>LPNX010795630.1:135062-151849 GCA_001517045.1 Pseudotsuga menziesii
AGTTATCAATTTATGGTATAATATATAAAATATTTTTTTTTAAACCAAAAAACAACAATTTATATAAAAAAAACAAAAACAAAAATTCATATGAAACTAACCACTACTTAACTGAAGCTTACTTAAATCTTAATCAATATGCATTTAAGCATAACAAGATACTAAGTCCAAGTGGTAGATCGACAATAGTTAAGTGAAGTGATATTTTCTTATGCACAGAATGAAGTGCATGCCCTTTAACAAAGAGCCTTACTTTTGTCCATTGGGTTGGGCACATAGAGGTGGGAATTTAGTGCAACTAGTTCAAGTTTGTTTTTTAGCACATCCTTGTTTGGAGTTTTACATTAGAATCCCAAAGCATTTTCATTAATAAAAATATTTACTTTTATCCATTGAATGGGGTCATAGAGCTCTCGGAGTTACTACTAGTTCAAGTTTGAATTCATTACATTCTTTTATGGGTTTTACATGAGAATATCAAAGCATGTTTTTGCCCAAAAAAATCTTTCATTTTGTCATGAGCTTAAGGTCACTACTAGTTCAAGTTTGATTTCATTACATTCTTTTATGGGTTTTACATGAGAATATCAAAGCATGTTTTTGCCCAAAAAAAACTTTCATTTTGTCATGAGCTTAAGGTCAAAGAGCCATGGGAATTTACAATATTTAGTCTAATTTCGATTATCATGGAAATATTGTATGGACTTTTACATGATATTATCAAAGAAATCCCTTTAATAAAGAGAATTTACTACGCTTAGCCCAAGTGGTCAAAGTGAGTAGTCAGAGTTTCCAACAATTAGCCTAAGTGGGATTAGAGTACACTGAGAGTTTACTACAATTATCCCAAATTTTATTTTCATCCCAAATCTCAACACTAAAATGTTCTTATTGACATGTATATATTTAGGAAAAACGTTAATGTTAAACCTCAAAATGTCAAAAAAAATTAGTATGACGAATAAAATTCTGCTGAAATTCCAACACTGAGCCCACCCCAAATCCACCTGCCAAGTACACGCACCCACCCAGGAATGGAATGGATGCATTACACATGTTACAGATAAAAAAAAAACCCAAAATATTAATATTAAAGGTATACCTAAAAATTGAAGCCATGTTAACTTTGAAATATATAAAATCTTAAAGAAATAAATAATTATAATCCATTAATGAATGTTTGCACTTACTTGTTGTAATGTCATATTACATTATTGGTTTGTAAGGTATCTGGCTTCAAGCCGCACACTCTTATTTAATCTCTGCGGCAGGCAGACTATATTGTAATCGTTCCAGTGTTGTTGACTTTAAATTATCTAACCTGTGACTAAAAATTAAATTCTTTTTATAAACATCTTATTTCCTTATATACTTGCATCGAGATTGTAATTGAATAAGTTTGTTTAATCCAGGCTCTTTTATCTATTTAAAACGATTTGATCGCAGATAGGGCAGAAAAAAAAAATTGACGTGGAAATGATGGCCATTATGTCCGTTGAGTTTGTACATTTCTATATATGGGTGTCAACGTGTCAACCTAGAGGCATTTTCGGTCACCTGTACTAAATAATCATACCTTTAAATAGTTATATACCCTCATAATTATTGATATATATATATCATAGGTCTTAGTTGGCATCATTTTGTTTTATGTTTGAGGAATGTAAGTGAATAATTTGACACGGGTTTAATGCAATGCAACCCATGCCAAGAAGAACAATTTTTTGTAGGTTTAAAAGATGTAACATCACATGATGTGATATAATATTTAAAAAAAAAATTATTTTAGATTATGATAATTATTTTCAAATTATGGGTTTAAGTAAATTTAGTTTATCATTATTATATATTTATACAATATTATTTATCTTCTTTTTTATGAACAACAAATATAATAATTAATAATAAGAGATTTGCAACTATTATATCTAAATCTTACTAATACATAGTAAACAAATGATAAATTATGTATATATATATTAATACTTTTGAAATCTATATGTTCTATTTCCAAATATGCTTGAACTCATTACAAAATTTCTTCATCCATAGTCATATCTAAGGATGCATACATGATGTTTTGAGCTTCAATTTAGTTAGTAACTTTATTGTTCAACTAAGAGATGGCTACTTGATTATTAGCTGGGAGTCTCTTATTCCTCCTCAAAGCATGTTCATTGACCCAAGTTTCTCATCTTTTCCATTGTTTGAGGATTTAATTAAACAAACATGGGGAGAACCATGATCCTTGAAAGATGGATCACATATTTGAAAAAAGCTACCTACGAACACTGACACCACCACAACCAAGCACATTTTTAGATGAAAGTGTTTAAACAAAGACCTTGATTTCCCACCTATGTCTACATAAATCCTATTATACCATTTATTCATGAGCCTGCTCTACCATAATGCAAGTTGTGTCACAATTTTTCTTGGATTTAAACCTTTATAGCTTAACTAAGTTTTGCTCTTATTTATGACTTAAAACTAAAAGACTATGGAATATGCGATAAAGAAGTAATCCCATAGTTTACTCTTACTCTTGTAACACTTAAAAGAGTAGCCTGGTTCACAAGAAAGTATTATATAAAGTCAAAACTCTTTGTTTGTCATTGATTTCTAAAATGATCTTGACTAGAAACCAATATTTAGGAATTCAAGTATATCACATACGCCTAATAATGGTTTTTGAATCTCCTTCAACAAATATATTCTTAGTCTTTCTTGCCTCTAGACCTCTACTTGGTTATTGGTGCCTTCTCCTAATCTTAAAGTGAAACTTGCTTCAAAATATCCCAATTACAATCCCCCACACCTCCCACTCAAAATGTATATTCAAATTTTTAATAAATAATATTAATTTATAATAAAGCCTATTAGAATATAAAATTATACATATTAATAAATTTTAATAAATATAATTAATTACATCCATGTCATGAGTTAATGCTCTCCATCAATTTGGCAAGTTGATTGAAAGATAAAAAATGCATAATATATATATATATATATATATATATAATTTTATGTTGACAAGTTTTTAAATATATATTATTTTATGTTGGCAAGTTTATACAGTTTTCATTTTAGCTATCCCTAAACTCAGAAGCAGAGAATAGCTACCACGTAACCCTTGTTTTTAAGGTGCACAATACACTCTTGACGATGTTGTCTTTCACGAAGCCATGGTCAATTGATTAATTTATTTAAAAATAAGAATGCATCATTTTGATACCCTTCCCTATGATAATTCTAATAGAGCATCATCAATTACTTTATCATTGTATTTAGCAATGACTAATTAATTCATTATTTCATACTAATAATAATTGTAAGGTGGGTTCAATGGGACATCATTATTTTTCGTTACCAAACTTATAATGCAAAATGAAGGCTATTAAAAAAAAAGAAATTCATGTTTCCGTTATTAATCTTAGAATGCAAAATGAAAGTTATAAAAAAATGTCAAACTTAAGGACTTGAAATCTATTAAGTTATATAAAAAAAATTGATATAATTATGGGAAATTTAAGTATGATTACTATAAAACCAAGAAAATCATATGTAGAAATTATTTCAATTGTATTAAGTCATATATAATATTTTTAAATGTAGTTGGTGGAAAATTAATGAAGTATCTTTACGAAATTAATGTGCAAATTAATATTATAAACAATTTCCCGCATGGGTGTGGTTTATTGATGATTAGCTTGATATCAAGTAACATGTTGTAAAGGAGGTCACAAGTTCAAATCACACTTGGGCTTACCCGTGTCTCATGCTTGCGGGCTATTGTGGGGAACCTGGGGTATAGTGGTAGCGGGAATGGATCCCTAGATCCTGTGTCACGCGAGTACCAGCCTAGTCCCCAGTTGTCGATTTCCTTGGCAAAAAATAAAATACAATTATAAACAATTTAAATTTAATAAACATAATAATCTAACATTGATTTATCACTATATTACTATTCTATATATACAAATGATGTAATGGATTAAAACATATAAAAACAATGAAGATTAAAAAAATTAAATTAAATTCAAAATTTAAATTATATATATATAAGGGAATCAAAATTCATTTAGAATTCTGCTTAATTATGGAAAGGAGCTAAGGAAAAAGAAGAGAAAGGAGTTGCAACAGAGGCAATGACAGAAGAAAGGAAGAACATATGAGGCATGCCAAAAGCAAATAAAGAAGGATTTAAGGGCAGGAGTGGTTCAAGAGGAAACTGCAAAAGCCACGATAGAAGATGTGCGACAGAAGAAGAGGTGAAATAGAGGAAGATGTGCGACAGAAGGAAAGAATGCGACAAGGAAAGGTGCGATGGAATAACAGTACTAGAAGACATGCAAGTGGTATAACGACTGGAAAATGATAGTAGGGCATAACGGCCAGAAAGTGACAGGCCATAAAGATTGTGAGTATGAGGTCGAATAGATCTTGTGGAAGCCGCACGCATGAAGGTATCTTTGTAAGTTAGGTCATTAGTGGCTACTTCCAGGTGTCACTAGAATAGGAAAGACAACTTGTTGGTTAATTATAGAAAGTCAGTCGAGAAAACGACAGGTAAAGAGTCTGTAACGAGTCTATAAAAGAGTCTATAAAAGGAGGAACTCAAGTTGTATGTGGGTTGGGCTTCTCCACTGCTAGCTTCTCTGTATTTTTTGTTTGGATTTGTTGCTAACTACTTTGAGTTTAAGAATGTGCAGTTGAGTCCGCAGAAGTGTAGAATAAGTAGAGTTGATCCATGCTCTATGCGGACCGTTAGTAAAGTCAAGTAGAGAGAGAGTAGAATAGAAGATGAGAGAGCATGGGAGGAAGAAAGAGTCCGTGTAGATAAAGAAGAAAACCTAGAGCAGATTCTGTAACTTAGTGTGCAGATAGAAGGTACATACATTTCTCATTCCAGATGAATAGCATCTTTGTGGTTTTTCCCTGGATAGGTTTCCACGTTAATTACTGTGTCGAATGTATGAATGATGAATATGCTTGATATGCATGTATATAGGCTCATGTGAGTGAATGTCGATGTATTTTCTTATAAATAGTATATTGATGTCAGTTGCACTGTTACTGTGAATGTGTGAATGTACTTATGTTGCATTGGGTTGTGATATAATACTTGCACTAGGAGGAATCGTGTCACAACTTGGCTATGTAGAATAAGTGTCAAAACCCCACCCATCATCCTTTGTCCAATGCCTTGGAATGTCGCCAAGGGATAGCAAACCCCCCACCCAATTGTGGAAACCTGGATCCAGCGATTACACATGCAAGGAATATATCTCGGGTGAGACTGCATCTGCATTGTAGGTGCTATCGATTGAGCCTTGCTCTGTCAGGTGGACATCTTGGGATTTTTTGTGATAAGAATAAGGGACTGAATCTCGGTCAAAGGGAGCAGAAAGGCCAACAAATGGTTATGTTGTTGGGACCGAATCATTGTGGCGAGGAACATGTTGTGGCAGCCGATGAAGCCTGAAATCCAAGATTGGGTGGATTTCAAAGCGTTAGAGTTTGCAAGAGAAGAGAGTAAATGATCTCGGTGGAACCCAACATAGTGGCTGGGCTGATACCTCTACACGGATATCCATGAGGTTTACTAATTTAAAAAATTTGTTTTTGCGTATAGAATAAGATTTCCACCTTCCATTAATCATTTTCTTAAGGAGTAGTCTATTTGTTAGACGTTTTGGACTTTCAAGCCTTTTTTTATCCAATTTTTTGTTTTTTCCAAAATCTAAATTTTGAATTGTTCAAATCATGTTTTTAAATGCATAAATGGATTCTAAATCCTAAAATACCCCAAGGGAACCCAAATTATGCAATTTTAACAACTATAATATGTCTTTTCAAGTATTAATCTAAAATCTCTATTGTGCTCTATTAAAAATAGGCCAAAAGAAGAGTTATGAAATAGTCGAAAACATCTAACATTTAGACTATTTCTTTTCTTAATGATATGGTTCCATTTATTATTGCGATGAAGCAATTAAAATTGTGATGAAGAAATATTCTAAGATGTTTATATGAAGTAACTTCTTCCAAGTTGTTTTTATCATAGGTGAAATTAGTATAAGGATATCTAATACTTGATAATCAAAATCTGTTTCTTGTCAATCTTGATAATTATGCATGTAATACAGAAAAAATCTTTGAGAAATTTTAGTTGTTTGTTGATACCATAGGGACTCCTTGCCATAAGAACAATATCATGAACATAGAGAAGAAGAATGATGATTATACAAGCCAAATTCATGCGAGCATAATTTGTGTCTTCCTCCCTTTTATTTTAGAGACATAACTTCTGGGATAATACACTATGCACTTGTTTTACCCCTGCTAGGGCTCTTTGGATGGATGTGCTCCTCTTATGTAAGTTTTTCTGGCTTAATGCAAGATTTTTCTAGTAATTATTTGGTGAAGTTCTCTACTTTTGGTGATGTTTTGATTTGTTGGATGAACACGAACACAAAGAGGTCAAGCTTCTCACCTTTTTGTTTGAATGTTGGTGGATGTGCATGTTTAAGTCTTTATGGTAGCCCTAGTGCTACACTTTTTCATATAATGGGCCATTACTTTTCATTCTCACCTTAGCAAACCGAGGCACGTCTCCTTGTGAGGGTGCCCTAGGGTTTCTCCTTAGTTTTTCTAGGTTAGTTGATTGACCTTGGAACCCTTCCTCACTAGGTTAGCCATCCACCTTAAAAGCCCTAGGTTGGGTAGGGATTTTTGCTACGGTTATTTCCCTTCATTTTCACACATTTTCTCTTCTAAATAAACCTACTCATAGGGTTAGTTTATGATTAGTTTTAAGTTAAATTTAGGTCTGCAATTTTATGTTAAAAACCCTAAAAGTAAAAATTTTAATTTTTTTGTCCTTTGAGGCCTTCTTAAAATTTCAGCCCTCTCTCCTACAATTTTAGGTATGTTACATACATGATATTAGAAGATTTTTCAATTTTAGGCGTGTTACATACATGATATTAAAAGATTTGTAATTCATTTTAAGATATGAATATTAGTCCCAATCATATTTTTTTCTTCTTATAGATTTTTTATCTCCACATTTTTTCAACCTTATTATTTGAGTGTGTTTATAAATCTTGTTTTGAAATCATGTAGTGAAATTTATATTATTTTTCTTTTTTATATTTATTTAAAATTTATATATTTACAAATTGTGTTTAGATCTTTTCTTTTTACATGTTCTTTTTAAAATATAATGTGATAAATATATAAATCATAACCAAAATTGGGAAAAATAATTTATTCCTTAAATGACATCAAAAATAAAAGTATCTTTCAAATAAAAAATAAAATAAAATGAAGAAATAAGTTATACGCTGTCGGCACAGGCAGACAACAGTCATGTCTACGCCTTTCATTATTTAGAAAATCCTATTACGTCCTTTGCAAGTCCTACTTCCCCTACATATTACAAAAATTAAAATATATTTGATGTAAAAACTATATTATGTTATTAAATTTAACAAATTATTAAACGATTTCTTGTTTATCTAAACTCAACATCTTTAATATTTAATACTGGTATCTACAAATATCTTAATAATAATTTTCATGCTAAGTCTTAAGTATTCAAGTCGTACACTCTTATTTTTAACGTGCTCAATACACTCTTGACCGTGTTAGTCTTTCGGAAGGGCATGGTCAATTGATTCATTTATTTAAATATTTCAATCCACCATTTTGATACCCTTCCCTATGACAAACTCTAATGAGAATTGAGCACAATCAATTACTTTAACTAGAAATGGCTAATTAATTAACTAATTCATTATTTCGTAATAATTATAATTATAATTTTAAGGTGGGTTCTAGAACATAGGATATCATTATTTTTTCGTTACCAAACTCACAAACTTGTAATGCAAAATGAAGGCTATTAAAAAAAATCATGTGTTCGTTATCAATCTTAGAATGCAAATTGAAAGTTATAAAAGAAAAATTGTCAAACTTCAAGACTTGAAATGTATTAAGTTATATAAATAATATTTTTGATATGGTTGCCGTAAATTTAACATTGATAGAGTATGATTACTATAAAATCAAGAAAATCAATGCAGAAATTAATATTAAAACCTAAGTCTTAAAATGTATTAAGTCATATATAATATTTTTAAAAGTAGTTGGTGGAAATTTGATGAAGAATGTTTACCATAAAATAATGAAAATCAATCTACAAATTATTGTAAAACCGAAAAGAGGCACTCATCAATCATGATGGGGAAAATGGGAAGGGAATCATTTTGAAAATAAATGGCAAAATTTGTCGTTACCTTTGAACATGGCACTTGTCTGCATATCATTTCAGTCAATTGGGTATTCAGCTGATATCCGTGACGATCCACTTTTATGAGTCGTGTCACTCCTTTGATTCTTTCAAAAGAATGCATTGTCCGCCATCGTACTGTGTGTTTATCTAGTTTAGTCATGTTGCCAAATCTTTTGTCGTGCTGCCTGAAATTCAAAGGAAATTTGAAGAAGTTTTACCTCTGGAGTCAAAACAGTCTCTCTGTCAGTACTTTTGAGTCAGTTTATGGTTACCTTATTCGCATCATTCCAGAACTATGTTCCGAGTTTTGTGTCATCGATGTGGGACTCATCATGGCCCTCCTTCAACGAGACTATTCCCGTCGACATCAGCTCATCATTCGGGAAATAGTCTTAGAAACAAAAACATAGTACCTTGAGATCTGTATGCCTTAATGACAGATTCTCTCGCTCTTGTCATAGGTTCACATCATTGACCTTTAATCGATAGAATCGATTGGGTGTTCGACATCTGGACATCTATCCATGCTCAGTAGATTGTACTAGGGTACCTTGAAAATCATTGACATCAATGGTGATCTCCCTCGCACTTGTTAACGGTTCACATTATTGACCGGTAATCAAGTGGTTTCTACCATGTTTGACTTCAGATCATTGTAATCACATGGATAGAATTGTACTTTGTGGAAGACAAGACGAAGACCCTGGGTATTTGTTTAGCCCTCATTGCTTTCCCCAGGTTGCGATGGAGTTTTTTATATCTAGCATGGATCCACATTTGTATGGTTGTGGCTATGCTCAAATTTGCGTCTGTATGACATAGATCTACGTTGTTTGTCCGGTAGCTATGTCCAATTTTGAGTCCTCTATCACATGGATCTACGTTGTATTCTAGTAGCCATGCTTGTTTATTCCTCTCATGGATCTGCTTTGTATTGGTCTGCAGCCATGGGTTGGTTACATTTGTCTATGAGTCAAAAGTATTGATGTATTACAGATGCCTACTAGACGAAATTCTCCAACCGAGTTGACATTTTCACCTCGAAGTGACAACTTGTTCTCTCAAAGCTCTCACTTGCCGTATCCCTCTAAGTCTCATGCTTTGGGGGACATTTCGTTATACCTAAATCCTGTCACCATCGTGTGATAAGATCCTTAACTTCCATGTTTTCCCTTAATTCCAACACTTGGAGTGGAAACTTGCTCTATTTGTCAATTCTACTTGAAAAAACCTAGCATTGTGTTTACCCTGTGGCTGATGACTGGTACCTTACTCAGCACCGCCTGTATCCTGTTATATAGAAGCGGTGCCACCTCCTATAGTATTTGTTCTTAAAGCATTTCTCATATAAACCGCTCTGTCATAAGGGAACAAAAGCGGTACCTTGCGTAAAATGGGAAAAAGAGAAGTTTCTCGAGGATTCTAGATCATGATCCTCGTGTCCTCCCTTATCCCTATCATTATGGGTTGATTTGAGCTCGAGATCCCCCTTGGTAGGATCTTAGAGCCACCTCACCCACAAGTCTCTCAACTATTCACATCCATTGAGCCTTATAAATACAAGCTCATATCCATAGTTGAGGGGGAAAACTATGGAGGTATTATTATGTTGTTGAATTGACTACTTAGTCCAAACCATTGGAGAGCATAGAGAGAAAAGTTGGAGCTTATGGGGATGAAGTGTTTGTCTCGTGGAGGATCTTGTCGACACTAAGGCAACGATTGTAAGCTTCTCCATACATTCTTAATGCAAAGTTGGTTTCTGTCTCACATTATTGTTGTTTTGATTTCACCTGTATATGTTGTTAGAATCCTTAGTCACTAGCATGGATATGTAGATGATTTTATGGTAGCTTTGATGTACTTGTATGTTTGATATGTTTGCAGGTACACAGGTTCATAATTGAAGCAATATTCCATGTGTCTACGGCATTTAGGGAAGGTATTCATCCTTTGTTGTTCACTCATTTGTTCTGGATCTGAACCATTCATACCAGAGGAACAACTTCTGTCCATAGAAGGTGCAGTATTCTTGATAACACATCGCAAATGTTTCAAAATCAGGGGAAAAAAGGTCGTTATCATCCATGGCCAATTCTCTTAAGGACAAACATTTCAGTAATATATGAGTCTATGGTACAAAAATTTCATAAGTACATTTATTGGTTTCATATACTAGCCATTATCTCAAATATCCATAAGAAGAATAGTATGTCTAAATACATTTCATCCAATACTTAATCAATGAATGAGAAACTACGGTACAAAATGTCATAAGTACATTGATTGGCTACCTATTCCTGCCATTTTCTCAAATATGCATCACAAGAAGCTATGAGTTAAGACGAACTATTTTGCTTGATATATTATTTTTCTATAGAAAATAGTGATCATAGGAGCAACTATACAAAATGCAACCCTCAGGAAATCTAGTAGACCTATGATTGAAAAAATGTCGTGGAAAGGTGAACTTATACAGTTTGAGCTATGTGAAAGCATCTCAAGTCAAACAAATGCTCATCATTAGAGCTGTGAAGTGAAAGTAACCTCTATGAGTTTTAGTTTTGAAGGAACATAAAACTCAAAGAATTGATCTTATATGTATTCTGCATAGCTCAATAATCTCTATGAGTTTCACTGGATGAAATTTTAAAATTCACTTTACAAACCAAGATTAAAATGGTATGGAATGTGTCTATACTATATAGTACAAATATCCAATGATAGGGTTTCATTTTTACACCTATAAAAGATTTTCTTCTTCAAGATATTTCAATAGTGCTTTGTGCTCATAAATCTCAACTTTTGGAGAAATCCCGAGTTAATAGGATTTCCAACCCATATCTTTGCTTGGTTCAAATTGATGTTTAACGAGAAGTATAAAACCAAACATTGATGCTTAGTGTCACAAGGCTATGTGCATCCTTCTTTGTTACCGGGGTATGTACCACCTTATGTACCATCTTATGGACAAACTTATACACCTTATGGGTCTGGGTATCAACCCGCTTATTAGTCTTATAACTATGGCTTCATAGTACCCCATTCTCAAGGTAATCCAAAATATAATAATTCCATGCAACCTTATATAGGTCAAACGGGAGGAGGATACTATCCCACTGGCCAAGGCCATGGGGTTTAAAACAATCATACATATGTGTACTAGTCTTATCAGGGAGCATGGAACCAAATGGCTCAACCTAGGCTCCCTTTCCTAGAGACGTTAAATTTTCCCAACTTTTCGAGATTGACTAATGATCCAATATCTCAAGATCCCACATGGCAAGTTGTCCCTCCCAATATTCCTTCGGACATTCCAAAGTTTGAAGGTAAGATTGGTCAGGACTTTGGTGAGCACTTCATGACTTTCCACCTATGGTGCTCTTTGAATTCATTGAATCATGATTCTATTCATTTAAGACTATTTCAACGCACCCTCACGAGTCCTGCGGCAAAGTGGTATATAGAGTTTCCTGGGGGGAACATATCAGACCTTTAATGACTTAGCCATGAATTTTCTCAATCAGTTTCAACTACTTGTGCGTTATGATGCTGGTACTGAAACCTTGTCGACATTTTGGTAAGATAAGGAAACCCATATCTCTGATTACATTCAAGAGTGGCATAGACAAAAGATATTGATTAAGGCTCACATTCCACCTGTGTTTCTCTTGGAATGGTTCCTCAAATTGTTATTTCCTTATATAGTGAAGGATGTTTTTACATTCGGAGCGCAAAATGAGGAGAAGACTATATTTTGGGCTCAACAATTAGATTCGATTTATGCTCAGTATGGGATCTTGCATGAGATAATTTTGAATGCACCATGATCCAATTTTGATCATAAGTTTAAACTTGGGCCACATGATGATGGAATTGTTGGCTCCACAAGTGCTAAACCTATGGATTCGGTTACAAACCAAATGACTAAGTTTTCTATTAACTAGTCTGCGTCGGGACAAGCTACGACTTTGTCTCATCCCACCCAAATGGAAGATGTACTTTATGTGCAATCGTCGAACTAAAAGGGTAACCACCAACCCGGACAGAATAAGAAGAAAGGTAGAAACAACCGAAAGGGTGGGAATAGGAATGGAAATGCTAATGATGACAAGAATAATAGTAATATTGGGGGGGACAAGAAACCTAAACGTAAGGTCAAGTTTGGCACATCCCCTCCCACCCGAGAGGACACGACTACGGCACTAGTGCTATCATGTGAATGAGTAACTAAGCCCCATGAACACAATAAGGACCTGCGCATCACATTGTGACTGTTCCTTGCATCTTTAGCACCCTGCATTGTTAGTTAGGCACTTGCATATCATACATTAAGTCAAAAAATATAAAAAACACGGTGGACCAGGCCGCAGCCGGTAAAGCCCTTTGTTGTGTTACTTTGACCTAGGGTAGCCGGACCGCAAACCGGATGGATTCCCTATACCAAACAGTCAACGGGCTAGTTGGGAACGTTGATTGGGGAGAATCCCTTACTGTTGTTGCCTGCGATTTTCGGGGCCTCAACACCAGCGTAACAGCAATGGTTTGCAAGTAAAAACTGAAGTAAACATCATATTAAAATCTCTTAGCTAACGAGAAATCAAAATAGGCTTCCAGGAACTGTATTATCTCCTTCAACAACCCTCATTGCAAGTAGGGTAAAAACCCATTTTGAACTTAGGGCTTACCGGTTGGAGTTACGAGTACACAGGAGACGGTTGTTGTATTTTCCTTTCCACTGAAGACTGGAGCATACTTGGGTTCCTGTAAATAGCATGAGACTGAGCGTTAGTTTAATGCTCAGCTTTTAAATTTAAAACCCTTACTGTAATAACAATTTATCAAAGGGTTTCTATATTTAAAAAAAATTGAATTATCTTACATGCAAGCAAGAAGAGAATTTGAGCATCGATGAAGTTGTCACCGGCTTAAGTAATTTACGCAGAGAAGGACATAAAACCCTACGCCGGCCCTGGATTGGAAACAGGATCAACAAGCTTAAGTATTATAGAGTCATGACAAGCCACGAGAAGAGAAGAGCTGAAACTATTGACAGGCCGAGAGCCAAACATAAGAACATTAACCACTCATGCAGTGAGACTCAAAACCATGAAGTGGTGGATTCTAAGACTGAGTAAAAAGTCTACAACAACAACAAACTCAAGCCATGGAGCAAGCAAGATAGAGAAACAGTCTCTAATGGCCGCCAAGACCATCACATAGCGCAACCTGCAGGCCAACGAAACCTTCAGAGATAAATGACAAGATGATAGGGTTTGCAGCCCTTTAAAGTCACCAATGCATGGACGAGAGCAGTACATGTGCCTCCAAATATTTCAATCGTGCATGGGTTTGGTCTATAGTCATCTGTGTTTCCAATTATCCAATTATTATTACATTGATAAAAAATGAACTATGCACAACACTATGGAGTATATATATATTTACCAACGATAACATAAAAACTATATCATTGAATTGAAAGTATCAAGGCTTGTAATAATTGGTAACAATGATGCTAGATCGTTGACCTTAGAGCAAGGATGTAAACAACCTTACCATATGAACAATTCCAAGGTCGACCATAGAATAAACAAACTCCAAATAACAATTGGTATAATTACTTGCAAATGATCTTAAATAATTATATATTATTTAAAGTACAAATTATATCATTTGCTATCGATGGTTAAAGAGTAGATATAGTTATCAATAACTACTATATGTCATTTGACTATAGAGTAAAGGAGTTTATACCATGTTAATAAACAATCACGAGGCTTAATCCTTAATGTAAACTTTTACATTTAGTGTTTTGTAGGATCAACTTATCAATGACAATAATAATGATTCCTATCATTATTTACAAAGACAGTTTTTGATTGTTTGTATTTACTTGGTTCTAGCATAGTATAGAAATCTTGGTCATAATGTTTCACTTGATATAAACCTTACATTAGAAGTTCAAGGTAATGTAATCTACCATAGTAGATATTATCATCTATAACTTATTATCAGTGAGGCAACATGATAATAGTGGTTTTATTATGGAGTAAACCATGCACAAGGTTTATAATTATAGAAATAACACTAATAATGTATTTACCTATGATTTAGACTTTGTAAGAGTAAAGATAGGTAGTATTCCATCTTAAGACGATGTATCTAGATTACAAGAACCAATTTATATTGGCATGAATATTTCCAAGTAGAATATTTCTACAGGATGCATGTGACAATTTTTTGGAACAATATGAAATAAGGGATACTGTATATAGTTACAATAATACAAGCAGCAAGGCAAAAGTTTAAGTACTGAAGTCTTTAACTTGATGCTTAGCTTACTTACATACAAACAATAGGTTAATAACTTCGATGGATAGTAAGAAAAAGACAAAATAGAAACATGTACTCTATGGGAAATCTTTACTATCGAGATTGATAGGAACACTTTCTTGAATAAGAGACAGTACATTTAAACATAACATTAGTGATATAAGCATGTTAAAATAGAAGTAAATGTATTACGAAGAACATGAGCTCTAAGCTCGCAGTAAGTATCTTTTGTTTCGCTAAGTATGATAAAGATAACGATCTTTATATCTAAATTTGAATACTGTCTTAGGAACAAAAGCTATAGAAGACAATTACTTTACCTCATCATAGCTTGCTTGTAAATAATCAGTTTATTTACTAGTATTTTAACATGCAACAGAAATACTTCTTGCTACTTTATGAATTAAACTCCTACTGGATCGATCGTTACCTGTTGAACCTGTAAGAATCAGCAATCCATCTGCCTTAGCATAATGCTAAGTAAGCCCAAGTTTTTCAAAGATAGATTTCACCTACTTGCCAGAAAGTAAAAATCATTAGTAAAGCTAAAAGAAATCTGTATGCAGGTCAATCTTATATACATTACGAAAATGAAAGTTGTATTAGTTATTGTTTTATGAAACTGATTAATACTAATTGTTAGACTATTTCATTTTCCGCTAACCGCTAGCAGTTAGTAAACTGCGTATTCAACATTTTATGTTATCTTAAAAATTTTAAATTTTTATGAAATTTTGGGGTTATGACAGTGCTCCTCTTAAGGAAGTTTCTTTGGCTTAATACAAGATTTGTCTAGTAATTCTTTGGTGAAGTTCTCTACTTTTGGCGATGCTTTGATTTGTTGGATGAACACGAGCACAAAGAGGTCAATCTTCTCACCTTTTTGTTTGAATGTTGGTGGATGTGCATGTTTGAGTCTTTGTAGTAGCCCTAGTACTGAACTTTTTCATATGATGGGCCATTACTTTTCATTCATGTCACCTTAGCAAACTGAGGCACGTCTCCTTGTGAGAGTGCCCTAGGGTTTCTCCTTAGTTTTTCTAGGCTAGTTGATTGACCTAGGAACCCTTTCTCACTAGGTTATCCATCCACCTTAGAAGCCCTAGGTTGGGTAGGGATTTTTGCTAGGGTTAGTTCCCTTTGTTTTCACACATTTTTTCTTCTAAATAAACCTAGTTATAGGGTTAGTTTAGAATTAGTTTTAAGTTAAATTTAGGTCTGCAATTTTATGTTAAAAACCCTAAAAATAAAAATTTTAATTTTTTTGCACTTTCGAGCCTCCTTAAAATTTCAGCCCTCTCTCTTACAAGTTTAGGTATGTTACATACACGATATTAGAAGATTTGTTACATGCATGATATTAGAAGATTTTTCAAATTTGGGTATGTTATATACATGATATTAGAAGATTTGTAATTCATTTTAAGATATGGATTTTAGTCCCAAACATATTATTTTCTTATAGATTTTTTATCTCCACATTTTTAAACCTTATTATTTGAATGTGTCTATAAGTTTTGTTTTGAAATTATGTAGTGAAATTGATATTATTTTTTCTCTTTATGTTTATTTAAAGATTATATATTCACAAACTGTGTTTAGATCTTTTCTTCTTACATGTTCTTTTTAAAATATAATGTGATAACTATAGAAGTAAATAAATTATAACCAAGATGGGGAAAAATAATTTATTCCTTAGTAAATCGACAGTAAAAATAAACATATCTTTCAAATAAAATAAGAAATAAATTATAAGCTGTCGACACAGTCAAACAACAGACATGTCTACGCCTTTCATTATTTAGAAAAACTGATTACTTCCTTTGCAAGTCCTACTTCCCGTACATATTACAAAATTTAAAATATATTTTATGTAAAAAATATATTTTATTATTAAATTTAACAAATTATTAAACGATTTCTTGTTTATTTAAACTCAACATATTTAATATTTACGCCGTAAGGCGTTTCTCTCCGAAGAAGTTCGGAAAACCACTGTTCAATTTCGTCTATGGAACCAATGAGATGTGGACGCGTTTTTGGATTACGACGCGTGTTTGATTTTTTGTCTTTTGGTTTTAAGGCGGTCGCTGCCCTGCTCTGTCCTGCGATCTGCAAACCCTAAAGCGAGCTTCACTGTTGTTGTTTT
>LPNX010795644.1:0-22500 GCA_001517045.1 Pseudotsuga menziesii
AATAAACCATAATTAAAATCGAGAATGAATACCTCTTTAGGTTCCTTGTTCTAGAGATGTTCAAAGCTTGGTGAAATAACAATATATTGTTGGACAGTTTAACCTAAATCTCAATGAAGTTGTGACTAGTAGCACTTCAAATTATGTAGATACCACAAAGGGTAAAATGCCATCTAAGGGATTAAGAAAAGGTGTCAAGAGTAGTAATAAACATAGAAGTGGAACTATTAGAGTAGTCTTGATTGAGTTCAATGTAGACCTTCAAAGAGTTAGATTAAGACTAGCACTAGGCTTAGGCCACACCTTTTAGTTGGTGTTCTATGAGTGCAAGCATGGAGTTTTTATTCATGTTAGGACAAGTATTGAAATACATAGTGAGATTGTGTCTCTCATAAAGATATTGTCTCTCTCTTTTGCACAGAGGCCATTTGGCTAATCCCAAAGTATTTTTCATTTTCTTTAAGCACAAAAAAAAGCAGGCCACTCTTCGACATGGTTATGTTTATCGTAGTATGTTCAATTCATGTTAGATCATTATATTGCCAATATACCATAGGATTCATGTCCACTCCATTTTATGGGTATAGAAAAAAATCATGCTAAATCAATCTATTTCCTCCTCACATCAACAGAGAATACTTTCAAGGCACATAAAAAAACAAGGGCAGAGGAAACAGGGCATTTACTAACCTAAGAAGGAGAAGTAGATTTGAATTTTGTGCCTGCAAATCCCTCGTCAGCCTCTTTAGGAGTCTCCAAGTTCTGTCATGTGTTGTTGTGTCTTTTTCAATTACAACAAGATATATAGAGAATTTCCCAAACCCCAAACACATTCTCTAACAGGCTTGAGTTATTGAATCGCCCCTCAAATCCAAACGCCCTATCCTGCTACCAAAGCAAAAAAATTGGTGCCATTCGAGCCATATCGTTGCATAGAGGAGTAGATCAAGCCATATTATTATGGATTTCACTGCCATCATAAAACCCTCACCAAAAATTTGGTGCCAATCGAGCCATGGCCAAAAATTGACAATGGATTTCACTGCCATCATAAAACCCTCGCCGAAAATTTGGTGCCAATCGAGCCATGGCCAAAAATTTGACACAATGGATTTCATTGCCATCATAAAACCCTCGCTGCCAATCGATCCATGGCCAAAATTTTGACACCAATGGATTTCACCACCATCATAAAACCCTCGCCGAAATTTTGGTGCCAATCGAGCCATGGCCAAAATGTTGACACCAATGGAGTCAAATCTCTATGTAGTGGAGCAGATGGAGACTTTTCACGACCATCATAAAAAACAAAATTGGTGCCAATGGAGCCAAACATCTATGTAGTGAAGCAGATAGAGACATATTGTTATGGGTTTCATGGCCCTTATCAAACCATCGCAATATAGTTCCACACTCTAGAACTATGGCGGGCGACCAAATTATGGGATTTCCCCTGGAGTGTTCCTCAAAAGCTGGGTATACCAATTGTTCCACCTCGCTTGTGGGAAGAGCATTTTAGGCTTGGTGAACCACCTAGAATGGGATAATCATTGTGGTCTTTCATATCCAACATTTGTCAAAGGGATCTTTATCACTATCACGACTAGGGTGTGTATTAACATTTTTTTAATGATTTTGTTTTTTATTTACAATATTATATCATAAATATGTTATCAAACTTTGGTTTTAATTTATATATGTAAATATGTTAATGTTTTGTTTATATATGAAATTTATATTTATATATTAATGTTTTTTAATAATATTATATTTTAAATGTGTTTTAGTAACATAGACCTTGATTTTAGTTTATAATTGTGAATTTAAATATTAATGTTTGTTTATATATGAAGTTTTATATTTATATATTAATGTTTTATATGTTAATGATGATAGTTTTTTTTTAAGAAAACAAAATCATTAGTACTCTTTTTCAAGCCCAGAGAAACCAACTGCATGTTGTCTAGTATTTTGAGAAGGAATTATAATGGTAAATTGTTGATGTTTTTATGAGGGGAGTGATATTATGATAGTACATTATTAATTTACTAAATTCTAACACTGCAGATGGATTCAGAGACCCTTCTCTAAATCCATATACAGTGTACGGGCCTCTGAATCCATCTGCAGTGTTAGAATTTAATAAAATGTACAAATTCATTGTCAAATTTGTAATTTTTTCCATTGCCAGAGTAACACAACTAAAAATGACCAAATAAATGACCAATCATATCTGGTCATTTGTAGTCTAGATATCCCGTGATCAAATTTGGTCATTTATCTTGGTCTTTTTTAGTTGGTTTTTATCCCGTGACCAAAAGTGGTCATTTATCTTGGTCGTTTTTAGTTAGCTAACTTAGAATTATCAATTTTGGTCATTTATCCCTTTAAAAAAACTACGGTGACCAAAAATTTTGGTCTCGTGGTCACTAATCTCTCATTTTCCACTAGTGCATTAAAATCAGTCAGTCAATTACCCAATTGGCATGACAGTCCAAGTCTCATCAAGGAGACTTGCATATTTTTCATGCCTTCCCAACAGGCATACGAGCTCATTCATGTCCATTCTTGGGCAAGGAATTAGCTATTCCAAAATTCCCAATTTAATTTAAGCAAATACACACATTCCATTTTCAGTCATACATGCATTCAACAATCTTTTATTTTTCACCATCCTGGAACCCACACCACTGCTGTGGCTTTTCATGCTCTCAACCTCTTTCACTTCATCGTGAATGCTGAACCAATCCCTCTTGGTCATGACACTTAGTGTCTTTGGTTTATTTTAGACCTCTCAACCATGGAATCTCTCCACATGGTTGGTATCAGCTGCTAGGACTCCCACTGTCTTACTAGCACCTTTTTCACTACCGCTCATTCCGAGCTCTCCAGGACAGTCACATGTCCACATGCACCCCTATGATGCTCTCATATTCCTCGCTCCCAGCGATACCTATATCCAAACATTGAAGAGAATCACATGTTTAGTTTATTCTCATTGGTTTTATCTCCAGAACAAGAGCTTAAAACATCATAACCAAATCATATACACATGTATATTCATAAGCAAAATAATCCAATACTTATCTGTATTGTGTGTTTCCTCATTGGTCCACAGGATCCTGCTTCACTTTGCAAGCCTTGGGATCGCCTATGGACTTGGATGTTAGGTCAGCACGCAGGCTGCTCCACAACATCAAATAATTAATGTCCAGCTAGTACATCCTCATGTCAACTGGGTTTGGAACTTTACCATGACCATTTCCAGGTCTAGGATCTACTATGGATCCCCAGGCATATAATAGCCCAACCGTTACACTTATATAAACAATAATACATACACTTATATCAACAATACACTTATACCAACATACACTTATATCAACATACACTTATATCAACAATAACCCTTACTTCGCAACCCCTCACAACAATCGTTTGCCTTTTCTCTTTAGTGTGCAACACCAGACTGCATCTGTTTAGCCTGACAACACAAGCAATACATGCAAACTCATCAGCATTATTGCTCTAAAAACCGTAATCATGTTTCATATCATTCTCTATTAAGTATTGAGACACCAGGAGTGCGTCCACTCCTTAGGGTGTAATCAATATTGAAAACCCTTCCATGATTCGACATCGGGAAAGTGTACACCCCTTTCCGATGTGAGCCATGTAGGCCCTATGCATACTCAAGCAATCTGTCATAATGTAAATAAAATCAAAACATGTTCTGCATATGGAATTTCAATAGTTTGACATGCATATTCTTAGCAAGGGTCACATAACACTTATCCATTTGCCAACAAAGTATCACCTCGTTAAGAAGGAATGGGGCTCCCTTCTCTGAGTTGACAGTCCCTTGGTTAGCCATCCCAACTCCTTTTCACATTTCATATCCCCACATGTCTTAATGACATAATCTATACCATCTCACTCATGTTGCTTGCCAAACATGCAGTGGAGATGAGACATTCCCAAAATGTCCAATGGAGTTTCACCCGAAACCCATTTCCAAGATAAGGGAAAACCTTTCCATGAAGTTTGGCTCCTGCAGGCCATCACACATGATCTTCCTGCAGTGTGTACCCCTGGCACATTCATCAAATAGCCAAACAATCAATCATTATTTGATAATACAATCCAAATTGATTGTTCCATAACCAAGCAATGACATTAGTAATCAAATTCAATAGGAATTTGCAATTTCGTCTACTACAGAAATTAGTTTGCTTAGCAATGAGGTGATCCACATTTGTGGGTCTCTTGTAAGCACCAACACTATGCCCATTATAATTTTATGCTTACTAGCATAATATGAATACCCACTTACAATGCATCCTCCTGACACAATATGCAATCCAACAGTGATTAGTAGTTGTCAGCAATTCTTTAAATCCGAAATTCACAATTCAAATTTAACAATCCATTATGCATAACAACTATTTTCACAGCAATGAGACTCTCCTCATAGGTTTTGGCTCTTTCACATGGTAGATTCCAGCATTTGTCATGGTCTTACTCTCATTGCCATGCCCCAAACAATCTACCTGAAATCTGAACTTCAATCAGCCAAACACTTTGTAAGTCTCCATGGATATAACATTTCATTACTGTAACAATCACTAAAGCATTTTCAGAATTATAGAATTCAAACATTCCATCCATTAATCACATCAATTTTATCAAAATTCATTTACTTCACGCAATCATTAGCATACTAACATTTTCAAGGTATAGGCACATCATTCATGCAATGAAATGAAATATTTAGATACTCCTTACTTCACAAGCGTATACCACCTTGATCTTTCATTGAGCCTTTCCGGCAGCCAATTGATCATGACTACCCTCTCCATGCACTTACTATCCTGCATTCATAATAGCTCTTGAAAGGATTCTAGAATTATCATCAATTCATCATTTCAGTCATTAGTTATACATAATATAACATGCACTCATCTCAATGCATTCATGCAATGCATCACAACATTTGCACCCATGCTGATGTATGCATATTGACAACATTTGCTCAAATTTTTCACATGCATCCATTCAATGCATAACTACAAGATTTAAAATCTCTTAATGCATATCTACTCAATGCTACCTTGTATTGATTCAGGAATACTATGCATTCAACCATACCATGGCCTAACCATGACTACCTCATATAGGATGCATTACTATAATCAAGACCACCAGTCCTCACTTGTTCTGGTTATTAAGTTCATATCAACATTCACAGGGCAAGATATATTTATATATGAATGTAGTAAAAAATTTTAAATAACCACCTGGTGTGAGACCTCTTACTCTTACTACTCCTTGTAATTGTCATAATTAAACCATTACTTGCATGGGTCCTACTTACACCCTCGACATTACCAGTTTAGTCGGTATCTCGCAAAGGATTGTGGAATTCGCTCTACATCTTCTTGATCATGGATTTGTTGCCTTATCCCCTTTTTTATAAGGTTGATGGTCCCATGCAACGACATCATCAACATCTTTAGCCACGCTCCTGTGTCGTTGGTTTTTCCACCAATACAATATTTACCATTAGTGGTTCATTGTAAATGTATAAATCCCACTACTCTTATCAATGTGTAATATCCTATGCACACAAAGAATATCCTCGTACATTTTATGTACAAAATTTATAAAATATAAATATAGTTAACAAGACAAGGGTTAATGAATTTTCTCTTTCAAGTCCCTCATCTTTGCATAGAATTCCTCTTCCACATAATAGCTGGTTCATCTTCATGGTCTTTGCTACTTCTAGGCATGCAATTCTCGGATTTGTCCATATTGACAACATCATTGTTTGTCAAAACAACCACTAGTACTTTTCTGTTCCTCATTCAAACTATGGAAGTTCTCCACTGTTCTCTGCTGGATACGCTTTCCAATGCCTATCCCTATGCTCCATTCTGACTTTGGGTGTGAAAATCACACTACTTCTAAAATGACGATTTTCACCAAATTTCTACATTTTTACACGCAACTATATTTTAGTCTGTTGTGTCAACTTCAGCCACCTATAGGAGCAAGTCTAGGAAGATTCAGGAAAACTTTTCTATTCGTCGAAGTCAGTGCATACAACGAGGAATACTCAGTAACTTGTAGATCTCATTTCTGATACACCATTCATCTTTTATGAATTTTGGGTTCAACTAATTTTCCCAAAACATGGAATTTTCTTTTCACAAGAATGACTATCTTAGGGGACCACGGGGGTCAAGAATGACTATCGTAGGGGACCATGGAATTTTTTTGTAAATCTTTGATTTTCGCGCAATCTGGCGCATAAGATCGCTGCCATTTTTCTCCTTTTCAGCCCTATAAATCCACTGAAAAACTGTGGAAAATCCCACTGACAACTCAAAATTTTCCTTTGTCAAATCGGGTCTCTTCCCAACTAATCTTCCCATGTATCGGGTCCTTAGTTGACTAGGATTCCGATGTATCGGGTCGCTAGTTGACTAGGCTTCTGACACTTCGGCGGTCTCATCTTCATCTTTCATTCAATGCTCATCGGTGGTCCAATCAACTAAATTTTTTCGACGTTTCAGGCCAATCCTCTTCTAGCTGTCGACGTATTGGCGGACTGATCCTCTAATTTTCTCTGACGTGTTGGAGGTCCAATCCTCTAAATTTTTCCGACGTTTTCTATACTTGGAAAAAATTTTGGAAATTTTTCTTCTTCCTTCTGTCACTGCATCGGCTTCTTAGTCAACTAACCTTCTCCGACGTTTCGGCAATCTTCGGGAGATCTCCGTCGAAACTACGGCTCTGCCTTCAACTAATTTCTACCCAAACTTTCTCTTCTCTTCCGCCACTGCATCGGCAACCTCATCCTCTAACTATCGGCGATACAAACTTCTATTTTTCTCCGATACTTGCCACCGCATCGGCTGCTCGAACCACTAAATTTCACCGACGGTTTCCATACTTAGAGGAATTTCCAAATTTTCAAATTTTTTCCCTTTCTACTTTCTTCCATCGACGTATCGGCACCCTCAACATCTTTCTTTCGCTGCCGTTGCAGCACCTTCATCATATTTTCATCCGCTTCGTCAACTTAGACTTCCTCTATCTCTCGCCACCGCCGGGTTCTGTATCGGAGGGACTTCCAACTAAGTTCTCCAATGATTCGATGGTCTAAACACTTAGAAAAATTTTTCAAAGGATTTCCTCTTTGTCGACTTATTTCGCCCAATGCCATCAACTCTCAACACCTCTTCGTTTCTGCCATTGCAGCTCCCTTTTGGTGAGCCTCCCCTTTCTTCTGCCACCGCCACTGCATTGGAAGACTTCTCGTGAAGCTTCCCACCGTTGCGGCTCCATCTCTACTTTCTATTCATTGTGCATCAGATGGACTTCCGCCTAGCTTATCCAATGATTTTCGCACTTAGAAATTTTTTGGAATTTTCTCCTATTTTCTTCTGGGAAGCAGGCACCCTATCTTTGTTAACTGATTCTTCATGGCCCTCTGAGGCCCAATTTCTGCAACATACGCTTTGTCATTGCATCTCCACGGCCCATTTAGGCCCACACTGTAACATGAGCTCTGATACCACTCTATCACATCCCCAACCCTTTGACCGGCGAAGAGGACGCTACTAACACCACAAACAAACGGGCAAACAGCCCCATGAACACGAACAGGGATAAATGATGATATTAAGAAGAAAAAAACTTAACATAATACATACTAAGATGCATATAACATACAAAGATACATAGTCACTTAATATTTAGCGGAAGTAAACATATACATAAACTAGCATTCAACATGTTCATCGTTTCTCATGAAACAGTAGATATAAATAAAGAGATAAAACAGTCAGGAGTACTTATCTTTTAATGAAGAATTTGCCCTGTAACCAGCTACGTCGCTACAACGTTCCACCCAACCATAGGCCAGCGTGCTCATCAATCTCTCAGCAACACTGCCACCCCCAAGCTGGGCATGAATTCCCAAGGAATAAGGGTCAATGCAGGCTTACACATAGCCAAGGTACACAAATTAGCAAGCCAACACAGTTGGGTTTATTAGGCCAATAACAATTCATCCAAGCCAACACAGTACGAAGACCAACCACTGCATACACACAGCAAAACAAGCGGTTCATAGCTTGGGTGGGAAATCTGATTCCTGAGTCGCCATTGGCCATATCGTGGCCAAAACGACTCGATAGTAGCCACAACAAGCCAAAACGAAGAAAGATCCCACATCAAACCACAAATCATATGGAAGACAGTAGCCCCAATCTCAACATTGAAGAAACAGGAAATACATAGCCCGAAATAGAAGAGGTGATCAGATTCTAAGCCTGGGCAGGGAAAACATACACTCAAACCACAAAATCAGTATGGAAACATGCCCCCACAACAGGAATCACGAACGGCCCCTTCACAGGGAAATCGTGGATGGCAGAAAATGACTCCCCGACTTACTGCGTGAGGAAACAATGAAGAATCCCCAGCCTATGCATGAGGAGAATAATACAGAATCCCAGCCTGTGCGTGAGAAGAATAATGCAGAATCCCAGCCTGTGTGTGAGAAGAAGGGAGTGATCCTCTCTGTGTGTGGATGGAAAGAAAAATGGAGAAAATTGAAGAATCCCCTTGTTTTCCTCCTTTCCCACATGAAGTGAGAGTCTGCTGGTGGAGTGTGCATGTGGGCAAGGGCTGACAGTCCTACCACCCACCACTACCAGCAATAACTACCCACTAACAACTGCAGTTTTAAATGTGGTAGTTGATTGATGAGACAAGGAAGGGTGGGTGAAAACTAAATGGGTTTAATAGCTGACACATGGCTTTTCCCCATTGGCCCAAGGTTTAATAATTCCCCCTCCTTATCCTTAGGAAACTCATTCCCTTTTCATCATGGTTGCATTGACGTAGCTGGTTGGGTTCATTTTAATTAAATTGCATATTTACATGATGCCACAACTATAAGGTGCTAGATAGCACGATATATCATCGGAAACGATTCCAATCACCGAAACATAACACAACCAAATCAATGGTGGGGCCTTTTCCTTTAGCTCCACACCACGATTAATTACAATATATACATCATGTATCTTTAAATGCAAACGGGGTCAAAACCGGGGTGTTACAGTCTCTATCATATGGAGGGGCTTTATTCAGACTTTACCATGGCTGGGAGGTCACTTAGCCTGGAAAGTTGGTAATGGTAAAGACATTTGGATTGGTGTCAACCCGATTGTTGGGAACTCTTCTCCTTATTCCCTTCCTGTCGAGCTGAGATCCTGCCTAGAGGATCTGGACATTTGCACCCTCTCTCAAGCACATAACATCTTGCCTGACTCTCAGCACTATTGGTATACTGTTGAAGATTTAGGCATTGCTGGGGATTTGAAAGATGCATGGGATGCCTACACTGCAGGGTTGGCTCAGGGTGGAATTCACCTCTCCACACAAGCGGACTCCTTGGTATGGGACTTCAAAAAAACGATGGCTCCTTAACAACGAAGCTGGCATATGATTGTATCGTAAAACATTTCTCTCCTTGGGCTGTTAATTGCATGGATTCATTTATATGGTGCAGTACCCTCCCTCGTATGATTGGCTGTTTCACTTAGCTGGTTTTTAGGAACAAACTCACGACCTGGGATAATCTCTAGAAAAGGGGTTGGAAGGGCCCAGGTATCTGTGTATTGTGCAACTCTAATGAGGAGACAGTTGCACACTTATTTAATGACTGCATTATTTGGAAAACTGTTATGGAGACCTTATGTGAACAGTTTCAGATTCCTTGTCCTTCACGCATGGATCTTTCGGCCACTTTCACTAGAAACTGGTTCTGCATTTATAAGAAGCATACATCCTTTTGGTCTGTTCCATTTCATATGTTATGGAATATCTAGAAAGCTCATAATTTGGCCATCTTTGAAGGAAAGAAAAGGAATGTGCTCTATATAGTTCAGTTAATCACACAACAAGTTCAGACTTACTCCTCACGGCCTGTCAAAGTTAAAAGACATAGGCAAATTGGGGATCCTCCCTGTATGCATTTTCCTTGTGGATATTTTGATGGTGCTTCTGTTAATAAGATAGCTGGTGTTGGCTACAACATACACTTGAATGAGATACACCATATCGAGTTCGCACTTGGGATAGGAATTGGCACGAATACTAAAGCAGAATTAATGGGCCTTTGGGCTCTACTGCTTTCCTCCCAAATGATGGAGCTACCCTTATCCCATATATTCAGTGACTCACAAGTCATTGTCAGCTAGGCTAAGGGATTGACTGCTCTCTCCCCACCAGAACTCTTTCACTGGTGTCGGGAAACAAAAAAGATTTCTAACAGCTTTCAGGATCTGTCGTTCATTCACATCTACCGAGAACACAATTAGATTGCTGACCGACTATCTAAAACTGCTCTCACCTTTGCTCAAGGTCATGGTTGCTACTCTGAATTTATGGAGGATCATTTGATCTCACAGGACTCTTTTCAACTCTTTTGAGCTTGGACAGAGGAGTTTACTCCTCGTTTTGATTGTTGACAAGCTGCTCATTGAGCGGCCTCTTTTAGATTGCTGATCATATCCCTTTGGTATTTGGTAGATGTGGCTGAAGGGACTGATTCCATTATGATGAGGCAGTATTTCTGACGGGAACTTTCTTTTATTAGTATCACCTTTCCCCCTGGCAGCGAAGCGAGGTGTTCTCAGACCATATGAGCTGTATATATACGATATGTAACCCACTACTGGGGTGGTTGGACTGATGCCCTTTGATTCTTAATAAGAATAACAAGGACAGGCTTTTTTCCTCTTGAAAAAAAAAAGTATCTTTTTGCAGGCATAAGACCATGCTTCCTTCATAAAATAACCAATAAAATCAGCCATGTTTTTATGGTGCAAGCAATATTTAACATGATGCGGAGTATTTAATGCGGTTGAAGCATGCTTGATGACTTATGGGTTTAAGATCCAACAACCATCAAGCCTGTGAGATCCAACAGTCATCATCAAACATATTGCAGCCGCATTAAATGCTTTGCAGCATGCTAAATATTGTTTGCTTTCACATAAAGTCTCCGATTTATTTTAACTTACATGAAAAATTCCGAATCCTTTCAAACGGAATCGAAAATTTTGCATGTGACTTTCCTTTTATCATTTTGCATAACAACCTTTCAATGCATGTCGAGCATATTACAGATTTCGATTATCCTTGAGAACTGGAGGTAACCGTCGCTAAGAACCAAGCTTTACAGCCATTTTTGAAAGGGTTGTGAAGAATCACGAGCAAAAGGAGGACGGAGCTCGGCTGATGGGTCATAATTTGGTCAAAATAATTAGTGGTCCAATTTTTCATGCATCATAAGCTACTCAAACATCTCCACTTCCATACTGATTGCTCTGGCTTCTCTGTACCTTATAATGTAATTATGTGAATGTTGATAAACTCGTGAGACATAAATTGTTCTTGCTAAATAGTATTTTAGATGTTTCTTAACTTTCCAAAATTAACTTATGTGATTTTTATATTCATTGATCATGATATCTTGTCAAAATCAAAGTTTGTTAAAGATGAGTAATAGCACTTGCTGGTTAGAGGATTATCATGAATTTATATGATTAATTTTGTAAAAATAATAAAGATTATGTAAAATTTAAATATTTTTTTTCTTCATAAAAGGGTACATTGTTTTTTTTCTTAACCACTATATATATAACCAGACTACTATGAATGTAGGAATAAATTATCTTTCAGGTTAGGATTGGAAGACAAGTACTGAACCGGAGACCATCCCGTCATACAAGCCCTTTGGGCGGTTATTCCTTATATGTCCTTTCAATAAAAAGAATTTATATGATTAATTTTGTAAAAATAATAAAAATCATGTACATTTAAATTTCATTTTTTTCTATTTTCTTGGTAAGAGAGGTATATTGTTTTTTTTCTTAACCAATAAAGTTAGTTATATATATATATATATATATATATATATATATATAGAGAGAGAGAGAGAGAGAGAGAGAGAGATAAACAATGTATATATGTTGCACATTGTAATTGGTAATCTATTCATTAATATATATATACATATATTAAAATTTTATATATATATAGATTTATGTCTTAACTATGGCTTTACTAAGCTCCTCGAGGAATCAAATCTCTTGAGATGCAAAACCTTTTTAATTTGCAAAAATGTCTAATAACTATTCCTAGTGGGAAGGAAATTGCCACCTTGCTTTAGTGATTTCAAAACAGGGTGAATGTTAGGAGAAGAATGAGATGAGTAACATTAATAATTGTATAATAATATAATCAAATAGTTTTCAAAAAATTACTTTACTTGTTTTTCTTGCACATGGTTTTAGTGGCACTCTAGTTGTATTTGCATGTAAAGAACCTTATAAATATGGTTCTAATCCTCCATTATAATGTTCTTGGCCTAGTTGGCCAAGAACCAATAATAAATCTATTATTGATGGTTGGTTTTTCCTTATGGGGTTATTTTCTATCACATATTTTGTTCCTAACAATATGTTTTCTTAGGTTTCAAGTCAATGGAATTTAAATTGAAATTTGATATATAATTACACAAATGTGTTTTACAATTTAACTAATTTAAAATTAAATTTTTATGTGTTCTTGGTTTTATATATATATTTTTTACTAGTCAAGTCAATTTAATTTTACTACTAATCTTTTATTATGTAGATCTATTTTTGGAGATGACAATGTGACATAGGAGACACATCTTACATATTGGATTATATGTGTTTTTTTACAAATATTTGAGACTATAATGTTAACATCTCACTCATTTTACCATTTTAAACATATATCCAAATGTTTTTGAGAAATGACTTATTTTTCTCTATAACTAACAATGAACATTTAAATTTTAGGGTTAACCTTGACTTGGGAATGAGCAAGGATTTAAGTGGTTTTGGGCACATGGTTTCGTGGCATGTTTCTTGCTAATTGTATTTGCATGTAAAGAACTTTATAAATATTGTTATAATCCTCCATTGTAATGTTACAAAGTGAGTAGGAGATATTTTATTATGTAAGATAACAATGTAACATAGAAGACACATCTCACCCACATGAAGTTTCATTTTATTAAAGAAATGATATAATTTCTATATAAACTTATAATTTTCATATAATCATTATATTTAAAATGATAGATCATTACATTTAAAATGTCCATATGTATGATTTTTTCTTTTTAGTTATTATATATGTTAATGTTTTTATATGATTTTTAACTCTTATTAAAAGTACCTGAAAATTTTTATATATGTGAAAATATTTATATATCCATCTATGTTTTTTCATTTGCGAACGAGAATGAAACAAGTGTATTGTCCATATTGATTCTATGGGCGTCATCCAAGATTAAATGAGAATGAGAAAAGTGTACTCTCAAGATTGAGTCTATGGGTGTGGTTCAAAATTAATAATTAATAATTTCAAAAAAATAAAAATAGCTTAATTAACATGTGATAAGTACAGTTAGTGATAGTTGTAAAAATTAAAATTAATTTTCAACTATTCGATTATTAGATACAACTATGAGCTTAACTCCATTGATTATTAGATACAACTACGAACTTAACTCCATTGATTATTAGATACAACTATTAGCTTAACTTCAGCTCTAATAACAGTTATATTGGATAAATATTAGCTTAACTATTAGATACAACTATTAGCTTAACTCCAATGACTATACAACTATTACCTTAACTTCAACTTTAATCACTTAAAGCTTAATCCAACTACATTTGGGATCTAGGAGTCTAGCTAATGTTCAGTCATGTAAGTGTCAAACTCCTAATAAAATTATTCGAACTCCTAATAAACTCCTCCAAACTCCTAATAGACTCCTGCATCTCATAGTTGAGCATGTTTCTAGGTAATATGCCCTCATACCTAGAGCCCATAAATTACTCCCTCTAATCGGTTATAATCAGTGTTTGGCTAATTCAATTCCCAGAAAATATACCTATGTTCAATAATGGGTTATTTGCAGCGGCCCAGCAATCGTATTCGAATGATTTCAGCGAAAAATGCAACAATTATCATGTTGTCTTTTCGGGGTACCTTTGCATCAGCCCTGCTAAAGAATGCGAGACATATACCCTGTATGGAGCTCAGCCCTTTACATGTCCCTCCAACCACCAGCGCTCTGTTCAACACGACCCTCATGACATCTTTGAGAAATCTGTAAGCAGTAAAGGATTATTTGAAGCCTCTGCCCCTAGATCAACGCAAATGTTCAGGTGATTTCTCGGAGGGTTGCAGCAGTCTTGGGTAGAGCCTTGAGTGGTAATTGGTGCAAACATTTAGAGAGGTGAACTTAGTGGCATGAAGAGTGGCTGCGCTGAATAAAAGTTAGAAACAACACGAGTATCTTTTCTTCAAATTATTGTAATGAAAAATCTAGATCTGGGTCAACTTTTATTAATAAATTTTCAGAGTTATATTATATTATATTGTGATTCATTTCTACTTAATTATTGATTATTAATATGTTGAAATGGCAATTTAGACTACTCAAATCGCAATTCTATTGATGTTTTAAAATTATAAATGACTCATATTATTGAAATTGCAAAATTGCGAAAATAGCAATTTCCAGAAAACAAATTGAGGAGATTTCTATCAAAAATTCACCTAAAAAACAGGGCGCAGGGCGTTTTAGTTAGACACGTGAGCCCGTCTACTGCTTTGTAATTTGGTTTGTTCCTTCACTATGGTTGTTGGGTTCATCTTGTCTAAAATAGGTTTATATTGGCTTTTTTATCTCTCTCACGCTTGCAAATCTGTGTAGTTGCTTTTAGTTCATTTTGTCTAGAATAGGCTTATATTGGTTTTTTTTTCTCTCTCACGCTTGCAAATATGTGTAGTTGTTATTATAATATTAGTGTTGAATTTCATTTTTTTTCTTTGTAAACTAGTGGCAGAGCATTTAAAATTCCATGCATCCATGGAGATACATTATTCAATATAAGTGACAACAAAGAGTAGATTCTGCAGTGGTTGTTGGGTATACTGTTCACTGACAGAAAGATTGTGTGTTGTATTATAATTCGGGTCATGAAGGCCATTTTATGTAAATGTCGAGTTCGTGTTTTTACTTAGGACGGCGGAAGTTCGAAGTCAGCATTCAAAGTATTTCTAGGAATTGATGGGAGATTTCTACTTTCCTTTGACATCCCAAGAATGTAATGTCTTTGTGATTGAAATCAATGTATGCATATATGTTCAATACATCATGTGAAGGAAAGAATCACGAGTTTGAACATATAGTAAATTAAATTGAAAAAGAAACAGAATCATTGAAGGTTTATTTTTTTTTTTAAAATGATATGGTGCTTTCTTTCGTTTTTTAAATCATTTACATTTTGAGATCAACAAAGACCTCCATTAGCATAAGACAAGCATTAAAACTGGTTTAGCTGCAACAAAATGGCATTTGATATGTTTATTAGTAACCATCATATTAATCTTTGGACAATTATATTAATCTTTGAAATACTCCAAGAAGCACATATTTGACACATTCATAATGTGTTTTTTACTTGTATCATAGTTGAAGTTAAGCTCATAGTTGTATCATTGTTGGATTTAAGCTAATATTGATATCTAATAGTTAATTTAAAAGTTAATATAAAGTTGTTACAATTAATATAACAGCTACATGGACTCCTACCTTCCAAATGGAGTTTGATTTTGTTAGGATTATTAATCCTCCTTGTCCAATTTGGTCATATGTCTAAATCAGGAGTCATGTCTAAATCGGGAGTCCATCCAATCTATTTTTACTTACTAGCACCATTGGGTCCACTTGTCCTAATTGGAGCACATGTTTCAGTTAGTAAAGTGTGGGGAACACTAATTGAGGCCTACTACCACTGATTGCACTTGCATGCATCAGTTTAGGAGCCTCCTAGACTAATTCCTACAATTTAGGAGCCACTGGGAGTGTCGATACCAACCAAGGTCAGTTGAGTTGAGTTGGTGACTAGTCAAGCTAAGTTAGGAGTCAGTTACATTCAGTTCTAATCATCTACATTTAGTTAGCGCTAGGTTTACATGACTGCATGCAGAAGAGGTGCATTTCTCACTAACCTCAGTCAGTTAGCCTCAGCCAACACTGAATTAGAAACTTGAGTTGTGTTTTAGAACTCCGATGAACTCTGGTGATGATTTAGACAAGGTTAGTTAACCATTGAGTCCTCCGATAATGATTTAGACAAGGTCTTAGTTACCTACAGTTAAGTAGAGTCTAATCAATTCGAATTTCCTCATGTGGATTCGAATTGATTGTGGCTATTTAGCCATTGTACTTCATTGTAATTATTATCTAATTACCTTTTTTTATTAATGAAAGCATTCACAGTTGCAGCCATTTTTACACTGTTTCATTCTTCAATTACTGAGTAAATTATGTGATCTATCTTGTGAGTTGTGTGTTTGTCCACAGATCTATGTGCTCAATTTAATAGATTAAACCTTATGCACATTTACTTGACTCCCAACTTCAAGATGGAGTTTTATTGTCACATGAGATGTACATTACCATGTCACTAAGTGCACTTATCACATGAGTTCACATGAGTTTATTAGGAGTTCGATTGTCACACTAAGTGCACATTACTTCAACTCCTAGTTTAAAATGCACTTTACCTAAACCTTGTGCACATTATCTCGACTTCTAGCTCCTAGATGGAGTTCCATTCTCACATGGACTACACATTACCATGCTATAAAGTTCAGTTATCACATGAGCTATTTTTTTTCAACTACCCCAAAGTGCAGTTATCACATGAGTTTTTTTTTTCTTCAACTACCACAAAGTGCACTTATCACATGAGCTCTTTTTTTAATTACATCGATAGGCATATATATCTTAGAATTTTGGGGTGGAATACCATCTATGATTTTTCATCTACGGACGAGAATGAGACAAGTTACTATCCAGATTGATTTTATGGGAGTCGTCCAAGATTAAATGAGAATGATACAAATGTACTGTCCAGATTGATTCTATGGGCATTGTCCAAAATTAATAATTAATAATTTCAAAAAAATAAAAATAGCTTAATCAACATGTGATAAGTACACTTAGTGATAGTTGTAAAAGTTAAAATTAATCTTCAACTATTCGATTATTAGATACAACTACGCGCTTAACTCAATTGATTATTAGATACAACTATTAGCTTAAATCCAATGATTCTAGAACTATTAGCTTAACTTCAACTCTAATAACAGTTATATTGGATAACTATTAGCTTAACTCCAATGATTCTACAACTATTAGCTTAACTTCAACTCTAATCATTGAAGGCTTAGTTCAACTGGATTTGGCATTTAGGAGTCTAGCTAATGTGCAATCATGTAAGAGTCAAACTCCTAATAAAATCATTTAAACTCCTATTAAACTCCTCCAAACTCTGAATAAACTCATGCATCTCATAGTTGGGCATGTTTAGGTAATATGCCCTCATACCCAGATCCCATAAATTACTCCCTCTAATCACTACCTTCTCGAAATACTCAGTTGAGGTATGCATGACAGAGCACTATAAGTGCTACTGCTAACCAAAAGGCCCCCAACTTTCCGAAATCTACTGAAATGGCTAACCAAAAGGCCCCCAACTTTCCAAAATCTGCTGAAATGGCAATTTGGACTACTCAAATCGCAATTCTGGTGATATGGATTGTTTTAAAATTGGTCATTTATTCTATGATAACTAAATCATATTGTTGAAATTGCAAAATTGTGAAAAGAGCAATTTCCAGAAACAATTTGAGGAGATTTATATTTAAAAAATTCACCTAAAAAATAGGGTGCGGGGTGTTTTAGTTAGACACGTGAGCCAGTCTACTGCTTTGTAATTTAGTTTGTTCCTTCACTATGGTTGTTGGGTCCATCTTGTCTGAAATAGATTTATATTGGTTTTTTATTTTATTTTCATGCTTGCAAATATGTGTAGTTGCTATTAGTTCATCTTGTCTGGAATATGATTATATTGGTTTTTTTCTCTCTCATGCTTGCAAATATATGTAGTTGCTAAATTATAATATTAGTGTTGAATTTCATTTTTTCTTTGTAAACTAATGGAAAAGCGTTTGAAATTCCATACATCCATGGAGATACATTATTCAATATAAGTGACAACAAAGAGTAGATTTTGCAGTGGTTGTTGGGTATATTGTTCACTAACAGAAAGATTGTGCATGTTGTATTATAATTCGGGTCATGAATAGATTTTCCAAAAGTTGTTGTACAGATCTTCAAACAAATTTGAAAAGAGATGAAAGTTTTATGTATTGAGAAGCTCAGTGATTTAGTTTCTCAATTAATTAGGTGTTTCAACAGTGAAGGCAATTTATTTGAGAAACGCCATTTTATGTAAATGTCGAGTTCATGTTTTTACTTAGGACGACGGAAGTTTGAAGTCAGAATTCAAAGTATTTCTAGGAATTGATGGGAGATTTCTACTGTCCTTTGACATCCACAGAATGTAATGTCTTTGTGATTGAAATCAATGTATGCATATATGTTCAATACATCATGTGAAGGAAAGAACCATGAGTTTTAACATACGGTAAATGAAATTGAAAATAGAAACAGAATCATTGAAGGTTTTTCTTGTTTTTTTTTCTAATGACATGGTGCTCTCTTTTGTTTTTTAAATCATTTACATTTTGAGATCAACAAAGACCTCCACTGGCATAACACAAAGGAATTAACACTAGCATAACATAAAGGCATTAAAACTGGTTTAGCTGCAACAAAATGGCATTTGATATGTCTATTAGTAACAATCAAGTTAAGCTCATAGGTGTATCATTATCGAAGTTAAGATAATACTGATATCTAATAGTTAATTTAAAAGTTAATATAAATTTGTTGCAGTTAATATAACAGCTACATAGACTCCTAGCTTCCAAATGGAGTTAATACAAAGTTGTTGTAGGTAATATAACAGCTACATGGATGATTGTAGATTCGAATGGTGCTCTGATTATCGTGGTAGATAATAGTTGAAAACTTTGATTTGAAGCCACATCATCCAAGTATCCCCTACAACCATAAACATTGATTTGTTGCATTTACAACTCCTCTATACTCTGCTTCTATAGATGAGAGTGCTATGGAACTCTACTTCTTGCTTGACAAGTTGATTGGTCCTTCTGCAAGCATGAACACATATCCTGATGTAGACTTTCGATCTGTTTTGTTACCTGCACAATCACTGTCAGTAAACCCAACCAAATCAAGATCACATTTTGCTTTGTAGAAGATCCCATGAGTTTTTGTTCCTTGAACAAAGTTTAGGATCCTCTTGGTTGCTCTCCAGTGGATCTCATGAGGCTGATCCATGTATCTCAAAGCCACACTAATTGCATAAGATAAATCAGGTTGAGTGTGTGTAATATAAAGCAAACACCCAATCAACTGCCTATATAGTGTATTATTTACCTTAGGAGAAGAACCTGCTTCTTCGAGCTTAACTCCTGAAAGGAATGGAGTCTTGTTTGGCTTGCAATATTTCATGTTGAACTTGATGAACAAATATGAAGCATACTTGGACTGATGTAATTTGATTCCATGTTGGGATTGAGCAATTTCGAGACCCAAGAATTGGCTCATCAATCCCAAATCTATCATGGAAAATGCATGGTTCATTACATCATTCAAGGAGGCAATCTCTTTCTTTGAACTTTGTGTAATCAGTAGGTCATCCACATATTTAAAACAATAATCATCAAAGAACCATGAATCAGCTTCAAATAAACATTCGGATCAGACTTGCATCGAACAAAACTCAATGACAGCAGAAAGCCATCAATTTTGGCATACCAAGCCTTGGGGGCTTGCTTGAGCCCATACAATGATTTCTTTAACCTGCAAACTAAGGATGGATTAGAAACAAACCCTTTAGCTTGCTGCATGTAAATCTCTTGAGTGATATCTCCATTTAGGAAAGCACAATTCGCATCCATGTGATGTACTTCCCACTGCTTCAAAGCTGCAATGGCTAGAGCTAGCCTTATGGAGTCCATCTTTGCCACTATTGCAAAGGTTTCATTGTAGTCAATACTATGTACTTGTGAGTAGACCTTAGCAACCAATCTTTCCTTATATTTCAAAGGTGAACCATCAACAACAAACTTAGTCTTGAAGACCCACTTACACTGAACTAGCTTTCGCCTTGGGGGAAGATCAACCAGTTCCCAAGTGTTGCTCTTCTGGAGCGAGCTGAATTCTTCTTATGTGGATTTTTTCCTTCTTGGATCATCTAAGGCATATTCATATGTCTATGGATCTGATTCAACCATCAGATAGCACTTCTCATAAAATAGAGGATCTTTCACACAAAGGGCACTCTCAAATTGAGATCGAGTCCTCCTAATGTCATTAGGATTTTCAGCTAGTTCCTCAGCTACATGAATAGTATTTCATTCCCATTTTGGTATTGTAAGACTATTAGCATCTGAAATTAAATCATCATTATAAGACATATAAGAATCAACAAATTCATTAGTCTCTTCACTTACAATCAATGGTTCTAGTGATGAAGAGGACTCTCCAACTTCAATTGTTGCTAAAGGCACTTCTTTGAACTGAACACTTCCTTCAATGAAATATTTGTTATTGCTCAAGTTGAACAGCTTGTACCTTTTTGAATCTTTAGAATACCCAACAAATAGGCACTCTTGGCTTTGGGGTTGCAAAGCCTTCCTCTTTTAAGTTGGAATTCTAGCCCAAGCCTTTGAGCCAAAAATCTTGAAATGGGTCACATCTGGCTTGTGCCCACTCCAAGCTTCGAAAGGAGCAATACCATCAAGCTACTTATGAGGCACCCTGTTCTGTATGTAGGATGCACAGTTTATAGCCTCAGCCCAAAAATTTGGTGGCAAAGTCTTAGCCTCCATCATGCAAGTTGCCATTTCTTTCAGTGATCTGTTCTTTCTCTCAGCAACACCATTTTGTTGTGGTGCGTAAGGGATCGAATGCTGCATCTGGATACCTGCATATTTAAAATACTAAATGAACTCAGACTTGAAATATTCACTACCATTGTCAGATCTGAGGATCTTGAGTCTCCTCCCACACTGGTTCTCAACCAAGGCTCAAAAGACCTTGAAGAGGTCAAAAACTTCAGACTTACGCTTTAGGAAGTAAAACCAACAATACCTGGAAAAGTCATCTATGAAAGTGAGTGCATATTTGGCTTGAATAAGGGAAATATGAGGGAATGGACCAGTAATGTCACTGTGGATCAACTCAAGAGGTGCAGAGGTTCTCTCATGACTAGCTCTCTCATACTTGTGCTCTGGGTGTTTTCCTAGGATACAACCTTGACAGACTCCTTTAGAAAACTTGATCGTTTCTAACCCTATGACCATATATTTGTCACTCAAATCAGAAAGATGCTTGTAGTTAAGATGGCCAAATATTTCATGCCAAATCTTGCTTGCTTCATTAGCATGAATGAGAAGAGTAGAGGGGTTTGAGTAGGGTAGAAAATGGGAAAACTTGTATACCTTCGAAGTGTGATTAGCAACACATTTTTCTATGACTTTACCATTCGAAATCTCAATGATTTCAACTTCTTCAAAGGATAATATGACCTTCTTTGGAGATCCAGTGTGAGTCATGGGTCTATGCAAGAAGTTGAGGGTCTCTTTTGGCGCGTTAGATGCAATACAAAACTGAAAAAACAGACATCCATCAACTTGCATGGATATTTTGAGACACTTACACAATGAATCTTGTGATCAGTGAAAAACAAGAAATGTAGGAAATTGAATGACCTTTCCAAATATATATATTTTTTTTCTATTGAAAATGTTGTTAACTATCTAAAGTTAAATAAATTTTAATGGACACTTTTTATTTTTGTGGCAAATTATAAGGTATATGTTTTTGTGGGTGCAGCGTCTGAGTGTCTAAATGATTGAATAAACTTACGAAAACTAGTATACATATAGAGAACATATAGGACTAGTGTACAACTATTTTCCCAATAATAAAAATAATATTTTTAATTTTTTTTAATTATCTAAGAGATCAAACCTCGAAAACGGTACGTCATTTATGGGTGCAGCGTTTGAATGTCTTAATGCAGTTATTTGGAAATGGGTTTTTAATAGCATGTAGAGATTGGTGTTCTTTAGTGCACCATACATTTTTTTTTTTTACATGGTTGAGAAACGAAAGAGATATGGACGAAACACTACTAGTGTGTTTTTTGAGTTGAGGAGTGAAGACAGAAGATAAATAAGAAAAAAATAGAAAAAATTATGTATTCTTGTTAAAATTTACATATTTAGAATCTGCAAAAAAAACCATATCTGTTTCTAAAATCTCATAAAAAATGGAGGTATGCATCATAATTAGACAAACCGCTAAACACAAGCATATTGAAAATTTGGATATAATGCTGAATTAGCCATGGTTTA
>LPNX010795644.1:27500-49108 GCA_001517045.1 Pseudotsuga menziesii
TCATCATCATCCTCATCATCATCACCATCAACATCATGAACATCATCCTCATCATCATCCTCACCAACAACATCATGAACATCATCATCATTCATCATCATCATCCTCATCATCATCATCACCGTCAACATCATGAACATCATCATCATTCATCATCATCATCCTCATCATCATCATCACCATCAACATCATGAACATCATCATCATCATCCTCATCATCATCATCACCATCAACATCATGAACATCATCATCATCATCCTCATCATCAACATCATCAACATCATCATCATTCATCATCATCCTCATCCTCATCATCATCATCATCATCACCTTCATCATCGTGAAAATCATCATCATCATCCTCATCATCATCACCATCAACATCATGAACATCATCATCATCATCATCATCATCCTCATCATCAACATCATCATCCTCATCATCATCCTCACCATCAACATCGTGAACATCATCATCATTCATCATCATCACCATCAACATCATGAACATCATCATCATCATCCTCATCATCAACATCATGAACATCATCATCATCCTCATCATTATCATCATCATCACCTTTATTATCATGAACATCGTCATCATCATCCTCATCATCATCACCATCAACATCATGAACATCATCATCATCATCATCATCATCCTCACCATCAACATCATGAACACCATCATCATTCATCATCATCATCCTCATCATCATCTTCACTATCAACATCATGAACATCATCATCATCATCATCCTCATCATCATCACCATCAACATCATGAACATCATCATTGTGGGTAATTTATTTAAGTTTACTTTCTCCTTATAAATTGGATTTTGGATTACTTATATAAAATGATTTTAGTATATCTTCTTACTTCATAATATTTTTTCAATTATTTATGAATAACTAGTCATGGAACATAAAGTTTAAATTTATCTTTTTCTTGTAAAAACAATAATAGTTTAAATAAATTTTCTATATCTTTTTATTTCATTTATTTATAAATGAATATTACCTCACCATGTTTAAAATTTAAATATGTCACAGTTTTAAATGATAATCTTTAAATCACTACATGTAATGATTTTAGTTGATATTGTAATTACATTTAGCCGTGCACCCACCCCATTAACTGTGCTTGAACATATCGCATGTGCATTTTGCTTATACAAATCGCGTATGCGTTTTGCTTAGACAAATTGCGTGCGCGTTTTGAGACTGTTAAAATAGTGAATTGTCATTGTCCAAGAGAAACTTCACTGCGTTTTTATGAAAATTCTGATTAGCGCACATTATTTTTCAAGAGCACGAGCCTGCCTATGGAAATACTCACAATCTACACCATCTCCATCATTCTTTTTGTTATGCAGGTGCAGCATTGAAGACATCTTCCATGGTTGAGGAGTACATAGGATAAGATATCAAGCTTCAATGTCATTTCATGGTGATGGTGGATATAACTTTCATTTGCTTATTATTCAAGAGAACCAAAGGCAAATTTTCCCATTCATTATTGTTTTGATGGGAAATATGAACAATTGAGAAGGAAGATTGAAGCACCTTGAAGGATCAATAGTTATAAAGCAAGTTAAAGGTTTGGAAGCTTGTAATTGAGGAGCAACAAAAACAAACTATATTGACATTGATCATTGTGTTGATGGGGAATGTAAGTAACCGAGGAAGAAAATCAGCAAGGAAGAAGAGACCTCAAGAAGTCATCGAAGAAGAGAAAGAAAAGAAAAGAATAGACATGATGAATCAGAGGCTTTCTTTGGAAACTAATCCAAATCCAATTATAGAGGATACGGCGGCTCATCCTATTAATCCAGCACAAGAAAAAATGAAGCATTCACTAGAGGGACCTTCAATTTCCACAATAGTTGTTGAACAAGCACCCCATGGAAGTATTCAAGAAGCAAAACGTAGGTGCTCATTAGGGGATGTTTCAAATCCCACATCAAGTCAAAGTGATAAGTTACCATCTCAAGACGAAGCTCATGAAGAGGCAGTGTACATGGAGCCTACTGTTGAAGAGATGTTGGACATGGAGCCTACTGTTGAAGAAGTAAATATTAATCGGACCATCGATTAGGATATTGGACTTCCACCATCCAACTACCAGGAAGAGAGTGAAGGACAACAAGTTGCTACTGAAACGCCAGAGCATATTGTTGATGCACTAGATGATAGAAATCCAACCCCCTTACCTCCATTAGAAAGCACACGTCGAAGAACTCCGAAGCGTATACAAGTTGATGAAGGACTCCTCAATTCCATTGAAGGTACGCTATCTAAACGTAGTATTGCTTATCAAACTCAACAGATACTAAATAAATATTTTGTTTCTAAATGCGATGGAGATAAATGTAGATTATTTTTATCATTGTTAAAATCTAGGGGCATGAATATTGTTAGGAAATCATTAGGGATAAAGATGATAAAGCCTTCTGGACCAAGTTCTCATATAGTTAAAATCTTAGTAGATGAGGCCTTTGGTAAAATTGGTAAGAACACACGGTCAAAGGACCGCAATGCGGCTCGTCGTGTGTTGTCACAAGCAATTGTAAATAAGAACACCAGGCTCCTTTGTTTTCTCAAGCCTACATCTAAACTAGTTAATTTGAATGTAAAAACCCTCCGTAGGTATTCTATTAGAAGAGAACATCTTGACACAACCGCCCAGACAGATTTTTGGGCCTTTTTTGGTCGGTTGCCATGCCGTGACATGAAGCTAGTTGATGCAGTAAAGGGACTAGTGCAGAGTTTTTGGCATGATCACACAAGGCCTTCTTCAAACCGGAAGGATGTACTAAAACTGAGAAGGGGTTCAAAGGACTGTGAACCACATATTAAGCATCTTCTTGATATAACACAGAAAGAACTATACGAGAAATTTAGGAATGAACATAGACAATTGAATTTGGGGCAAAGATATTTTGAGAAATGTAAGCCCTGGTATGTTAGAATAAATACTTTTCGTAACACTTGTTGTTGTAGATACCATGTAGAATATGAATATTACTATGAAACATTTTTGTACATTCGTCGTGTGTTGCATACTAACCATGTGCAGGATTGCTCCTTGACAATACCACCGACCTCATCAAGAGAATTCATTCATAGTATCATGTGCAATAGGCCCGAGGGGCAAAATTACTATGCAAAATCTTGTTTGGATGGAACTTGCTCCAACTATGTTGAAATGGCATTATTGAGCCAATGTATGCACGAGACTAGAGACAATGAATTTAGGAATATGGTTATAGACATGAAAAGTTTCAAATATATTAGCTATGAAATAGTCCCAGGGAAAGAAAGCAAAAAAATACAATTGGTGACATCTCAAGTACATGCATTTATCTATAAAAATATGCTTGAACAGTTGCATTTCATTCCTTCCTTACATAAAAACCTGATATTGAGATCATTTTGAGTCAACAGGTACAAGTTAGTGTCTTCGTCAAGGAATTTATTGAAAAGACATGTCAATATGTTCAGCATGTCCACTTGGCACGATGGCAGGATGAGAAGTTTAGAATATGCAGAGATACATTTCCTCATGGTACTATACTTTCCGTTGTTGATTTTGCCGAGAACTACACCCTGCAACCTCAAAATGAGATTCAAAGTCAGTATTATCACTCTGAGCAGGTTTCCTTGATGGTGCATATCACATATAGGCATGGCCCAAATAGTAGTGAAGAGCAAAGAGAAATTCTAAAGGAATATTACTTCTACATAAGTGATGATAGGTGCCATGACTTCCAGTATGTACGTCATTGCTTCATCATGTTCTATGATCATTTGAAGGGTGGGAACGTACAGATGGATTGACACTAGATTTGGTTTGATGGATGTGTTGGTCAGTTCAAAAATGCACGCATATTTCAATGGTTGTGTTCATTGCATAAAAACTACAAATTTCCACATATGTGGAACTATTTTGAGACTGGGCATGGTAAAGGAGAGCATGATGGAACCGAAGCATGTGTCAAAACAGCCCTAGGAAGAGAGGAATTGAAATTATCTACAATATCTACTATTCGAAATGCTCAATCTATAGTCAGGTGGTGCACGTCAGTAATGGGAGAGGAATCAGCTATGCGAGTAGAATCCACAAAAAAGAGACATGTGGAGAGATTTTTTTGGGAGGTGGTAGACATAGATCGTTCACAAGCATGGGAATGCAAGACTGTTCTTGGCACTTGTGGCTTTCATTCAGTTCGAAGTTCTGATAACCCAGTGTTTGAAATTTGGACTAGAAAACTCGCTTGTTTTTACCCGCCTTGCTGTGATGGTGACTGGGATGTGTGAGAATCATTGGATTGGGTTGATGGATGGGATCGCATATCACTTCCAGTTGATCAGCGTGCAATTGTTGAGTTAACTCCGTTGGAAGGACCAATCATCTATTTCTATATATTTCGATCATGTATTAGACCTTGTACAACCTGGTATGATGCATTTCCTTAACATTGTTTTGTTAAATTTACGTAGTATTGAAACTCACATTAATGGCCTTGTATCACACGGAAAATATTTGATCATATACCTATAATCATACTATGCAGGACACATACATGCAGTGGTTGCCTCAAAAGATAGTGAATGGGTTGGTGATTACTAGTTGGCACGTTGTATAGAGGGAAAGCAAACCCTCATTATGTCTACGACTGATGATGAAAACAACCACTTCCCCACTGGGTCTATGGTTGTTAAAGGTGAATACCTTACACATGACAACAATGCAAAAAAGAAGGGTGGATATGTTTATAGGGATTACAAACTAGGTGCAAGTGTGTATCACTTTACCAACTTAATCATTGGTACAAACCTCCAGGTACGAACAATGCCTAGCCGAAATTCATCAAAGGTACGCTACTTCTTACCGGATACAGACCACGAGAGACTAATGGAGACCATCATTATAAGAGATGATCCGGAGGGCTTGGTTGTATGATAATAGGTGGGATCTAGCATGATGAGGTATGTATCATAATTTAAATTTCCCCATGTATGTTTCTTATGAATATGTCAATTTTGTGTTCTTGATATGCAAAATTTTCCATAATGTTGTTTATAAATATGCCAAAAGTTCTCTTGTATGTCAAGTTAACGAACATGCAAAATTTTACATATGACCAATAAACCATATATATCAATCATATGAACATTTCAAGATCTCATTCATAGGATATACATAACATTAGAATACATACATGTACCTCTATAGGTCATACCTATCAAAGTTCTTTGTAGGCTCTCTTACAAGACTAGAACCCTAATTTTTTAAGTAGGTAATATTGTCAATATTTTCAGCCGATATATACAACTATGATGATGGAAACAAGATGCCACAATGATAAACTTATGTTTTAAGTCTTGTATAATTTCCTTCTTGACAACTCACCTCTTATACCCGCATGTCCATTGCCAAAGGGGTAGTGCCTAGTAGTGTTGGAATTTCATCTCATTTTTTTTTATTGAGAAGTTTAATTTCTACTTAAAAGATAATAAAAGATAATAAGTGATTTATTTAACTCTGTTTTTAGTTGATTATGTTTTTTTGAACATTGAAAGTGGAAGAAAATAACCTACTAATATTGACACAAACAACTCAAAAGTAACATGCTTCAACATTATGCATATGAAGTATTCAAAAGTAACATGCGCTAACATTATGCATGTGAAGTAGGTAAACATCATGCATGTGAAAATATTAAGTGATAAACTTAATAAACAAACAAAATTTGGAACCTCTCATGCTTTCGAAAGGCTAATGTTTCATATGCATAATAGAAAATTTTGGGAGGCTGACATGTTGGGTCATTGGTGTACTTGAAATTGTGATATTTTAGCTAGGGGGGGGGGCTCTCCCTCCTTTCCATTTCCCGATGACCTCCGTCTATGGTGGTTTCTGAAGCTAGGGTTTCACTCAGTAGGGGACAATGCAGTCACGCCAACAAGGGCCAAAGCTAGAAATCCACGGATGGTGGGGATGTGGTTGGCGTTGCCATATTTCCCATGCCCAAACACACTAGCAGGAGTTGACAGAATTCAAAATTGTCGTTCCGTGAGGTTTTTAGCGCACCGGGCCCAAGTCCACCAGGTGTCCCTGAACGGTATCTGGAGGTGACATGCAACTCTCCATAGATCGATGCTCGGGCCTCCGATCGACAAACTGTCAATTCCGTTGGATTCATGACATGGGATTTTAGCTAGAGGGGGGCCTCTCCCTCCTGTCCATTGCCCGATGACCTCTGTCTACGATGGTTTCTAAAGCTAGGGTTTCTCTTAGTAGGGGACAATGTAGTCACGCCAACGAGGGCCAAAGTTGGGAAGCCATGGATGGTGGGGATGCAGTTGGCGTTGCCATATTTCCCATGCCCAAACACACTAGTAGGAGTTGACAGAATTCAAAATTGCCACTCCGTGAGGTTTTTGCGCATTGGGTCCAAGTCCAACAGGTGTCCCTGAACGATATCTGGAGGTGACTTGCAACTCACCATATATCGATGCTCGGGCCTCCAATTGACGAACCATCAATTCCGTTGGATTCGTGACGTGGGATTTTAGCTAGGGGGGGCCTCTCCCTCCTGTCCATTGCCCGATGACCTTCGTCTACGGTGGTTTCTGAAGCTAGGGTTTTGCTCAATAGGGGACAATGCAATCACGCCAATGAGGGCCAAAGCTAGAAATCCATGGATGGTGGGGATGCGATTGGCGTTTCCATATTTCCCATGCCCAAACACGCTAGTTGGAGTTGACGAAATTCAAAATTTCCGCTCCGTGAGGTTTTTTGCGCACTGGGCCCAAGTCCACTAGGTGTCCCTAAACGGTATCTAGAGGTGACCTACAAATCACCATAGATCGATGCTTGGGCCTCCGATCGATAAACCGTTGATTCCGTTGGATTCGTGACGTGGAATTTTAGCTAGGGAGGGGCCTCTCCCTCTTGTCCATTGCCCGATGACCTCCGTCTATGGTGGTTTCTGAAGCTATGGTTTTGTTCAATAGGGGACATTGTAGTCACGTCAATGAGGGCCAAATATGGAAAGCCATGGATGGTGGGGATGCAGTTGGTGTTGCCATATTTCCCATGCCCAAACACACTTGCAGGAGTTGACGAAATTCAAAATTTCCGCTCCGTGAGGTTTTTTGCGCACCAGGCCCAAGTCCACCAGGTGTCCCTCAACAGTATCTAGAGGTGACCTGCAACTCACCATAGATCGATGCTTGGGCCTCCGATCGACGAACCGTCGATTCCGTTGGATTCATGACATGGTATTTTAGCTAGGGGGGGGCCTCTCCCTCCTGTCCATTTCCCAATGACCTCTGTCTATGATGGTTTCTAAAGCTATGGTTTTGCTCAGTAGGGACAATGCAGTCATGCCAATGAGAGCCAAATATGGACAATGCATTTCATGCCAACGAAGGCCAAACTTGGAAAACCTTATCCCTAACTAGGGTTTATTGTTTAGCATGCATGGCCTATTACTATAACCCTACCAAGGAAACCCTAATCCTAACCCTAATATTATATTACTGTCACAACTCAATTCAGAATCAATCTAATGTCGAACTGAACTTTTTTAAATCCTGTGGACTTATGCTTCAAATCATGTTGATTCACAAAGTTGGTTCTGAGTCTTTGGATTCTATTGTAGTTCCTTTAATGCTGAGTGATTAGTCATTGGGTGCATGAGGTTTGTTGAAATAGTGTTGTTGGTTGTTGATGAAATGTGAAGCATGTATTGCACTTAGTTTTATTAAATTACACTTGAGCATTGACTTAACCTGTAATTTAATGAATCCAAACTTACAATTTTTAATTAGATATATCCAATTGGTGTGCAAGTAGTGAGTTCATTGAAACCTTGAAATACATTGTATTGCAAGTTTATATTTATTAAATTACATGAGCAAGAACTTTGAATTTAGTGTGCATGTATTGAGATCATTGAAACCTTTAAATATAATAGTTTTTTCTTTTGACATAGTGCATGCATAAGTAATAGATAATCCTCACAAATCAATACAATAGATTGACACAAGAACATGTGGAAACCAAAGAACAAATTCAAAGTGAAATGTATCATTCATTTATAACTGAAATGTCAATGTACATGTCTCCAAAAGTACATATATATCCAAAAGTATCAAAAAGTACATATATATCCAAAAGTAACCAGAAGTACATGTGTCTCCACAACTATCCAAGACTATCCAAGCCACATGTACATGTAAGTGAAATGTCAATGTACATGTCTCCAAAAGTACATGTATCCAAAAATGTCCAAGCCACATGCACATGTATCGATATGTACATATCCCATAAGACACATCAAAACTCAAGCTTCCTCTTGTTCTTTCTTGAGGGTGATCCTGTAGGCACAACTATAGGACCAGTGTGCATCTCTGGATCCTGCAAATTAAATATTAATTGTTAAATTCAACTAACTATGTACTAATACATTAGCTCAATAAAATACCATATCTAAATTAACTCAAAAATTATGAAAATGTTAATGGAAATTGCATGAAACAATTGTTCATTAATGGACATCTCACCTCAGTGAGAGACTGTGACAAAGGGGATTGTGTTTCTTGTGTAGTAGATGGAGATGTTGGTTGGACATGAAGGATGGTCGCATCCATGGTCAAACCAAAGGGGGCAGGAACTGGTGGTGTGGTGGTGGCTACAATCACCAAATCTTGAAATAGTTAGAAATGTGCATGAATAAACAATAGACAACAATAACACACTATGTCTATATCATGTTCAAATAGTTGTACCTCTGTGTGGCTTGTTGTTATTGCAGATACCACATTGAATGTTGCATCAATAACTCTTGCTGCTAGTGGCTACAATCACCAAATTTTGAAATAGTTATACATGCATGAATAAACATACGCCAACAATAATAAACTATGTAATGATCATGTTGAAATAGTTGTACCTCTGTGTGACTTGTTGTCATTATAGATGCAGCACTGACTGCTGCATCAACCATCCCTGCAAGGTTTTCAATAGTAAACTTTGGCTCCTAATGCAGTAAACATGCAAATCAAACATTAACAAAAAAATTTATGCACTGGATTTCAAGTTAACCAAGAAATATCATCGAAGGATATACAAATTACCATGGTATTAGTATCTCCATGGTCGTGGACAACTTCACTCTTTCTAGGAGTAGGCCGTCTCATATACATTTGACCCTTGTTCACATATGGCCTATGAGGAGATACAACTCTAGGAAATGGTCCAGGTGTTTCGGTTGGTGCCTATAGTCAACAAGAGTTCATGTAGCTAGACATGCATGATTCAACGAACATACATGTATTTAAAAAATGACATTTTTTAAATGTTTAAAATGTTTACCTCCATCATTGCTTTCCTTTGTGAAGGATCTAGCATCTGCCTAGATAATTCCTCGGTTGATACGACCATGGATCCTACCTCCATCACTGCTTTCCCCCGTGAAGGATCCGGCATCTGTAAGTTTAATAATTGTAAATATTAGACCGTAGATAACATTAGTGAACTAACATGTACAGTATGTGGAAATTAACAAATTAACAAGTATTAAAAAACTAAAATTTTAAAATGCTTACCTCGGTGTGAGATACGACAATGGGTGCTATAGGAATCTCTCCACCAACCAAGGGATCAGTGGATGGAATGTCATGCCCTTGTGTAGAGTGTGGAACAGGATACTCTGGGGCGTCACTGCCGGCATAAAGCATCAACTGCAAGTTCACAGAATTAATATATTAGCTCAAACTATACATATGTGTACAAAGAGGAAAATAAATGAAGAATTTATTACAATTAACCATATACATACATCACTCAAAAATCCACTGTAGACAACATCTGATGAAAGACCATAGCATGGATGACCACACGATGTGCACTCGTGAGGCTCAAAAGTAGGCTGGGAATGTGTTGATGGTGCTGCACTAGTAGATGGTCCTGCAGTAGATGGGGGTACTGCACTAGTGGGTGGTACTGCACTAGAATATGGTCCTGCACCATGACAACTTGGTGTATGTACCACACCAGGGACATATGTCCCTTCCTCACCCATATGTTGAACCATAGTGCTATGGCGAAAAACGGCCCATGCCAAACTCAAAAATGCATCACATGTCTGTGGAATAACATGATGTACAGGTGGGACATCTGGCCAAGGCAACTTCCTGCGAGGTGCAAGGATAGGGTGATCAACGTCTCGAAGCCTGACATTGGGTCGGTTTTGGGGCATCCCCCCCCAATCCCCTGAAACGCCAATATATAAAAATAGTTTACATGTTTACCTAACACGAACTTTGCATACATCTTCCGAAGGAAGTATAAGGGGATTTCCCTGTTGTTATGTAGTGGCATATCAAAAACCATATACCATCTGTCCATCCAATTATCAACAAATGGTTGATATGTGCACCACTCGATAGAGATATGTGGCCTATTTTCATTTGGGATTTCCCCCGTGCGAGGGTCCCTAAACAATGAAAATATATTCTCTTTGGTAATTTTCAACTTTTTTATTGCACTATAGCTAAGCCCATCAGCATACTCGTGTCTTTTTCTTTCTCTATATGAAGTAATATCATATAGTATGTTGTTTGACAATGTAATAGTCTCAACAATTGCATCCAAAGTGGATGCAAGTGAACGTCGAATCCTATCACCACCACTAAAAGCAGTACTAAGACCTCTCAACTGGGCAAGCTTAATCAATATTTCATCATTGGTGTCCATAGCCGCAACTGCAATAAAAAAATCAATAAGGAAATAATTAGAAACATATACATGGTATATAATGACATCTCTTCAAAATTGAAAATGTAAATTAAGGAAAACTCAAGTTACAAGCAATTTAATGGCATTCACTTACATACATTTAAAACTTAAAATTAAACATTTAAAAATTAAATAGTGAGTTTCGTTCAACTTCTTTCTAGAAGTTAAGGCACTTCTTCACCCTCATTGGTGAATTTTCCATGCACACTTGGGTTTAAACTTCTTTGAATTTAGGAGTGCTATTTTGACATGTTTTGGCCTTTACGTCCTTGTATATGTAAAATAAAGGGGCAAGGGACGATTAGGACATGTGAGGCAAGAAAAGGGGTGATACAGGGCAGCCACCATATCCTCTAAATACAATTGACTCGATCATGGTTGGAAACACTCTCATGACACACTCTAGGTAGTTCATGGGTGTTCACCATTTCCATTGTTGTATAACCATGGAAACCAACCAAAAGTTACATGGAAAATGGAGAATTTGTGGACTAGACTACAATTGGTTGTAGATGAGCTTAGAGACTCGACATGTAGAAATATATTACCCATTGTTTTTGCTATTTTAAAAAATGGTTGATAAACCTAGTGATGCAGGGGCATAGACTGTTTGAGTAAAGCCATTTATGTCTTTGCTAGATCAAGGGATCTCAGGGAGACCTAGGGTCTCACATGTTTCTAATTTTTTTTATTATGTTTATAGGATAATCCCTTGGGAGATCTAGGGATATGGGTAGTCAAATGTCAGAAAGCTGACATTATGTAAAAAACCAATCCAAATTTCAAGCATATGATGTATGGAGTGGTCACCTTTCCTCAACATTTCATGGTGATTATGAGTTTATAAATTGTCTTTCATTCAACTCTTAGGATCAAGTAGATCTCTTGAATTAAATGTTGTTGTGATATTTTATAGCTTATAAATTTACTCTAGTTGTTGTATATGACTCTATGTATGTCTGGGACATTCATAATGAATATGTCGATGGATTCACATGGTATTGTTGAGTATTTATATTCTTCTAGAAATTACAATCCCTTTATATAGTCATATGTGTTTTTTATTGTGTCAAAGGATTGTTAAGTATGGAATTCTGATCAAGATGAGGGTCCAACTTGCATATTTTGATCACAATTTTCTCTTTCTTCCATTTTGATGATTATATTGGTTGTTACATTTGGATCCCTCATTCGCTATGTATCTTAAAATGTTGGCATTCACCTATCTATGAAAATAATTGCTAAATTTTATTGCACTTTGTGTTAATTCCAGCACAATCATTGCATTTGAAGGTTTGACTATGCATGTTACAGGTGGGCACTCTCACTAGTGTCCCAATTCAAACTTTGCATTGTCCATCAAATTCTATGCAAGTTGGGATTATACTTGTGTTTGTTTTATATATTTCTAGCCTTTTGGAACATTGAATATCTATTAGACATGATGTTTTTGATTCTTATAGCCTATTTTAGTTTGAATCCATCAAACATTGGCTTGGGAGTTGTTGGATTGATTATTCTATTAAAAAACACAATTATAGGTTAAATATTGACAAAAAAAAGAATGCTTTGGGCTATTGAATTACCTAGTTGGATGAAAATTCACCGGTGAAATCTCCTCCCCTAAACCTAAATCAGATCCTCCAATAATCCCAAGCAGTTAACTTGCTCCAAAATGCTCCAATTGGCCTTCGTTTTCACGTTCTTGATTGTTAAAATGGGCCGCGGGTTTCGGGCCTGTGTATTTAATTTTTTTTTTGTTTTACAAATAACGTACGCGTTTTATAACTACATATCACGAGCGCGTTTTGTAGTTATATAACGCGTATGCGATATGGCTTCCTATCCTACATGTCCCATGACATGTCAGGCTCAGGTTGAACCATAGCAAGTGCTATGTAGTAGAACCTTGATGTATTTTTTGGTAACGTGATCTTGTTTTTGAAAACTAGGATTGCATCTAAAAGGTCCCTCATCTTCTTGCATTGACCCTCATCTAATAAACTGACAAGAGATTAGAGGCAAGACCTAGAACATACAACACATTATTGAAATTACCATGGTCAAGATCAATCCTACCCTTCCCCAAACTGTCAGTGAGAGAGTCATCTCCCAAAACTATTGGTGGACCTTTCGACATTTCAAGAGAGGAGAATGTCTGCCTTGTCAAAACCATATGTCTTAAAGCTCTAGAATCAATGATGAAGCTAGGTGAGCTTGATGTGCCAGCAACCAAGGCATATACTCTCTCTCTGTCTTCTAAATGTGATCCTCCTTCCCTCTTCTTTAAGCAATCAGGAAGGGAGATGTTATTCTTCTCTAGGAGTTGGGTCAACATGTCAATTTGATTCTTCATACAAGAGCTCTCAGGATAATAGCCCTTACTGTAGTATGCGCACTTGCTCATTTCTCCTTTATTATTATTCTTCTAGGAGTTCTTCTTGGAGCCTTGGGGCTCCTCTTGAGACTTTGACTTGTCTCTTTTTTGCTTAGGTGGATTTTCAGCTTTTTTCTTGCCTTTTGAATCCACCCTTGAATCTCCATCAACCAAAGCTTGGTCTTTGGAAGGTTTGATGGTGCCCATCATCACCAACTTATCTTGCTCCTAGGTGAGGGATTCCATGAACTCTGCAAGACTAGGCATCTTCCAGGATCGTGTTGTCAACTTGGTGGCATGGAAGGTCGAAAAACACACCGAGTAGTCAAGACCCAACTTAGAGAGTATGGCCAAGACTAGTTCCTCTTCCTTCTTTTCAATCCCACATTGTTTTAGCTGCAAAACGAGGGCCTTAAAATTGGAAAAGTAGAGTTGCAATGATTCAAAACTAATGGGACTCAAGGAGATCAATTCATTCTCAATTTGATGTCCTCTCATCTCATCTATCTTTCGAAAAATCTCTACAAGCTTCTCCCAAACCTCATTAGGTGATGTCAATCCATCAAGATGAAAGAGGAGGTCTCTTGAAATGCTCAGACACAAAAGACCATAGGCCTCATCCCTCCTATTGTGCCATTTAATTTTCTCTGCAACTACATTGGGATCTACTTCAGTTGCCATGTTAACCCTGTAGAGACCTTTTGCTCTCAACAATATCTCCATCTCAGCTTTCCACTCAAAGAAATTGAATGGAATCAAAATGATCTTTTGAGACATGTCATTGGGCCATATTGAAAATGTATATTTAAAATTGAAAAGAGGATAGATGGCTAAGTCATCCAGGTAAATCCAAATATTATGAATTTTAAAGAAGATCAATGGCTAAGTCATCATGAACTTTTTAAACATTGTCATTTAATATTTTGAAAACTTCTAATGACCATTACGACATATTTCAACATGGTCGTTGAACCATTTTTTACCATGTATACAGGTCAATATGAAAGACTACATAGGGCTAAATAAAAGATGTCCATTTAAATTTCCAAAAAGGCCCAATTGGTTTGCAATTGGGGCCTTTTGAGCTTATAATTACAAATCCAAAGTAGGCCCAATGAAACTCCACCAAGCTTTTATTTAGTTTCATGAAGCGAAGTCAAATAAGTTTAATAAAGTGCATTAGAGAGATTAAAATTCAAAGTAACTAAGGGTAAAAGAACACAATGGGCTTATCCAAAATCTAGAATAAAGAGGGATTTAAGGCCAACCAAAAAGCATTCAAAGTTAGAACAAAGAGGAGGTAGATTCAAGCTGAAACATAAGCCTTTCGAATAATAAGAATTAGTTAACATGGGCATTCACATGAAGTAGGAACCCTTGGTTACTTGGCTTCACAAAATTGTAAGTTTTTTATGACTTAATTTTGAAGAGAGACCTTTTACAAAATGTAGAATACATGGAGGGATTTCAAAGGAATGGTCATAGACACCTTTCCAAAGTCATCTTTGTAGAGTCCTAACGACCAATAAAATTCAAACTACTTCATTCACAAAAAAATATAAATGTTTGTTTCAGTTACATTGAGTTTATAGACCCTATAAACCTACATGCAACATTTTCTACAGATAAAATTATCATTTTGGTCATATGTACATTTTTTTTAATTAAAAGTCTAGATCACACTCACTTAGATTTGTAGACATCTAATTAATTTTAACTTGTGAGAATAACCAATTGATGTATTATGCACTTATTAAGGAGCACTTACCAAAAATGATAGTTCTACCTTGAAACTCATCTCCAATAATGAAGACCAAATTTAATGACCTTAAACAAGATTGCATAAAACTTTCACATTGACTTAGAATTTTGTTATACAAAATTTTAATACATACATTGATGTTAGCATGATTTATAAATTTCTAATTGATTTTGTCTTACTAAAATAACTAGTAATAGACTCTACAATTATTAAGAAACACTTACTAATTATTAAAATGATGAAGAACAAATTTAATAACATTTTAAATAAGATTACATAAAACTAATGATGAAAAACAACTTTAATAACATTTTAAATAGGATTACATAAAACTCATTATAAATATACATTTTTTTATTTTTCCAAATCAATAAAAAAAACTCTCTATTTCAATTATTCAATTAAATTAGTGTTGTTTGTTTAATATAACATCCAATCAACTCTGACTATTAGTTTAAAATAATACCCAACCAATCCAGATTTTATTATTTCATTATAATTATTTTTATAACTTTAATAACATTTTAAATAGGATTACATAAAACTCAGTATAAATATATATATTTTTTATTTTTTCAAATCAATAAAACAACTTTCTATTTCAATTATTGAATTAAATTACTGCTCTTTGTTTATAACATCCAATCAACGCTGGCTATTAGTTTAAAATAATACCCAACCAATCCAAATTTTATTATTTCATTATAATTATTTTTATAAATTTAAAGTAAATAAATAAATAATGAAAAATATAAAAAAACTCATTATTTCAATTTTTCAATTAAATTACTGCTCTTTGTTTAATATAACATGCAATCAACTCTGGCTATAGTTTAAAATAATACCCAACCAATCCAGATTTTATTATTTCATTATAATTATTTTTATAAATTTAAAGTAAACAATTAAAAAATGAAAATTACAAAGAATAGTGATGGGACCCCTTATGTCAAGCGGGTTTTAAGTTTTAACCCGTGTGTAAAGTGGGTTTTATAAAAATTAAAGTGATAGCAATTACGAAAATATCAATCCACTATGTTAGAGATGACAACAAACTGGTTCTGAATCTGATTCCTCCTTTCAAGGAATCCTTTCTAAGTCCTCCTTTCAATCGTTTGCGCAACTACTTCATCAGTGCTTCACCCCTACTGCAATAATATTTGTTAGAGACGACAACAAATGTAATTCTGAATCTGCCCCAATTCTATCTCCTCCTTCTCTAAGTCCTCCTTTCAATCGTTTGCGCAACTGCTTCATCACTCCTTCGCCTCACTGCAGTTTGGGACAGTTACCAATATTAAGCTCCTCCAACGACTTCAAATCCTCCACGCTTGCCATCTCTTCTAGTGCAACACAGGAAGACACGGTCAGGAATCGAAGCTCTGTCTCCTGCCCTGGTCCCCTTATTCTTTTTAGCTTTGAACATTCATCAGCCCTGAACTCCTTCAAAGATATCAACCTTTCAAGACCTGGCAGCTCCTCGACTTCACTACACCATCTGATAATAATAATAGAAGGAATAAACACAGAACCAGCTTAAGCAGCTTTAACCTGAGATTCTGGTCGCCAATGTCTTTTCAATCTAAAACCCTTGTATTCTTCATCGTAATCCAGGAAGGCAGGCAAGTGTAAGGATAGTTATTCCAGCGCAGCCATATTAGATTTGGCGACTCAACCCTTCTCAATATGCTTTTTAAATGACCATCTCCAGTTGCAATAAGTTGTAACTCCTCAGACAGTTTCCAAACACCTCATCACACCAACTTTTAAACCATGAAGATTTTCCTTCTAATAATGGTTGGCGACGTTCGAAGCAAGACACCGTCCTAACTCCACGCAGCTCGGTTATTACCTGTTCATTCGTTAGAAACAAACAACTGCTTCGGTTGAATAAAGAAAACTGAAAATTGTTTGAATAATTGAAGCACTTACAGATGATCGCTGCCTGCACAAATCAGGAATGCCCTCAATCAAACGCCAAAGACGATGCGGGATTACTCCATCAGACTTTTCCTGATCCGCAATTTCTCTTCCCATGTCTCGTAGGTGATCGTGCATTTTTAAGGTATTTTCCCGTCCACCTTGACAAGGCACTTAGCCTGCAGATTTTGAAGCGCCACCAAACCGCTCCAGTCTGATCCGTCCCATATTCTTATGACCAGATCCCTGTCTTCTCCAATGAAATAGCATGCAGTGTCTAAGGATATTTGTTTTTCCTCTTTGTCTAGTGCATCGTAACTCAATTTGAGTATCTTCTTAACGTCATTCGGAAGTATTATTCTGCGAAGTTTATCCAATAGGGCTTTCCAATAAGATGTGTCACTATTTCCACAAAGAAGCCCCCCAAACACTTTCAAAGACAAGGGTAGTCCATCGCACGCCCTACAAATCTCATCTGCAAGATCTTTGAACCCTGAAGGTCGATGAGGCTGACAGAAGGCATGCAAGCAGAAGAGCTGTAGAGAGTATTGTTCATTGAGGCCCATCAACTTATAGATTGACGCCTCTTCTATTCCTGATCTAGTCGTGAGGACATTCTTGTTGCGAGATGTAACCAAAATTAAGCTATCGGAAAGCAAGAACGTCCTTTATTGGCGAAAACGCATACAACTGCTCTACATCATCTAGAACTACTAATACTTGCTGAGAAGTAGTTCTGAGATAGGTTCTAAGCGCCTCTATGCCTTCATCTACGTGGTCTATTTTCACATCTTCATTACCTACTAGGTCCAGGTCCTTTATAAGTTTTTTCTGCAAGGAATTTAAAGACCCTTTCGCTGCATTCTCTCTAACATCAAATTAGAAGCATGACTTGCCAAAATTGGAACTTGAGAGATATTTGGCCAGTGTTGTCTTGCCTAATCCACCCATGCCCACAATCCCCAGGATCTTCACTTTCCCACTCTGCCGCTGCTTCCATAGCACAGTCTTTTCAAAATCTTCAACTTTCTCTTCAAGACCGGTTGGATATCTGGCCACATCCAACCCTATTTTGGGGAGCTCTTTAGTCACGCATTTCACGACATCATCCATTAGCTTGCTCTCGTCTTTGTCAATTCACAATACAAAAACACAAAACATTGTGTATCAAGAGCAGGAACAAGAGCCTCATGGTAACTTAATCCATGTCTTTTAACAATTATTTGAAAATTAAACAAGTGGAATAAGCAACAAAGTTGCTTAGTACCTGCCTCCTAAGAAGAGATTGGAAAAATATAGCATTAAGATAATTTTGCAATAAAAATATATGATAAAACAAATATAATTACAATTTGAAAGAAATTAAAACAAAAATGAATTAAAAAATGTCCATTTAAATACGATATAGGTTATTGCAATGTAGCATAAAACAAGCATATTCAAGCTTCCTTACATACTTCTAGTAATATTCTTGACTTATGTTATAAAAATATGCAAGTTTCTTTATAGACTAGCATAAATAGGAAATGAGAAATAATAGCTTATAAGACTATAAATTAATATCATTGTTGTGAGAATAGTTTATCCTACCCATTGGTACCTCCTTTCTCCTCTAACATATTATAATTTAAAAGAAAATTATAAAACTTGTAATTCAACACGTGATGTTCCACATCAATCCATTACATAAAGATAATGGAATTTAAAGTAACGTTTTGAATGATTAAGATGCTAGTTTCTAAGCATATATTGTAATCTAGTGTGGTTAATAATTTGGAAGAATATCCTAGTTTATACTAGAGGGTGCACTTTGCTTCTAAAAGTGGGATGGTTATTATTTGGTATAAACCTATCACATAATTTATAAGTGGAATAGGTATTATGTGGCATAACCCATTACTATATATAAAATTTTGGCTCGGTTTTATTATTTGGTTATAATTTACAAGTGGAATAGGTATTATGTGGCACAACCCATCTCCATATATATATATAAAATTTTGGCACGGTTCTATTATTTGGTATAATACCCATCACATAATTTATAAGTGGAATAGGTATTATGTGGTATATAACCCATCCCCATATATATAAAATTTTGGCACGGTTCAAACTTCTACGGTTGCATGCTATTGAAAAGATGCTCAATATCTTAGGGGATGTGATATAACTTTTGTACTTTCTTATCTACTTACTATTATTACTATTATTGAAAGAGTTTTATGTTGCGAAATTTTACTCATCCTGCCAGCGATATAATTAAAAGCTCGCATTACAAAACCCATCATCAATGCCTACTATGGTGACGGCAACGTTCAATCCATATGTTGATTATGAATATAACGGGGAATTTGTGGGGTCATTTTGTTAGGGACCTTATTATTACTCGGATCGAAATTTTCTTTATGAAATGCTTTGCGTCTCTTGTAACCATGATATCGAATTTTTATGGCAGACCGCTCACAATGTGGAGAGAGGAAACCATAATTTAACGTATCTAAAATCCAGAGAGTGACCTGGTAAATAAATTAATTTAACATGCACAATATGTAATACATGCACGTTAATTAATTAAACAGATGCTTTAATTTTAATTAAAACACAAAAGCCCTCGCCGTTTCTGCTTCTCTATGCAGTATTTTACTGTGTTTCTTAGCGAAACAAAATTAATGTTAGATGCGTTCGAATGCCCGAGTTTAAAAATTAAGAGAAAAAAAACAGTATACACATGGATGGTTGCATAAAATAATATCCAGCCTGCTATATTCAGAAATTGGCCTGAAGCCAAGATAAGGAAACAAGGGAAAAACAACACAGTATTCTCCAGCCATATAGAATTCTGCGAATGATTGCAGCAGCTTTATTAATTCACAACATTATTGGAAATTGACACAATTATGCTTCTACTGCACACAGAAATCAAGAAGAATCAATCTCTCTGAAACAATATTTGAGCCCAATATGAACAATGCATGCACGCGTATTATTTTCTCACTGATCTGGGTTGCCGACTAGCTTCATGACCGCAAGTACTATATATATATATAATACGTGTTGGTTTTCTTTTTAGTCTGCGTTTTGGTATCTCTCACCTATTTACAGATCAACAGATTAAAAATTAAATCAGCTCTAACCTGGACACTGGACATGATCACAACTGTAATTTTATTACATCTGAGTCCACCACGGCTGCGAGTTTGTGTGAATTTCAGAATCAATCTGTGGAATATATTGTAAACCCATGACAAATTAGCAACGACTAACTAAACCTGCCATTCTCAAGATGAACTCAGAGTTGTGCTAAATTTGGTCCAGAACTGCAGCAATTCGGTGGATATCGGGATCAAACAACGGAGTACTGAGCATTGTGGCCCTGTCACCGAGTACCGGATACTGAGTGTTCTGAAGCTGTTGCCATGATATTGGGAAAACGGCAGAATTGAGAGCAGCTTGGTTATGGTTATTTATGTTACTAGTAGAGACTAGATCTTGAGACTTGGAGTTTGTTGTAATATACATTGGCAATGTCTCCTCCTGCGTGTGGCTTGAAAACGGAGGCAGCATTTCAGACCACTTTAACTGGCAGGTACCTCATACTTTGCCCAAACAATCCGCAAGAAAATGGATATTGAAACATGATATATACATTAAACACTTGTTTACTTTATCTAATATTTTGCCGGCTCGATTGGAAATTGAAAGTTTTAATGCGGAGGGCAAAACAATTACTGCAAACGGTAGTTCGCATGGCAGAAAACAAATTATAATGTGCATGGCAGAAAACAAATTATAATGTTTCTCTATCCCGTTTGGAAATTGATAGTTTTAATGGTGAGGGCAAAAACTAGTGCAAATAAAATTGAGAATGACGCAGTAGCAACTGCAACTGGTCCCATAAAATCATGCCTATAACCAAAGTGGCTTCTCAAGAATTTGTTCACTTGTTGTTTTGTACCATCAGCCATCATCATTTCATCTGAATTGTCCCCGAATTGAGACGCTATCAGTCCATAGAGAGTCCATGCAAAGGGGCAAATCCAGTAATACCATCTCCGCCATACAGGAATCCGCTGCAACAATTAAAAAACCATCGACGTGAAAAAACATGAAGATGAGAGAGTGATCAGTTGATTAGGGAGAGACTGATAAGAAAAACGTCTTTATACTAGGGAAACAAGGTTAACACTATTTTATACTATGGAAATATGGTTAACACAACACTGATCATAAGGAGCACTATCTTTCTCGAACTTACTGTCCAACTTTTGTATCCATATTATTATTGTATGTATATAGGTTGAAATCATTTTTTAATCACGGAATAAGACCGAGAATACTTTTGATAATTAACGTTGACTGAATTATTTTTTAATTTTAATTATTACCACATCCCCTAATAAATGCACCACTCGGAGCAATTGTTGTTCGAAGTTCTCACAACTACAAATTACGACAATGTGAAAAACAAATGAATCCATTTCAATTTCAATTGCAATTACGATGAACAGACAAATTCTCCAACTCACACACGACACACAAATTGACATGCATGATGAGAGCTCACTGTCTTTACACAACGACACCCATGGCGTCCAACTGGCAAATCAAAAGCCACGACGCAAAATGACCAAAGTCCCAGAACACGCCAGCTCTTACAAGAAGCCACTTTATTACAGAATAGTTCAATAGTTAATGTCCACGTCAGTAGTCCTCCGAGGATAACCTTTGG
>LPNX010795644.1:49473-102043 GCA_001517045.1 Pseudotsuga menziesii
ATAAATGAGCTCGAGAATTTGCTGAACAGTCCGCCGGTTGTGTACTTGAGCAACAAGCAAGCAACGGTGGCGCCAATGAGCTGCGCTATCCAGTAGAGAATGGTCCTCAGAAGCGTGATGTGCCCTCCGACGAGCGCACCGAAGGTAACTGCAGGGTTAACGTGGCCGCCAGATATGTTGGCGGCTATGGCCACGGCCACGAAGAGCGCTATACCATGCGCCAAAGCCACGGCCACAAATCCAGCCGGTGTTGTCGAAGCGTTGTTCGTAAGCTTGTCTGCAACAAATTCACACCCCATAAAAATTTACAGCAACAAAGAATATACATAAACATTAAACTTAAAAGCGAATTTTACCTACCAAAAGCCATGCCAGATCCTTCTCCGGCGAAGACGAAGATGAGTGTCGAAATACCCTCCGCAAGGGCGGCCTTGAGGGCAGCCGGGTGGGTGGCCTCCGCAGGCCTACCAATCGCAATGCTTCGGAACGGCATTGTATCAAGAAATCTGTGCAGAAATGTTTAACCAAAGAGATTCGAACACCTGACCTTCGGCACTCGCTTTGGCCTTTCCATGAAATTCATCACACAGTTTACTTATATTGCCGCATAAGTGCCCCCGGCAGCAGAACTCCCGCTCTAGCACGGTGACCGGTCAGATCGGTTGTCAGTGCCGCTCTGTGGTCGGCACCGTCCTTTTATCATTATGACTGCGTAATGAACCCGGCGGGTCCCGACTCCCACCACTTCCTCAGCACAGTTCCGTTTTCCCCACATCCAGAGTCTTCCTGGTAAAATAAAAAAAAGTTGAAAACAGAAAGGGCGGAAACAAAGGCCGTCAGGAGCTCACCTTCTCCTCCATGTGATCATGGATCTGCTGACTGTTTTAATTATAAATAACATAATAATAAAATATAATAAATGCTGATGTCATAATAGCCATGTGTCAAGTGAAAACCAGATACCAAACTCCAAGGCTGACATCATTCTTTATTGGCCAATTAGAAGTTGACAAAATAGCAAATACAAATATTTTTATTAAAATTTAAAATATTTAAAAATTGCTATTTTTCATATTACAAAGTTAAACTTTGATTAGAGATTTTAATCTTTTAAATATGCACCAATATGCACCAATTAATACCAAAAGTCAAAGGGGTTTGAATTCAAAGGATTACAATATACCTGCTGATGCAGGTATAATAAGATATTTAATGTTAATAATATTTAATAAATAAATATTAATAATATTTTAGATTTATAATTTATTTAAATTTTATATAATTCAATGTTAAATTTTAATTAAAAATATTTCAAACAAGATAAAAATATTATATTAAATATTCTTATATTATATTAAACATTATTATATTCAATATTCATATATTATATAAAATATTAAAGTCAAATAAAATATAAATATTATATTAAATATTCATATATAATATTAAACAGTCATATTAATGTCTATTATTAGAAGACAAAACATAAATTTATCCTCAACATTCATATTAGTAATAGAAAATGTGGTGAACACAAGGATGGAAGTATTATGCTAAATATTCACTTTTTATTTTTTATTTGGTGACTAAATCAAAGTTTTGTTTATATATTGCAAATTCTAAAAAAAAATTATCACTAAATATTATTCTGTTATAATTTTATTTGAATTATGCCTATATAATTTATTATTGATTTATAACTAAAAATGTAGTTAAGAAAATATAAATGTTAAATTTAAAATTTGATATTAATAATTTAATTATTATAATTTTAATAACCTTTCATTATATTTTAATCAACAAAATTCAAAATTAATAAAAAATGTGACTATTACATTTCATTTACTATATAAGTAAAATCTATGGAAATATTTTTAAAATGAGTAAATTATCTTCACTTCAAGGGGAGTGTAAGTTTTAGAGTTTTTTTTTAATAAATTCAACAAAATTTTTGTTATATATATATATAAAGTAAAATAGATTTATCTCAAACTAATTTATATTTTTTAAATATTTTAAAAAATTATATTTTATTTTTGTCAAATTTATTTTAATATTTTATATATCCAAATTAAAATGAATTTATCTTAATTTATCAATCAATCCTTGATAAATTTATTCTTAATTTTTAGATCTTTAATATTAATATTTTTATTCTATTCATACAATAATATAGATTACTAGAATTTAACAATGTTGAATGACAAAATCAACTCCAAGTATGATTTCAAACAAGAAGACTCAAGATCATAGTAACAATCTTGCAAAACTGATGTCCTCTAAACTATCATAGATTCAATATCATGGTGACAATCTTGCAAAACTGATCTCAAAAACTCTAAATTATTATGGTTTAAATGTAAATATTAATGCCATGAGATATTACATTTAAAATTTAGATTTTCAATGTTAGGAATGTTATGCAAAACCTGGGTTAGATAATTAATAAATGTATATTCATTTTATAACATTTGATTTTAAGTTAAATTTAATTTAACTCTGGATTTATTAAACACTCACAAAAATAGAAAACAAATACAAACCTTTAACTACTTAAAAGTTATGAAGTTTAGATGAATCTATGTTAGTTCAATATTTTAATCTTCTAACATATGTAAAATATCTTTCCTTTTTTTTATTAGCATGGCCCACATACTTATGTCAAATATTTTTCCATTTTCTTTATTACCATTTTACCCACATACATACACAAATATCTCTTTCACCCAAAAACACATCACTTCTTTGAATGTAATAATATTACAATTACGAAACTCTTGTGGAAGTGCAATCAACAACAAAACTCTTGTGGAACTTTTGCTCTTAGACTCTGTTAATGCCTCGGGCCCCTCCTCCGCTTTTATTGGGCACTCTGAGTCTCTGGAACCTGACTCGTCCTCTAGCTTGACTCCTATCCCTTCCACAGAGGAGTCACTTTCTTCCCTTGTGATGCCCGTCGTGCCTGAAGCTCACCCTCCTTTCCCTCCCACCAAGGAGCCAATACCACCCCCTGTGTTACCCGACTTGGCTGAAGATCACCCACCTTCAGTGCGGACTACACCTCCACTGTCGCAGCCTCCACCCCCTCTCTACCCTGTGACGCCTTCTCTCTTCACGGATGCGGATTTTCCCCCGTTACCAGGTCTTAGACCTTCCTTTGCTTCGTCACCTCCACGTAGTCTGACCACCTCTCCCTCCTTTGCTGATCCTTCTTTACAAACTACTCTAGAAATTTTCTCTGACAGAACGCCTCATTCTCCCTCAGTCCTCCCGTTGGACTCCATTCGCTTTCAGAATGTAACTATCAGGAGAAAAAACCAGAAACTTCTTCCCTCCACTTCTGATACCCCTCCTTTACCCCTCCCTTATACTCCTCTTTCTACTAGATTGAAGAATGCTGCACGCAACTCTCAGTCCTCTCCCTCTCGGGCCCTTAGAGCAAAGACACCCGGGTCTTTGGGCAAATAATGAAGATCATATCTCTTAACATCCGTGGCCTTGGAGGCTCGGCCAAGCATAAAAACCTCCAGAACCTCTTTGTCTCACTGGCCCCAGATCTTATCTTTCTTCAAGAAACCATGACCTGCTCACATCCAGCCATCCTGTCTTTCTCTAAGCTGCGTTCGGGATGGGAATATTGTGCTTTAAGCTCCTTAGGCCTCTCCGGGGGTTTACTTGCAGCCTGGAACCCTCGCTGCTTCAAGGTAAAAGCTTTCAAAACTATTGCAGGGATTCTTCTTAAAGCTCATGTTCGGGGCTCTTCCATGTTTATCTCTCTTGTCAACTGTTATGGGCCCTATAACAATAGAGAGAATTTCTGGGATTCGGTTGTCAGAGGGGGCTTACTTAACCAACCAAATCTGGTTTTAGCAGGCGACCTTAACCTCACCTTAAACTGCTCCGAAGTCTGGGGTAAAAAGGCACGCCCAGACCCTCTTGGCCCCTTTTTCACCCACATGTTCTCCTCCCATCATCTTGTTGATATTGCTACGGACTTTGTGGGACCTACCTGGCGAAATGGACACTCCGGCGATGATGGTATAAGTAAGAGACTAGACAGGTTCTTGCTTTCCTCTAGCTGGATAAACCACTTGCCTCTACATAGGGCTTGGACTTTTCCTTTAGCTATATCTGACCATTTTCCGGGTGTCCTGGAATGGAGGGAGTCCTCTTTGCCTTGTATCTTTCCCTTCAATTTCAACCACTCTTGGCTTGCTTTTGATGACTTTGTTAATATGATTAGGAAAGAATGGCTTCTCCTCCCCCATGATTCATCCTATTCTGGGATGGAATCATTCTCAAGGAAGCTCAGACTCTTGAAAAATAAAATCAAAGACTGGACTCATCATAAGTCTCTTGAGATGAAGGACAAGAGTTTTCTTATTGAGACAAAAATTCACAATCTTCTTTCCTCTTCCCCAACGGGCATTTACTCTTGTGAGACTCTCTCTATTCTAAATGCTTTCCAATCGGAGCTGAAAAAACTGAGGGATCATGAGATCCTCACTGCCAAACTTAAAAGTAGGATGATTTAGGCTACTCTGGGAGATTCTAACACCAAATTCCTCCATTCAATGGCCACTTCCAGGAAAAACCATAATGTGATTTGGGGTCTAGAGGACGAGAAAGGTAATTTGGTGGAACATGATCAAGACTTAAAGGAGATGGGAGTTAGACACTTCAAAAAGATTTTTTGTGATGATAACCTTACCACCATCTCTGCTCAGATGAAAATTATCAGCCTCTTCCCCTCCTACATTTCTCATGAGAATCGGTCTACTTTTACATCCAAGGTTTCTCTACATGAAGTGAAAAGGGCTCTCAAGTCTTTTAAAAAAGACAAATCTCCAGGGCCTGATGGATTCCCTGTAGAGTTCTTTCTTGGTTTTTTCGACCTTATGGGGGAAGAGCTCTTGAATTTGGTGGAAAATTCTCGTTTGGCCGAGAGAGTCCTTCCTTCTCTTAACTCGACCTTTATCACTCTCATTCCTAAATCTGACAAACCTTCTACCTTTGCCAATTTTTGACCGATCTCTCTCTGCAACCTGATTTACAATCTAATAGCCAAGGTTGCTGCGCTTCGTCTCAAGCCATTTTTGGATCTTTATATTTCCGCTCAGCAGTATGGGTTCCTTAAAAAGTGCCAGATTACTGAGCCTTTAGCCATTACCCAAGAAGCCCTTCACTCTATCAGATCTAGAAACAAAAGTGTTATCGTCCTCAAGCTAGATCTCACTAAAGCCTTTGACAGAGTCAATTGGTCTTTTATCAGGCTCATTCTTCTACAAATTGGCATGCCACTGGAAGGCGTTAACTAGATTATGGGCTGCTTAACCTCGGTAAATTTTGCTCTACTTATCAATGGCTCCCCTTCCCATTTCTTTACGGCCTCTCGTGGCATCAGGCAAGGATGTCCGCTTTCACCTCTCCTTTTCATCCTTGTGATAGAAGGCCTCAGTCTTCTTATTGAGGATGCCCGCAAACATGGTCTAGTAAAAGGAATCAAATTTTCCCAAGAGCTCTCTCTCTCACACCTGCTTTTTGTAGATGATGTGATACTTTTTGGGATTGGCACCTTCGAAGAATGGATAACATTCAAGGTTTTACTGGACACCTTTTGTGAAGCTTCTGGAATGCTAATAAATTCAGAGAAGTCTTGTTTCCTCATCAACAATGTAGATGATGGGACGATCTCCAGAATCACTCGCTCCTTGCCTTTCAAGACCCAGCTCATGTCCTCTGGGTTTAGTTATCTCGGATATTTCATTAAACCCATGGGTTACTTTGTTAAAGACTGGCTATGGCTCGTAAAAAAATTTGAAAACAGGATTTCACATTGGTCCTTCAGGCTTCTTTCTATGGGGGGGAGGCTAGTTCTTATTAAAGTAGTCCTTACCAGCATGCCGGTGTTCTGGATGGCATTAGTCCCCATCCCTAAATCCATTCTGGGGAAACTTAAAAGTCTGATTTTTTGACTTCCTTTGGGGCACTAAGGGAAATAAGAAAAAGTTCCATCTGGTTGACTGGACTTCCTTATCAAAGCCCACTTCACAAGGGGGATGGGGAATAAAAAACCTTGAATGGTTTAGCATCTCCTTAAGGATCAAAACCTTCTGGCAAGCCCTCTGCAGCAATGGTCTCTGGTTCAAGATAATAACTGTAAAATATCTAAAGAAGAACACCGTGTTGTCTTGGATCCGTAGAAAGGATTTCTCTGTCATAGGTGTATCTAATATCTGGAAAGGCTTCATAAATTCTATCTCCTAGTTGGGATGTGGATTAATTTGGATGGTAGGAGATGGCAAAAGCACAAGAGTTGGCCTGGACCCGATCGCAGGTATGGATACTTGTTTTACTTTGTCGGGGGACCTCCATGACTATCTGGAAGATTATGGTATCACTTCTCTGGCCCAGGCCAGGAATTACTCCTTGGAAGCCCCTTCTTACTGGCTCACTGCTTCGGATCTGGATTTAGGTGGAGATTGGTATCACATTTGGAATGATTATATCAAAGGGCTTGAATATGGGAGGATAAGACTCAGGTCAAATCCAGACTGTCTGCTTTGGTCATACAAGAATTTCACTGGCTCATTAATGGTAGCTCTGGTATATGATTGTGTGGCAGAGCAGTATTTGGATCCTCTGCGTGATGCATATCCACTTCACCAGACCCTTTGGAAACTCAAAATTCCTGAAAAAATCCACTGCTTTATATGGCTTCTATCTAATAACAAGGTATTAACCTGGGATCATCTTAAAAAATGGGGCTTTCAGGGACCCAGTCTCTGCATTCTTTGCAAGAAAGATGAAGAGTCGGCACAACATCTGTTTATGGATTGTTATTATACAAAGAATGTCTTCGAAGCTGTATTTGAGCATTTCAACTCCCAATCTCTTAATAATGCCTCTGTGGTATTATCTGTGCGTCTGTACCTGGATAATTGGTTTCGAGTGCATCCCATTGAATACACCAAACTATATCTGCCATTATTCATCTTTTGGGCTATTTGGAAGCAACAGAATAGATGTATTTTTGAAGGGTTAACTCTATCTGTGTATTGGGTCCTTCATCAAGCTGAAATGTTCTTTCATACTTATTCTGTGCCTGTCAAGAAGTTTAAGCACAGAGTCATTGGTCTTCCACCAATGATACACTTCCCTTGTGGTTTTTTTGATGGTGCAACCACCAAGAACAAAGGGGGGGCAGGTTTTGTATTACATTTTAGTAGCTCCCGTAGTATACATTTCTCCATGGGCTGTTGCAGATGCACTAATACTAAATCTGAGCTGATGGCCTTATGGGCTCTCCTCACAGTCTCTAAGATCATGGGAATTCCTCTTCTCTCCATCTATGGCGATTCCCTTGTCATCATTTCATGAGCTACTGGCAAGAGCACTCTGAACTTACCTCATCTGAGTCACTGGTGTGATGATATTAGAGAACTACTGCAAAAATTTCCGTGAATGATCATGAAACACATATATCGTGAGCATAACCAGATCGCTGACAGTCTCTCAAAAATTGCTCTCTCTCTTGACTCAGGTTATGGGAATTTCAAAGAATCCCTGAATGATAATTTTATTGATCATGGTAATTTTAAGTTATTCTAGATGTGCTGGGCTTTATTCTTTAAGCACTCATTTTATAGATATTAATTGGGATCTCAGTAATACCATGAAGAGATCCTCAATTATCTTTTTATGCTCACGATCCATGCTGTTTTCTGTCCTTTTCTGGAAAATGATAAATATTTGACCTTTCTATACAGGAGTGATGATAAAAGCCTGCAACACATTAGGCTTGTTCTATGTCAACCATGTTATGATGACAGGGATCCGCCTCTGTAGAGAAGGAGACCTCTTTGATTGAGCTTCTACATGTAGAATGATCTCTTGACTAATTGTATATGGTGATCTTTGATTCAATAGAATAACAAGATCTGGTATTTTTTCTACTAAAAAAAACAATATGAATGACTTTTTGGATTTATAGTAAAAAAAATTGTGCTTGCACAAAGCTTTAATAAAACTAAAAAAAACAAACTCTATGTTTTATTGCAATTTTTGTGATTTTGATTATGATTTCTTCATTTAGAATAAACTGACGCAAATGGAATAGTTACATAGCCCTTTTAATCAAATCAATGATTCAAAATACCTTACACATTATCTTATTTGTTTCAAAGCTAGCTTGAGTGACAATTACAAATATAAGTTTCCCAAAGTAATTAACACAGAGATTGCATATCTAATAGGATCTGATGTGATCTAGAGTAAAAATTTTGATCTTAAGAGAGATTGCATATCTGATGGGATCTAAAGTAAAAAACTATAGAGAGGCATTACAAGAAAAAGGGAACATCCTCAACAATTTACAAATTCAATTGTGCTTTGGATAGTTAATCAAAGAAAATGGGGAATTACATGCTTATCAATCATCAATCCACATGAATAGATCAATACATTACTTGTGCAAAAACGATCACTAAAAATAATAATGCAGAAAATTTGGAAGGGCATTTGCAGGCCTAGGCCTGCCTATGTATAGGTGTATAGGCAAGCAATAATAATAAAGCATAAATTTGGATTTGATTACTGGATAGGCAAAGTGTCAACATAGCTTATGACCATCTTGAGGAAGCTATTCCTAGTTTTCGATGCAAGACCCTTCAACATCTCCTCTACCATTGCATTCACAACCTCTCTTAGTTTAGAGATCAGAGTCAAACACTACATTTCCTTAGAAAAATTCCCTTTGCTCATTTACACTCTGTTGTTGTTAGTAATGACAACTACTCAAATGTGTTTACGGGAAGTTTCTCATAAAGAGCATAATTGACAAAAGTTTTACTCATGTAACTTCTTTCATGAAGTCTATAGTGCATGGTTGGGATACGTAATGTAATCTGTAGTATGAGAGGCTGAGGCCCACCATGTAATCTCTAGTTCTTCATTAATGAGCTTAAATACTTTGCCTGCATGGATGTTTCCCCTTATGGGGTTTTAACACATTAAATGTTGGTGTTTAATGGTGTTTCTTGTGTAATTTGTCTCTAAAAGTTAACGAGTGGTATAAGAGCTCGTGTGAGAGACATGCCAATAAAAATTGTTGTGTGCACCATGGTAGGTCATTGGAAAGAAACCGTTGCATGTGGAGAAGGGAGTTTGCGCTGGAGGAGAGAGCCTACCCATAGCCGTGGAAGTGTCACCTTCTACTTGGTCTTTTCTGTTGGGTCATGTTAGCATGGAGCTTGTTGTTGCTTGCTTCCTGGACGGAAGAGAGGTGAGAGCGTTGTTGCCTGCTTCCTGGACAAAAGAAATATGAAGCTTGCGCATGGAAGAGAGGCCTAAAAAACGTGGAAAGTCAATTGTTTGTGGACGTGGAGGAGTGTGGAGTGAAAATCTGTTGATGCCATTGCTAGCCTACATGTGTTGAGCTACTAGTAAAAAGGAAGATTGTTGCTGAAGGAAGCAAGATTGCTACTGCCGGGTAACTGATGGCGTTTGCGTGAAGGGATTGTTGAGCCTAGAGAGTCCTGCGTGAAGAAAGAGGTGAAGCCTCATGTGTTTAATGTACGTGGAAGAGGCTAAGCTCAGCCCCGCTTGGAGCCAGCAGTAGAAGTGAAGCAAACAAACTTTCAGGGTAAAAAAAAAAAACTTTGTGCTATTTTTTTATTTGGAAGTTTGGAAATATATATATTTATATAAAATATTTAAAAAGAAAAATTCAATCCATTCAAGCCGAGTGTAGTCTAGAGAATACAAGGTTGTTTATTTGGGAATATTTTATTCGAAAAATTATTTAAAAAAAATTATTTTCAACAATGTCTGGCAAAAAGTTTGAAATTGAAAAAATTAATGGTAAAAACAATTTTGAACTATGGAAATTAAAGATGCGAGATATGTTAGTTCAACAAGGGTTACAAAGAGAGCCTTAGATGAAAAAAGAAAGAAACCCCTAACTATGACAGACGATGAATAGGAGAATTAGATGCCAAAGCGCTAAGTACAATTCGATTGTGTCTTGCGGATGATGTGTTATTCAATGTTGTTGGAGAAAAATCAGCAGCAAGCCTATGGAGCAAGTTAAAAAGTATGTATATGATCAAATATTTGACAAACAAAATTTACTTGAAGTGACAACTGTACCATATGAGAATGAAAGAAGGTACGAAGATAGCAAATCATTTGAATGTTTTTAATACTCTTATTTGCCAGTTGAGTAGTATGGATGTTAAAATTGATGATGAAGATAAAGCAAACAATCTCTTATGTACTTTACCTGAATCTTGGGGTCAATTAGTTTCTTCCATTAGCCTTAGTACAACTGAAACTTTATAATTTGACAATGTGGTTAGAGCATTATTGTCTGAGGAATTAAGGAAGAAATCTAGTTTTGAAACCTCTTCACCAGAAGCTTTGGTTGTTAGAGATCGATCCAAACAGAAAGGAGAAAAGTCAAGAGGTACTTCCAAGTCTAAATCGAAGGGAAAAAAGAGAAAATTAAAATGTTGTTACTGTACCAAGACTGGTCATCTCAAGAAGGACTATTGGAAGATACAAGAATCCAAAAAAGATGACTCCAAATAAGAGGCAAATCTAGTTAAGTCTTTTGATTCAGGTATGATCGATGAGGTGTTGTCTTTTTGTAATATTTCTGAATATAATGAAGAATGGCTATTAAATTCTGGTACTTCGCACCATATATGTCCTCATAAAGATTGGTTTGATTCCAATCAAACAGTTAATGATGGAATAGTTCTTTTAGGAGACAATCATTCCTGTAAAATTGTTGGGGTTGGAAGTGTTAAAATTAAAATGTTTGATAGAGATAATAACACTTTCAGATGTTCGACCTGTACCTGAGTTAAAGAAAAATTTAATTTCTTTGGGAGTATTGGTTTCTTGTAGTCATAAGTTTACAGGTTTAAGTGGAACTCTAAAAGTTTCTAAGGGTTTCTTAGTGGTCATGAAGGCACAGAGAACGAGAAACCTTTACAGACTGATTAGAAGAACTCAAGTTAATGGTACTGCATTAGTATATGAAGAAGAGTCAAAATCCACTCAATAATGGCATCAACATCTTGGTCATATGAGTGAAAAAGGACTTATGTATTAATGAATTGTAAATTGCTTCCAAATTTGAAAACTGTGAATTTGATGTTTTGTAAACATTGTATATTTGGAAAGCAGTGTAGAAAAAAATTCAAAGTAGGTAGTCATGTTAGTAAAGGTGTTCTTGACTATGCTCATTCTAATTTGTGGGGGAGAAAAATATTATGTATTATTTATAGATGATTTTTCTAGAAAGGTTTGGGTCTATGTCCTAAAAAGAAAACTTGATGTGTTTAAGACGTTTAAACAATTTAGAGTTATGGTCGAAAAAAAGAACTAACAAGACGATCAAGTGTTTAAGGACAGATAATGGAGGTGAATTTACTTCTTTAGAGTTTGAAAAATATTACAAAGATGAAGGGATTGTAAGACACAAAACAAATGTATACACTCCTCTACAAAATAGTGTTGCAGAATTCATGAACATGACTCTTCTAGAAAGAGAAAGGAGCATGCTCAGTAATGATAGTTTGGGGAAAGAGTTGTGGGAAGAAGCAGTTTCTACTTCTTATTATCTAATAAATCAATCACCATGAATGGAAATAGATTGTAAAATTTCAGAAGAGGTATGGACTGGTCATCCCTGTGATTATTGGAATTTGAAAATCTTTGGTTGTGAAGCTTATGCACTTACTCCTAAAAATCAGCATTCTAAGTTAGACCCTAGATCAAAGAAGTGCATTTTTGTTGGATATGATGATGTAACAAAAGGATATATATTGTGGGATCCTACTGCCCATGGAATTGTCATTAGTAGGGATGTAATTTTTTATGAATCTTCTCTGATTAAATATGAGAATGTAAAAATTGATGTGGAACAGGAACAAGTAATATCAAAACAACTAGTCCAGTTGGAGAACCAATATTCTCATGACTCAAAGAAACAAGAAGGAGTTTCTGGTGAGAGAGAAGTCGTAGAAGATGAAGAAATTCAAGAAAATGTGGAAACCCCATAGCCTACACCAAGAATATCATTAAGGGATAGAAATCCTCCTAAGAGGTATACTGATTTTGTTTCGTCTTCTTTATTTACTGATAATGGATAACCTTCTTGCTTTCAGGAAGCCATTGATTGTGTTGACAATGCTAAGTGAAAGATGGCAATGAAAGAAGAAATGGATTCTCTAGAGAAAAACAAGACATGGGAATTGGTTGAACTCCCCAAATATAGAAAAATTGTTGGACGTAAGTGGGTCTTCAAATTGAAGAAAGGAGTTGATGGTAAGGTTGAAAGATAAAAAGCCATATTTTTCGCAAACGGGTACTCTCAGATGGAAGGTATTGACTATCATGATATTTTTTCACAAGTTGTCAAGCTTGTATTTATTTGTATTGTGTTAGCACTAGTTGCATTGCTTGATTTGGAGTTAGAATAGCTAGATGTTAAAACAACTTTTTTTACATGGATATTTAGAAGATGAGATTTATATGGAACACCCAGAAGGTTTTGTGCAACATCAGAAAGGTATATTAGTTTGCAAGCTCAAGAAATCATTGTATGGACTGGAACAGTCGCCCAGGAAATGGTACAAGAAGTTTGATTCTTTCATGGTGAACCAAGGTTATACTAGAAGTGAATATGATCATTGTTTATACTTCAAAAGGGTGAATGACATATTCATTATCTTAGTATTGCATATTGATGATTGCTTAATGTGAGCAAAATAATTGAAGAGATTAAAATGTTGAAGGATCAGATGGCTAGGACTTTTGATATGAAGGATCTCGAAGCTGCAAAACAAATTTTGGGTATTGAAATACATAGAGACAGAAGAAATGGTAAGCTTAGTTTTTCACAGGAGAAGTATGTTGAGAAAATACATGTAAGATTCGAAATGAACAAGACAAACCCTGTGAATGTTCCTTTGGATTCCCATTTTAAACTTTCTTCAGGTTTATGTCCTAGTACTGTTGAAGGATTATATGTCTCGTGTACCATATGCCAATACAGTAGGATGTTTAATGTATGCAATGGTGTGTACTAGACCTTATATTTCACATGCAATAGGTGTTGCTAGTAAGTACATGGAAAATCCGGGAAAAGAACATTGGAATGTAGTGAAATGGGTGCTTCGGTACCTAAGAGGCACAAATGACTATTGTATCACCTGTAATAATAACAATGATTATGTATGTGGTTTTGTTGATTCAGATTTTGCACATGATTTGGACATGAGAAGGTCTAATTTAGGTTATGTATTTACTCTTGCAGGTGGATCTATAAGTTGGATGTCAAAGCTTAAGGAAACAGTTGCTTTATCCACTAAAGAGGCCAAATACATTGCTTCCTCACATGCTTGCAAAGAGGCGATTTGGCTGAGAGGTTTGCTTAGAGAAACTGGAAGGTTGCAGAAGAGTGTGATTGTTTTCTATGAAAGTAAAAGTGTTATATATTTGGCTACAAATTTGTTTATCATAGTAAGACTAAACATATTGATGTAAAGTATCATTTTATAAGACAAAACATTAGTAAAGGTGGAGTAGATCTGAAAAAGGTTCATACTCAAGAAAATTTTGCATATATGTTTACAAAATTGATATTGTTAGAGAAGTTATGATGGTGTGTAGCTTCTCTTGGTTTTAAAAAAAGGTGAATAATAGTCTTGGGCAAAGTATTAGAAAAATTTGTTGTCATGGTGTAGATTGTTATACTGACAACTAATCAAATGTGTTTACAAGAATTTTCTCATAACGGGCATAACATACAATGGTTTTACTCAGGTAACTTCTTTCATTAAGTATATAGTCCATGGTTGGGATACATAATGTAACCGAGAGTCTGAGCGGCTGAGGCCCGTCATGTAATCTCTATTTATTCATTAATGAGCTTCAATACTTTGCCTACATGTATGTTTCCCCTACGGGGTTTTACCACATTAAATGTTGGTGTTTAATGGCATTTCTTGTGTAATTTGTCTTTGAAATTTAACAGTTGTATCGGTGCTTAAACTTCCCTCTCTTGAATCTCCCTTCTCAAGAGATCAACGACGAGAAGAATAAAATGAAGCAATGGCTTTGAGAATGGACGCCTCAGTATACTTAGGGTCTTGAAATAGCATCCTGTAGCTTCCATGGGTGTGTGGAGTAGAAAAATATTTTAGAGACAAGCCACCTCTCTTCTAAAGGTGAAACCATATCCATCGATAAAAAATAAACTTTGTTTGATAAAAGAAATTGAATATCATTGCAGGCCACTGAACATACCTCTTGAATTGGATTTTAGGGGTCAACATGGTTTATAAATTATGTTATGCCAAATAGTTTTGCTAAGGAACTATTATACAAAAAAATTCAAATTGGATAGGCAATTCTAAAGTGAACATTTGTTTTTTTATGAGAAAGATAAGTGTGTTTTCCTTAATTTATTATGTAGTTTTTTGATTTCACAACATTAATGTGGCAATTTACAAATTTTGAAAAAAAATTGAAATAATGTCACGAGCCTATTTTTTTTTTACACAAAAAGGTAGCCTCCCTTTCATCCATTAACTAATGGATTTCCTTCTCTCTGTCTACAGAGATTGCAATTGATATTTTGTTCATGGAAAATAGGAGTGAGCACCAAAGCGATGAAGCGTTAGGATCCCATGGGTGAGGGACAAGAAAGAAATGAGATGACCAAAAATCAAGGTGAGCCCACCAAAAATTAGGGTTACTGATTTTAAGTTGTTGGAATTATAAATAGAGGATTTATCAAAAGATGCTTCATTCTTGATGTTCTTTACTTGGAACTATAATTAGCACTAGAACTACCATTTGGAACTTTTTCCAACTTATGAAAATAGTTCTAACATTAGATTTTAAATTACGAAATGTTGGCAAAGTTTTAGATGGTTTATCCCTTGCTGGCGAGCTAGGATCAACCATGGTATCAAAACCACTTTCTTTCCCTTGTGCAATGATCACATACTTCCCTAAAGGCATAGAAGTGATATTCTCAAGGATCCTTATCTTGTTTTGATGGTGGTATATATGGGTACAAGGATGATGATTAGACATCATGTATGAGACTATGATTTTGTTGCAAAGGCTTCTTCTTAGAAAGTTAACTAGATGCATCATGTACTAGGAATTGTTAAAATGGCCGCTTCTATAATTGAAGTGATTGTTCAAGTGGTCGTTTCTATCGTCAAAGAGGTAGGATGTTCACATTCTTAATAATCCAAATCCTCCTCAAGAAGAGATGTGCAACATCACAATGTTACAATGCATGTTGCTGATGATATCAATGAAGTATGGCCTCAAATAACCTAGCAACCTCCTGCAAAGAGGCTTATTGCAAGAGAATTACATGCTACCTTCCTAAGAGACATTTCTTCACAACAATATACTACAACGTGCTCATTGGTGCTACGAGGCTTGTCTATATGATATCATATACATTGGAACTCTTGCTACATCTCATGATGCAACTACAAATCATCAATTCATCATTCTTGACAATCCAAGCACAATCCCATCTGAATTTTCCATATCAATGACCAAGCATTGAAAAGAAAACTATTATGTGTGAGTTTCAGTAGGAATGAACTTTAGGAAGCTCTTTGAGACAATAGAGGTGGAAAGTGTGCTCTCATTGTCATAGTTTACTTTTAGTCAGTTAGCTTCTCTTCTTGCATTTAAAACTTGATTAATTGTTCTTTGGTATCTCAAATATTGGGGTCTAAAGTCATAGGGTATATATTTAGATAGCCCTTACCAGCAATTTTAGTTGAAGACATTAAACTAGAAATCTCAACTTTAAAGACATTAAACTAGAAAGCTCAATTTTTCACTCCCACATATACAAACATAATATTTGCGAAATTGCCACCACACGAGTTTATTATAATTATTATATTTTTGCTACTATATTTCCCTCACACCAACTGAAATAATTTTGTAGTCAAACCTTATCAGTGCAATTCCGCATCCAACAAGCCCTCCCGCAAGAAATTTGAGCAAAAACACAGGGAGATATGGTTCTGATCCTAATGTTGATCTAATTCATACAACCGAGATGCCACCCCCAACCACCAGTAGGTTTTTGAATTCAAGAGTTTTTCTTTTATCTTCATAATGTCTAGCAATCCATGAGAACCATGCAGTCTTCTCATGTTCCAATAACACTTCCAGTTGCTCGTATTCTTGTACCTAAAACATGAGAAAAGAAATCAGAGCTTTCTTATGGCAAGAGAAAAGCTTAATAAATAGTATCATAGTACTTCAGTCTTTGTATTTAATGTTATTATGGCCTATTTTGTAAACATTAGATAAGTTTAATTGAACTTTGAATTTTGAACCTACCTCTGAAGTTTAAACTTTAAATTATTGATTCCATCCTACAACTCTTTGGTAATGATTCAATGAATATGATATTATGATGCTTTGATTGATTTCATGATTGATATTGTCTGTTAGAGTTTGTTGATGGAAAATATTATAGTTTGTAATTTGAAGGTTGATGTTGTTGATTAATGATTATTAATTATTTGATGACAATGTTATAAGTTATAACTCCTTGATGATAGATGTTATATGTGTATTAAATGGTTATATCTATGTTTTCATGTTTTCTATAGCCAATATGACATTCTACATGTTTTTCATAATATATATGCATCAAAATATATTAAATATGTATTATATATAAAAACGCTCCCAAAATGGAAGCTTTTGAAAATTTCGCTTTACGCTCCTACTCCCTATAATCCCAACAACACAGGACAACAAGACTAAAGAAATTCGGGAGAGATCTTAAACAAATCGAGAGAGAGAACAAAAGAGTAGAAGCAACATATTTTTCAAAGATGTATGGTGATATTTCAACTATAGCTGAGGAACACATCCCTAATGAAGACAAGAATAAGAGTGCACATCTGGAGCAAATCAATGAAGATATAAAGCAGATTTAACCCAATAAAGAGGAAGAGATAGATGAAGAATTGAAAAGATCAATACGGATTTTGCCATATTTCTCAAGTATGAATTATGAACACTGGAAAAATAAAATGGAAGATTTATTTTGTTCAAGAGGATTTTGTAGGTCCCTGTGATAAGAGAAGTGCATTAGCATTATATCTTATTATGTCAAGTGGATGACAACATTTTTTTCAAGTATTTTATATGAATCAAGAAAACAACACAAAAGCATTTTGGGATATGCTCTAGAGATGAAGTATAGTGAAAAGTACTAAGAAACACTGTGTAACATATTGGTACATTAGAAGGGGCTTCTGTGTTTGAAGCAAAGAAAAGATTGCAAAAACAGAGAATGAAGGAATATAGCTACCAAATAAGAAAAATAATGAAGAATCTGTGAGTGAAGAAACTACCAATGTAATAGTACATACTTTTGTGAATATAGTAATAGATATGGCTAACAACAATAAATTAGTGAAGCCAACAACAAAGTTTGATGATGACAATACAAATGAAACTGCCCACATAGTAGTGTATGATGACAAAGTAGATCCAAGAAGGAAGATTGTTGCCAAATATTATGAAGCAAATGGCCTCTTTAAAACTTAGGTTGAAGAATTTGAAGTTGAATATGAATATTTTTCAAATGAAGGTTGGCCACAAATGTTGCAACAAAATCAATTCATTGATAATTTTCCCATTGGAAGAGTAACGTAGTTTGAAGATTAAATGGATGATTTATTGACTGCAGAAGCAAATTCTATTGGGGACAGAGTTAAACCAAGAGCACATCAAACTGGGTACAAAGATTGTGATGCAGAAATGAATGAGGAATTGTTGATAAAGCACAAACTTTTGGATGATGATGTTGTTCATACTGAAGAAGTAGAGGAAGAGAGAGATGAATAAATGGAGGAAAATCTTAAAAGAAAGGAAAATAAGAAGACCCAAATGGTGGTGTTTATATAAATTTGATGTATGTTTACAATGGTGTATATTTTAGCAATAGACAAGAAGAATCAATAGAGGAAAAAATGAAGAGGAGGAGGACTCATTTACAGTGTCCATCTATGATCAAGATTTGGAATTTTTTGATGATGGTATGGAAGTTGTAGCAAATGAAAAAGCTAACATGGAAGATGTAGCAAATGAAAAAGTTAATAGAATTTTTATGCACTTGAGCCCTAAATAAATTAAACATTCTTACGAGTTGATGTGGAAACAATCCACTAAACAAGACTTGGAAACTATTAGACTAGTAAGCAATAGTAGAACAATTGAAGAAAGTGAACTTATTGAAAAAGGAATTGAAATGAATTGACATCATTCTGATTGCAACAAAAAGAGATATGAACATTTCATGATCTAAGAAAGAAGAAGAAGAAACATGTTGAAAGCATAAAAGTTTGGAACAACAAGTTCAAAAAGAAGTTCCATCAATATATGTAGTAAAGAAAGTCAAAATAAAAACAATCTAAACCTAGCTGAGACATAGACCAACAAACATTTGCATTTTAGAAATATTAGAGTATTAGAGTACATCATAATTAAGAGGGAGTGTTGATAAATAATGTAACCCTTGAGATTAAGACGGATTGTTAGAAGTATAATCTCTTGGTTAATTCAAGTTAATTGCATTCCATTATTAAGTTTCAAGTTGGTTAACTAGTATTGGCTTCAAAGCATGTAAACTGTATAGAATATGGTGTAATATCTATTAGAGATCAGTAGTTCATCCTTTTGTGCTTATAAAATCATTTGATTTGTCTCTATCCATAATTTGAATGCTAGCTCGGTGGATCATTATTTTCATACTTTCTGAAGAATTCATACTAGATCCTTCTCTACCAAATCCAATGTTCCATGTTCCAACTTCCACACCACTAGAACTAGCTCACAAAAATTTTAAAAATGTTTCATGTTCCAACTTCCACACCACTGGATGAAGTTAGTTTTTATGAATTGAGAGCTTCTCGAACACCTGGACTAGGGCTGTGTCATATTGGGCTATGTTTTCCCCCGAGGGGCATCACTAGAATGGCTCATGCGGATGGAGGTGCATCCCCCCCATCCCATGAAGCAACATCTTTTGTAGAGCTGATCGTGAGATTGCTTCAACAATGAAAACATGAACCTCAATATTTTTCAAAAGGCTAGAAGAAATCCCAGAAGTGTCAATCCAATCTGATTTTAGATCTTTGACACTCAAAATGGCAGAAAACAGTTTTATTGGTCAATTTATGGGGATTTGGCCTTCCTTGAAAACAGTAGCTTCCTGGGTTGAATGTAACTGGAAACCTCTGTTGAAAGGAAGGATTTCATACTCATTCTATGGAATAGGTTTCTTTGCTTTCCTCTTTGAGGAGAGGGAAGATAGGGATATGATATTTATAAGCGACCCCTACTTTATGGGTGCAAGAGGGATGTACCTTAATTGTTGGATGCAATATTTTATCCCAAAGAATGATATAACACATGTGGTCCCGATTTGGGTGCACCTACCCTTTATTCCCCTGCATTGCTGGAACAATGAGACCCTAAGGGAAATAGGGAATGCATTAGGTAAATATATAGATAAATCTAATCCAAAGGAGGGATTCCAGGCCTATGCAAGGATTTGTGTGGAAGTGGATCTAGAAATAAGGATTCCAGAATCTATTCAACTTAACCTAGATAGTTTATTCTACCTCCAAGAGGTATATTACAAACAACTTCCTTTTAAATGTAATATTTTCCATGAGTATGGGCACTTTGCTAGAAACTGTCCTAAGGTTCCTGTAGAAAACAAGGAGAAACAGAGAAGCAATGGAAATAACCAAAGAGGAATAAATAAACATCTAGGCAAGGAAAACAACCATAGAACGAACCACAAGTAATCAAGAATCATGAAAAGGATTTGTCAAAAGAAACCCTAGCCTCGTCACCCCAAGGAAATATAAGAGGTACTCACTCATCAAATAATAGATACAAAGCTTTGGCACTAACATACGAGTCTAAGAAATTCCTAAAAGCTACACTCATATAATTTCATTTCATTATCATATTGCAACTAAAATTGGAATAGTCATCACTATTCTGACTTTTATTTGTTCACTATTCAATATCTATTTGACTATTTCAAATTTCAGCATCTATTGCATCATCTCTTGCAAATTTGAAATTTGAATTTAGATATGCATTGCATAATGATAATGATGATGTTTAGTTTTTAGTTTTTACATGGTAATAGTAACATAGTTTAGCATCATTTACATTTGAAATTTGATATTATAATAACTAATAGATGTACATTCCATAATGATAAATTTAGTTTTTAGTTTTACTTTTTACAAGGTAATGGATACTATTGGGAATGATCATTTTTATAGTTTTAAAGTTAGTTAAATTATGACTATGAACCCCCTTGTTTCCCCAAAATTTCCATTAAATTTGGGGTGGCTTCCACACGTCCACCTTGCACATTTCCTCGCTCTCACGTTCCCCCATCCTCAAATCTCCATGGAACATTGTATTTTAATACCTACCTAGGGTAAGCAGAAAAGAGGGGAGGTAGTATTGTTAGGGCACACAAAGGAGACTCGAGAGAATATGGAAGATTTCATTGGTGAACACAACTTAATTGACATCAAACCTTCGGTTAGGAGGTTCACCTGGTCAAACAAAATAATTGGTCTAGGTCATAATGTAGCAACACTAGGCAAGTTCCTTATTAGTAGCAACTTCCTAGAAGAACCAATTGGTTTTAGCTCTTGCATTTTTCCTTGGGTTGGTTCAAATCATAGGCCTATAATTTTGGAAGTGAAACAACAGAATAATTTACATCCTATGACTTTCAAATTTAATCCTCTATGGGCCAAGGACCCCTCTTTTCTATACACTGTAGCCCAAGCTTGGTTTTCATGGATAATAAATTCTCCCATTGACATCTAGGAAGAAAAAGTTAAAAATACAAAATGAGTGCTAAGGGCTTGCATGAAAAAGATATAGGAGACATACAATATAGCAACCAATGAATTGACTACTAAGCTAGAGGAAAGATGGAGATCTATGGAATCAAGTGATGTTTCCCTTTCCATTTCCATTGAAGAAAGAATAAATTTTCTGGATCATAAAAAACACTTAAAAGAGGAAGACAAAAAATGGAGGCTAAAATCCAAATGTCTCTACCTTAAATTTTGGAATCATAATACTAAATTCTTCCATATGCAAACTAAATATAGACTATGGAGAAACATAATCACAAGGATAAGGATAGGGGATGGGACTCAAGTGGAGGGGTAGAGTCAAATCAAGCAAGTTACGAAAGGATTCTTAGAAAATCTATACTCGAAATAAGAAGGGGAAGACCTTGGCACCCAGAAATCAATCCTTAGTGACATTCCTAATGTTATCAGTCATGAGGAGAATGTGGGGTTTATGCATCAAGTAAATGAAACATAAATCTATAATGTCTTGAAGCATATGTACCTGGACAAAAACCCGGGTCCATATGGCTCCACTACTCATTTCTTCTTGCTAGGTTGGAATATTATTAAGAGGGACTTGAAAATAATGATACAATACGTTCATAAAGCAACAGAGATGGGGGTAACTCTAATTCTTCTTTCTTGGTTCTTGTCCCCAAGGAGGCAAATGCGGCTAATTTTACCAAATTCCACCATATCTCGTTTTGCAATGTGTCATATAAGATAGTTTCTAAAATTATTGCAAATAGGATTAAACCTCTCCTTCCAAAGCTCAAGGGGGATTTGTGGAAAAGAGGCAACTACTTGGTAGCTTCGTTTAAGGCCTCTATTTTTCTCCTAAACTTTGTTCTTGATCAGATTGGCATCTTCATTTAATCCAATAAGAGTTTGAGATTTGGAAATCCTCCTGGTCAATTAACATTATTTTCTTTGACAAAGCCTTGAAAGGAAACCCTAAGGTGGCAGGTGCGGGTGGAAATATCCTTTCCTTGGGAGGGGATATCCTTTCCCCAAAGAGGACACATAAGAATTCAATTCTCTTGGATTTTAGGCTCAACATCCAACAATTAGGCGAAGGCACTTTCTTTCCTCTAAGGCCTTTGTATCACCAGAGAAGAAGGAATAAACTCCTTTATCATTAGTAGGGGACTCGAGAGTAATATTTAAAAAAAAAATATTCCTCATTGAAAGACATGAATATGCTCTCCAATTTTAGGAGAATTTACATTGAAGTTTAGGATTTAGACAAAATCACCTTGTTCCACATTTTAAGGGTCAATAATGTTGGAGTAAATTGATTAGCCAACATTGCCATTAGGGACAATGCAAAAGTCCTAAGAATCAACAATTCACATGTAATCATTATCATGTTATGTGATGCATTCTTTGAATCTTTATTACATCTCCGTTAGGAGGAGATCAACAAGAATAAAAATAAGAAATTAAGGGACAACCTAGAGCCTCCAATTTACAATAAATACATGGCGCCCTCTATGATTAATAATAATTCTCTTGGGACACTTGGAATTTATTTAGGACTATGTCCTGGAAATATAATCCGCAACCTTCACATTAGTTCTTGTTAATAGAGTAGGTAGAACAATACGACAAGGAAATCTAGTAGCTATAGTCCAAAACATGAAGCCAATTACAAATCCTCTCTTCTCAACCACTTTCCACTCTACAATTGGTATAAGAATAACAAGTGAAACATCAAAGGTTGGAAAATGAGCAAAATGCGTTAAGGAATTTAGTTGAAGACACTCTCATAAACCTTCTCTCGATTTCTCCTTGATGGGTTCCTCCCCTAGTCCAGTTCAGATGATTCCATATTTGAATCTACCACCTCTAGAGGCAAACTTGGAAGCCAATAGTTAGTCTAGAGGACCACATAAAGGGAAAGGAATTACGGTAGATAAAGTTCTAAATGCAAAAGGTGGCACCACATGTCGGCACATAAATTAGTATTTATGAGCAATTTCTTTTGTAATTTGATTATGGGTGTTTATTATAGGTTGTTTATTATATGAGTGTTTTTATGGGTGTTTATTATAGGGTGTTTACTTTGATTATGGGTGTTTATTATCTTAAGTTTGTTATATAATTTAAATCTACATGTATTTTTGTATTTTTTTTCCTAAAGAGTTGGCTATTTAATTATACCTAGAAGCTTAAGATATTTTTATATAGTTTAAATCTATAATTTTTTAGAATTTCTATTTAATTTATACTTATTTAATATTTTTAGGTTTTTTTATTAATATTTTTAAGGTTGCAAGGTAATACTACATAAGGCATATACTTGAAATATCCATTCATTTATTATTTAGCTAAAAATAAACAATAAATATTAAGATGGTTCATAACTATATAAAACTTAATTAGGTAAGAAGAAAAAAATAATAAGATTGGTCATCAACTGTACATAGACAAGTTAGAAAAAACTATACATAACTTAGATAAGTTAGGAAAAAAATAAACATTAATATCAATTAATAACTGTACAGATGGAGATGTTTAAAGTAAGATAAAAAAGGGAAAATACACAACCAAGAGAACTCTCATTTCACTCTAAAAGGGAGCATACCTAAAGTTATAAAGTAATTTGTGTTTAGATTTCATGAAAAAAAACAAGAAACATATTATATTAGCATTCATTTAGTTGATCACCAGTACAAACTGATAGCCACTATATACCATTACATTATGAACAACAACTTTCGGCAGTGGCACACATAATGACAGTGACAGAGACCACCAAATTTGACACCTTGCTCTTCTAAGATTTGCTACATTTCATATTCATTACGAAATGGGGAAATTAAAATATTTACTCTGCCTAATTCTTCATAAAAAACATCCCCATTGTTGAGAATGCTCAAGAATTGCCTCAGTTAATAAAAATCAGAGGCGCGAGACAAGGGGAATAGACAAGCCAACCCTCAGCTTCAAAAGTCTAGTAGAGAATAGATAAGAGTAGCAATAGTAGCCAATTAATATAGGGATAACATCCCCCATTCCTTCGAAATTGAAATAGAACTGGTGGAAAGGAGGTTACAGTATAAAGTTTTTTAACAGGTAGACAAAATCAAAGCCCTGGTGAACTGACTTCTAGACCTAGGTGATTCTTGGTCCTGGATGAACAAAATCTTGTTAGTCCGCATTAATATTCTAGTTGATTACTAGAAAGAGTTGGATAGCTTGAAGGAGGAACTACAACTGCTTGTAGAAGTGACCGCAGACTCCAATCTCATGAATTCGAAATTGAATATTTTAGGGTGACACCTTGGTGTTGAGTTCATTCCTCAAACTCCTCCAACACCCAACAATTCCAGTAGCTCCCAAGAGGAAGAAACAGAGCATAATAGGGAAAGGCACAAAATTGAGCATTGAAACCACGCAGTCTTTAAGGTGGGGGCAGCCCTCAATTTCATGGAGGATTGCATTCAAAACCTAGGTGACACCAGGTGATATGTACTTTCAACATCCTACAAATTTAGATGGAAATGAATTCACCATAGGTGATGGGTACTTTCAGCATATGACAGGTTAGGCATGGAGATGTGTTCATTAATATTAATATGGTGTAAACTAAACCTTATATGTTTTGTACCATTTTGTCACCTATTTTTCTTGTCAAAACGATTTACAACCTCAGATAAGTGAACTTGATTAATTACACACGGAAACCATTTTATTTTATTTTTAATTTTGTAAAAGATAAAATAATATGTTACTAAATTATTTGGTAAGACTTTAAAAATTAAATAAAATTTTCATTTATTAAACCTTATATATATATTCAATTCAAGATACTAGGATAGACTATACTTTAATAAGAAAAAATTAACTATATAAATGAAAAGGCGAAACATAGTCTTACCCATTGTAAGCCTTGAGCTCGAAACCGATTCTGATTCTGTAGGAAACGCGAGGGAGGCATTCTTTCCACTTTTCAAGTGTTTAGGGGTCATATCTACCTTTTTGTTCATTACTAGTGAAGGATTTAGCATAACGCCCCTTTTTTCCATCGAACCTCATGAGGATTTACATTGTAAAATACCAGGATAATAATCACCTTGGAATTGCGTATAAGAACAAGCTCATCAAGACACCAACTTGACTCCACATATCTAGGGGAGAAAATAGTGATATGGACAGACACAAATATGAAGGCGCCTTCAATCTGAGGAGTTAACAACTCTCCCTTCTGCGATTCTTCCTTTTTTGGAAAAGGTTGCAGTTTGTGTGAAAGAAGGCAACGATAAAGGTAGCTTGCGAACGTGTTTTTCAGGTTCGGGTCACGATGATTGATAAACATATCATAGTATCAGCTAGTGTAATCATCAGATATGGAAGGGGTATCGATTGAGGGATTTTGCATGTTTTCTATTGAAATTCAAAAATACAAGAACGACTTGAAATTGAAGCATAGATGGATAGATTAAGTGAATGAGGATTTCTTCACCCTCCCAAAGTGATCTAAATATACTCTATAGCACACACATTTTCTTTCCAAAACAACATTGTAATAAGGGACAGCTGGTAATTGGCACACAATGGAAACTGGTGCACGCTGGAACCCATTAGGAGTACAAGAAAAAGTAAAGATTCCATGTGTCAGTCTGCCACCGGTCCCTGCACCACTTTAAAAAGAAGCTTCATGGCAGATCTCCATGCTTGTAATTTAATATGCATTTGAATAGTTTGTTGGTAAAGAAAAGTAAGTGAGAAAATTTGTAGACTTTTTGGTGAAGCCTGTTTCCTGGTAAATTCCCTATCTCAAATTTCCAAATTTGATTATTAAAAGCATACTGCCGCTGGAATGCGTATAAAGTAATAATTATGTCCTTGAAGAGAACGTCTACATCTAATTATTAAAATCATGGGTGGTCAGTGAGACTAAATCAAATGACTAAAGAAGTAGGTGGTGAAATAATGAGAAAACTCTTCGAACAAGAAAGAGTTGTGGGACCACGAAGCCAATAGGCTCTTGAGTCTCACGTCATGTTGTGTTCTTTTCCAACCCATCAAACGAAAAACATGAGAGTACTTGATGCAAGAGCATCATGGCATGTCGGCAATGTGATGAGTTGGTCATATGCTATGGCATATTTTTATTTGTTTATTCTGTTGAGTTAGAGTTTGTTAGCCGTAGGAGGGATTGCATATCATGACTCCCTGTGTGGAGATCAAGCATCTAATTGTTTGTTTGAGACAGGGACATTTTCATTATGATTTGGAGTTGTTTGTTTTCAGTTGCATGACCACTTAGTAGAGGTAGTCATTGTTTAGGTTAAATAGACAGAATAGAAAGGGATGAAGGGTTTTGCTCTTCAGCATTAGGATTTCGAGTTTGCAGAGAGACAGATAGACCTGCGTCTGATTCCGCTTGTAAATATTTTGAACACACTGAAGAAGAGGGTTGAGCTATGTGTTTGTGTGTTTGTTTAATTAGAAGATTAGTTGTGTGCTTACAGTGTATTTAGCCTAGATGCATTTACTATTTTGAACTATGAATCTATGAAGAGCCGATCTCGGCATTTTCCCTGAACAATTGTGTATTTCTGTAAAATCGATGATCCACACATGAAACTGTTGCTTGAATAGTTGGGATAGTTTGTAAATGCATGCATAGAAGAGTAAGGAAAATTGATATTAGATATTGTAGGCTCGATTGATCGATTTTATGATCAATAGACGTAACATTTAGGTTTTCTACCTTAACCTGTTTTTTGCAGAAAATGAACAGTGGAGATTAAGCATGCAGACAAAGATCGAACGGTTGGAAAAATTGTGAAATGAACGCCGTGGAGAGGCAATTTTGGAAGCTAGGTCGAGGATATCATAGCCCACAGGAGGAAATCCTATTGCGAGATGAAAGTTGTGGGGGAGAACCTTTGAAGAGTTGATCGGGCATCCCACATCCCACATGCGGAAATCCTGTTTCGGGGTCAAAATCGCAAGCGATAATTTTAGCTTAGAAGTTGGTCAAGGGATAAATTTGGTGGTCCTGCTAAGTGTAGGATCCACTAGATCTTGGGGGTGCTAGTTGGGTTGGCTGAGGTCCACCATCCCTGCACCAGTACTAGTGGTGGAGGTCTCCATCGTAGCGACAGATTTCAAATTTTCATCGGGATGTGGGACAGTCCCAGGACCCTGTCCTAATTAGTAATGTGTATAAAGTAATGTCCCTGTCGATGATCTCTTAGGCTCTACACGTGGAGCTTAGGTGAGCGTCCTATTTCATTTTGAAAGAATGTGAGAAAAGTATTTTTTTTAAGACATGAAGTCTTTAGCACATGTAGATCTGCTCAAACCTTTTTCAATTATGTTTCTCTAATATCCTTTAAGTAGCAAACCCTAGCTGCTGCCATGGCGGTTTCTCAACACATGCACTCCCATTTCTCAAATCCCTGCTTTGGGTTATCTCGACATTTTATGGGCTCCCAATGAGGACTGCACACTACTGGTAGGTTCCATGCGACTCTCATTGGGTACTTTGTTTTCTACAACTCCTTTGTTCTTATTTGTATTTTTTTCGGTCCCTACACCTCGGTCTATGGTTTATCAGGGCCACATATTTCTTATTCTTTCTTTATTTGTCTTCTTTATTCTTCTCGGGTTATGATATCTATCTACTGGTGCCTGCCTCTGAGCCTGGTGGGTTTATATCACTGACTCTGTCGTCTGACCATGTGTCTATTTTTGGCATATGTGGCTCTCCCATCTCTGTCCGGTTTAGTTCTTGGGTTTGGTTTGCTAGTGTCTATCTCCGACATTTGTGGGTCTCCCATATTTGTTTGGTTTTATTATTGGGTTTGGTTTACTGACCATGCATGGTCCTCAAACTCTCGGTAGTATGGATTCTGTCCCTTAGTCAAGGGCTTAGTACTAGCCACATAAAAAAGTGAGAATAGGGGTGATATATATCTCCTCTGTCTTTATCTGGTTTAGGGTTCCTTCAAGTACTAATTTCTCGATGTTTGGACTAGAAATACACTAGATCCACTATCTCTCTAGAACTCGGTTAATTTATTCATGGGTTTTTGACTATGTTGGTCTTGTCAGAATTGGTGTTTTTTGATACGTCTCTTTGTTGGGTTTTGACACTCCCGTGGAACTTTCTTTCCTTGCACCAACATGTGCTTTGTCTTTCTTCTGTTTCTCCTGGGTTTCTGTTAGCATTGACCCCTTTTATGATTACTATTTGGTCTTACACCCTTGGGCTTGTTTATGCCTGGGGCCTGTCATTGTTCCTTGTTTCGTGGGTTTGACCTTTGGGGTTTCCAGACTTACCTTGTTTTGGATTTCTTCTGGCATATATGTCGCTTTCGTGGAACCTTCTATTTTTTGCACTTTCTTGTGCATTGTCTCTTTTTTCTTGTGCGTGTAGCTTTTGATGATTGTTCCTTGGTCTTTTCTCTCTGGCTCTTTATGTCAGAGGGTTTTCCACTGATTACTATCCATGGGTTTTACTTGTGGTGTCTCTAAATTTCCTTCATAGGGTTCCATTACCCTCGGTCACCAGTTTCTCTGGATGTGCTCCTGCATACTTATGGGTTCCTATTTTTGTGACTGTTTCTTAGGTGACTCATCTTATCATCTGCTATGGAATTGTGTTGGGCTCCTCTGGTCTCCTTTTTTCAAAGGCATACCCTCAGCCTGACGACAACACCTTTGCTGTCGAGGGTGACCTTTCTCAGGGGTATAAAAGTGCATGTCGCAAGATAGAGATTATCAAGGCACTGGATGCCAAGCACAACTTTGTCTTGGGTCATGATGTATATTTTGACAAGGTGGAGATGTTATGTCAACATGCTCTGGTCGACCGCTCCGAATACCGTTTCTTGGACAAGGATGGTTGGATTGCACAGGAAACCATACACTGGAATCCATTATTGGACTATGTCCCCATGATCAACAAACTCTCTAATGGAAGGTACATGTTTCTCTTCCTTGAGGATGGGGATGCCTCCCTGATTCTCAGCTCCCTTTGTCCCATGGATGCCAACTCACTGGTTCTCAGTCACTAGCATTAGGGTTTTGATCCTAACAAGGAGAATATTTTTACTCGTCACCTATGGGTATTGTTACATGGTCTACCTCTTCAATGGTGGTGCAAGGATATTTTAGTAGCCATTGATAATACCATTGGGCGCTTTGTGGCCCTCTATGAGCGCTTTCTCCATAGCTTTGATAAGTGCTCAACATGGATATTGGTTGAGATTAACATCATCGCGGGTCTACCAACGGTCCTAGACATCATACTTGATGACCGTTTCCACTTGCAGTGCCTGGATTATCTAGGAATCCCATTTGGATGCCACTACTACCATCAAATGGGCCATCTTCGTAGCTGTTGTCCATCGCTTCTTCATGGTGCTCCTCGCCAGAAGCATGGCCATCACTCGTGGGCTTCTCCCACTGCTCCATATGCACCATCCGGTTTGGGTCAGGCTATGCCCCCACCGCCTGGTATTTATACATCAATTCCACCTACATCTTTTGATGGTTTATCTCGGGGTGAACTTGAGTATATTGAAGATATTCATAATATATTGGGCTTTCAACACTTGGCTCCCCCGGGACCTGCAGCATCTTCCACTTCTTTGGAACCTGTCCTTCTAAGTGAGATTGGATCTTCTCCCTACCCCTCTCCATAGGCGCACATCCCTCGGTTATACCCTCTCCCCCTGCTCCTTCCCTGTCAGTACCCAACTTTCTCTCGGAGGAGGACTTTCCACCCCTGGTAGACTCTCTCGCTTCTCCCCCTCCACACTGTCATGATAGCCCACGACTTGAGTCATCTTTCAAGGACTCCTCACTGCTTAATACCATATTTGTAAATTATCATGATCATGTTGAATGCTTGAATGTGAATGAATGTATTTGATTCCGCGGTTTAATGAATTATACATATGCATGTGTATGTATTTACTTCAATGCATTTTATTTTATATGTTATGGGGCTAGATTGCTCAATTCGACAGCAGCAACAATGTAGGTTGCGTCCTCTCCATCGTCAGGATGAGGGGTGGGGACATGACACATACATTGGTTTTGGAAAGATTCAATGCTTAAGAGAATATCTGGGCATTTGATTTGGAAATCTGTAGCATTGATTTACTTCAGCCTTAACCTTTGGTTGGATTTTAACCAAAATTTGATTTAAGGGTTTTCCTTGATTCTGGTCGTTGATTGCTAGTTTAATAAAATATAGTATATTTGCGATTCTCTATTTGAACGGTTAGATATGTTATGATTACTATAATTTGTATAATTTGTTAATTGCATATACATGTATATTGATGATTTTATATAGGGTATTTGACAATATTTACTTAGATCCCAATCGATCCCAATCTGAACATTCTCGATTTGTAATGGGGTTTATGAAATGGGATTTATTTTTAATACGCTATATTTCTGTAGAAGACTCTCGGGTCTTAACCTAATGAACTATCCAGTTTTATAGTATTTTCGACTAATTGTTTAATGCAAAGAATTACTTGAGTGTAATATCCGATCTCATTTGTTTTGGTGCTCTATCTGCAATTTGTTAAAATATTTAGAAAATGTTAATTCTATCTAGCTCAATCATAAGTTAACTATATTTATACTAGCATACATTATGAATCTTATTTTTGAATACTTTAAAGTAACATAATAACAGGATTATTTTATGGACATGAAAATAATTTAAAAAGAAAGAGTACTTAGATTCGAACCCATAATAGGAAAGCATAACTAGGTTTGGAATCATAATAGGAATGTTTAAAGAACATATGCGTAATAAAAACATACTCTAATTAGATATATAATGGACCATTATCATATACAGATGCACAATACATTTATGCTTAAAAAAAAATAGCTGCGATTCAAATTAAGATAGTCATCCTATTGTAACTAGTTTTGATCAGTTAAGAATAAGACAAAGAACCTCGCACAACTATTAGGAAAAAAAAATGGAATAGTTGTTCCTTCTAATCAACTCCTAGAGTATCCAAATCACTTGCTCTAGAACCCCCGAGCTTGTTCGCTGAACCACAAGAGAAAAATTCACTTAATGCATTATCTCTTGCATTATCAAATTCAATCCTCGTCCAATGCTAGCCTCATGTTTGCTAATGGACATACTATTATATAGTATTTTGCCTACGACTTGGTCATTTATGACCCTCATCCTCTTTAACACTCAACAAAGAGTTCTGGCCTGATTTTGGGGAAGATGTCTCCTACACCTTGAGCTCTCACTCAACAACTATAACCACTTGTCTTTTCCTCTTCTGGGTCAGCAAACACTATTCAACAACTATTTCATTTCCATCTCCTCTAGTATCTTTTATTAATAAAAGAATAATCCTTTACATTTGTTTTATTTTTTATTCTTGTCAAAAATATTCAAAATTATAAAAATAAAATATTCTAAAAGAATTTAATAATAGTTTATTAAATCTTGGTGTATTACATAAACACAAATTCTGTTAATTTTGTAGAGCAATGGGGATTTCCTGGAGCAAAAGATTTTTGTGGGCTTCTCATGTTAATTCTTCTTTGTATTCTTCTACATTTTTGCAGAACATTATAATATAATTATTTTTCTTATTTTTTTAAGGAAAAAAATTCCACACCAATAGAACTAGCTCCAAAAATTTAAAAAATTTTCTATGGAGGGAAACATAAGATTTAATTAACTATAACATCTTGCATCTATTAAGTTGAAATCTTTAGGAGATTCAACTCCAATTCAAATCATAGTAGAAAAAATTCAAGTACCTGAATGAAAAAAAACTAATAAAATTAGAAAAAAAAATCCAATAAAATTATAAATCAAAGTAATCCTATAATACTACACAATAAAAGTATACATATTATATATTAAAAATATGCATTCCAAACCATAAAAAAAATTCAAAAATATGCATTACAAATTATAGAAGAATTTCTAACTTAAGGGAAAAACCATTCCTTGAAAAAGTGACTATTTAATTTACATATATTTTTGTTTGAAAAGTTTGTTATATAGTTTAAATCTGTATGTATTTTTGTAATTTTTTTCCTAAAAACTTGGCTATTTAATTGTATCTAGAAACTTTAGATATTTTTGTATAGTTTAAATTTATAATTTATATTTATTTAATATTTTAAATTTTTTTATTAATATTTTGGGATTTCAAAGTAAAATAATAAGGAATATAGTCAAATATCTATTCATTTATTAATTTGCTAAAACAAAAATAATAAATATTAAAATGGTTCATAACTATATAGACCTTTGATTAGGTAAGAAAAAAAAATTATAAGATTGATTTACAACTATACATAACTTAGGGAAGTCACGAAAAAACTATACATAACTTAGATAACTGAGGAAAAAAAAACATTAAAAAAGACCAAGATGTTTAGGATAGGATAAAAAAGAAAAAGAAAACACAACCAAAAGAAATCTCATTTCAATCTAAAAAAAGTAGCGTACCTAAAGTTATAAAGTAATAACTAATTTGTGTTTAGATTTCATGAAAAAGAACAAAAAAAAACATATTATATATTAGTATTCATCTAGTTGTCAAAAGTCAAGACTTGATCCCAAAATCAAGACACACTGATAGCCACTATATACCAGATCACTGTGAACAACCGCTTCTAGCAGTGGCACACATATTGACATATTGAAAGTGGCAGAGACCACCATATTGAAAGTGGTAGAAATCATTGTGAACAACAGCTTCCGACAGTGGCATACATATGCATTTGAATGGTTTGTTGCTAAAGAAAAGTCGGTGAGAAAATTGTAGACTTTTTGGTGAATCCTGTTGCGTGTAGGCTTCAAATTTGAAGCCTTTAGATCCCTTTAAACGCCATTTTAAACGTCATAGAAGGCCACAAGGAATTTTACCATGCAAAAAAGAATTAGTTTCATTTCCAACACTTCAATAATAAAATTGAGTAAGCCTCGGTAAATTTGCTACAGAAGGGCAGCTACAAAATTTGCCTATCCAGGGATTCAGTGGACTATGGGAGAGTATGGACTCAGAGTCTTCCCAAGTGCCCTTGAATAGTCGGATCATGGATGAGGATCTCAGTCCCAATTGACACGGACCACGGTGGGCCACTAGGTTGCCCAGTGCAAAATTCAAGTCAGCCAGTCACGATTGTGACTCACGATTCGATGTTCACTTGCAAATCATTTAATGGCATTAGCATGCATTACTAATTCGCCAACTTCATTAAATCTTGGTATGAGATGATGCCACCTGCAAACTCGATTTTCCATCTGTCATCTTATTGTTCACTGAGTCACGTGATATCACAACTTACAAGTCACTTAAGTATTTGAGTATATGATGTGAAATTAAATACTCATATGAGTCATATCTACAGATGGTGAATTGATTCGATAACCCTCCATTGTCAAGGCTCCGTAAGGAAAAACTAATGGTGTTGTTTTTTAGGTTACAACTTACAAGTTGCAATTTTCAATGCATTGAGAAATCTTTGCTAGATCTAAACCTAACTTGGTCCAATGGCTATGTAAGTTTCTAGACCAGGGTTTCACCCAGTGCTAGACATTTCTATTATGACCACTACAAGACTGGGATGACGGATCTTTGGTAGCAGGGTAGCAACACGCCGCCCTTTGTTTGTGCTCATGAATCATATCATATACTAGTTAGTCCAAGATTTTAGGATTTATTTCGATTTCCATTAATTTACTGGGGTTAGAATCATTTGAATCAACACTCCCATTCTCCCACAGTCCACCTAGGCCGCTTAGTCTACCTGCCTCATTGGAGGAAGGGGGTTAGGCAGTAGAGACAAAGGAAACTGGAATGGTTGTACAATATGCATATAGCCATCTCTAAAAGAAACGAAAGAATTTGTTATATACCTAACTGGATATTATCATTACTTAATTTGTGGGGATGCTTACACGGTAACTCTTGTGCCCGAGTTGTTTATGAGGGTTTCCAGTGTCTACAATGGCTACGATTTGGAGTTCCTTCTGGTTCTATAAATAAAAGGGTTTAAAATTTCTCCATTGAAAATGTTGTTTGAAATTTGTAATGTATTATGAGATTGCATTTCTGCCAGACTAAGTCTCCAATACTCAATAGATGTAACCTTAAAAAACCCAGTATTTAAATGAAATCAGAACCAAAATAATGTATACTTTTCATAGTCTAGGACCACAACTTCATTTGGATGGAGGAGCAAGAAGAAAGAGCCTTGTATTTGAGTTCCAAATTTGTCAATGTTATTTATCTGTCATGAATTGTAAACATTAGGTTGAAAGAAAGAACAATATTTGAATATAGGTGTTTGAATTGTTCCAATTTCCTTAATGAAATCAAATAGTTGAAAGGATAAAATATTTAACAACCGACACTGTAAATGTTGTAGACTCTGACCCCTTCGTTTTCTTGTCAGCCTTCTAATAATAGAAACAAGAAGGACAAATTGTCTACCAATATATATAAACAAGGGAATCCCTCAATGGACGTTCATGAATGAGGGAATGGGAGTGCAATGATCTAGCGAAGAACATGATTTCAACATCCCCGTTGTTGCAAACCTCCCAAATGTGTGTTTATGATTTGTCTTCCTTGTTTACTTTGGTAGAAACTAGACACCCAACTTGTAGTGATATTTGTTGGAGAATTTAAAGTTCTTCCTTGTAGTGGACTAATAAACACTTAACCTTTTCGATAGGGCTGATAAACTCGATATAGATCAGAGGGACTATCCATAATCTACCTAAAATTGGGATATTTGTTTGATCACTTTGAATTGGGGTATAAACTAGATATACATTGGAGGGACTATCCATAATCCACCTAAAATTGGGGCATTTGTTTCATCACTTTGATTTGAGCATGTGGGGAGGACATGATTCAATTCTAAAAATAACTTCTTAATTTAGGGTTAATAAAAAAATTTCTCCGTGAAAGTATTAGGCATTACATTCTGGGGTTTTTCTTTTAGGTAGGCCCAATCACACTTGACTAATAGATCCACAATCAAGTTGAATCAATCCTCCATTCAAAGGTCCTTCCAAATTCCAATGCCTTATTTTATCAATGACCTAACAACTAAGTATTTCACCAGCTCGACAGAATTGTCCCTTATCTAAGTTAAACTATATGCTCGAGGGACCGGGAGAGTACATGGTTTACCTCACTAATTCCATGTAAATGTTGAATCACTCGAGATTTCTTCTTATTGTCATTTTTTTCTATACACTGTTTTTAATAAATAATAAAATTTTGTTATACACTTATAGTTTCAAATGAAAAGAATGATTTATTTTTACATGTCAACATTGAAGGGTTCAATTTCTCACACCCCTTCAAAGTGAAATGGGACCCTACCCTTCAAATTTGATCCCTGGTTGCGTGGTAAATTCCGTATCGCATTAACTGGTATCTCAAATTTCCTAATCTGATTATTAAAAGCACATTGATGGAATGAGTATAAAGTAATAATTATGTCCTTGAAGAGAAAGTATACATCTAATTATTAAAAGCATGGGTGATCAGTGAGACTAATTTGAATCACTAAAGAAGTATGTGGTGGAATAATGAGAAAACTCTTCAAAAAAGAAAGAGTTGTGGGATCAAGAAGTGAAGAGTCTCTTGACTCTGTCTCGAGACTCACCTCATGTTGTGTTCTTTTTCAACCCATCAAAGGGAAAAGCATGAGAGTACGAGTGGTGGAGGTCTCCATCGCAGCGACAAATTTCAAATTTTGATTGGGATGTGGGACGGGGTAACAGGACCCTACCCTAATGTACAAAATAATTGCTCTGTCAGTGGAGAGAATATCTCAGGCTTTGCACATGGATATTTGGTGGGCCCTAGTATGATATAGCACTTACAAAGACAGTCAAGTTAAATTAAAATTACGTGGAGTGATTTCGTTGAATTTGATATTCATAATGGGAAAAATATATAGTATGCGGCAGTGTATTTAATGCTGTAGATTTAATTATTGGAAGGATGGATGTGGGATTGGACCAATAACAACAAAATTAGGGAAGTAGGTGGTGGAATAATGAGAAGATTGTATGAGATATGGGTAGGGTTGGAATTTGATAGGTATTTGTTTTTTATGAGGCATTTAAGCCATCAAAATATGGGTAAAATTTTTGACAAACCCTTTCAATGAACTAGTAAACAAGTTGTTAGGACTTATTTTTTATGGTTAATTCTTATTTTAAATGGTCCTTAATTTTTACTAATAGGGTTGTTAACATATGCGTATGCTTAAATAAGTGCTTTGCAATAAGTGGTTGTTTATTATATATGCAATAAAGGAAATTGAAACTTCCCACTTGATTGAAACTTTCTCAATTGATTGAATAGTATGTTGGTAAGTTTGTCTTCAATAGATAGTTTTGCTTTCATTTCATTTCTTCTTTCTTTCTTACATTAGACTAGCATTGTTCCAATACAAAGGCATGCCATTCCTTTCAATGCATTTCCTTGGCCTCTGTGACTTTTCTTCATAGGATAAATCAAGAAGTGCAACTCTTATAGAGACTCTGGGTACTATTTTAGAAGAATAAGTAGGATTTAAACTATGTTAAAGAAGGAATTAACCCAGCCACCCACCAAGCCTCAACAATGTATCACTTTTTGAATTTACGAAGCATCGACAATTTATTAGCTCATCACGTGTGGAATTTTAGACATGCTTGCTTTTCAATTATCAACCTAAGAAGTTAGAAGCATGTGTTGAATTTAGATACCCATTTCTCTAGACATTTTGAAAGTCCTCTCCTCTAGCTGCTATGGACCTGGAGCTGCTAATTTTGGTAAGATGTTATTTTCATTTTTTTTTAATTGGATAGTAATCTAAAAACAAATTTAATAAAACACTTGTGTGATTTATCTTAAACATGAAATTGTTGTCATTCTGTAATTGAGTTGGGTTAACACTTAGCCCCCACGGATAGCTCAGTTGGTTGGATATTCCCGAACAAAAACTTAACATGGTCGAGGTTGAGTGTTCAACCTTCACCGTTAAGACTTGTGATAATATGATTCTATATTTTATTCACAATTTTCTGAAAAGTATTTATTTGATATATCTTATAACTTAAACTCCACTTCTATGAAATATTTGTTGTAGTTTGGTATGTGCAAGTTCATGTGGAGAATCCAAAATAGTCCATACCTTGGAAAAACAATAGTATTAAACTTTTTTTTGACAAATGAAGGAGAGAACATCATAGTACAACCTAGATTGCAATGTGGTTTTTTAATGATATGTCTCTACAAAGAGGATTGATGCAACATGTTAACCTTGAAAATTTTGGTGTGTTGCATTACATGTGGCCTAACATTAACCTCTGGAAATTATGCTAGATTCCACCTTTTGTTTGTTTCCTAAGAGTATCACTAAATTAACTTCTAATACATAATGCCAGCACATGTTACTATTGAATTGTGTGTCACTCTTAGTAGGTTGTTTTGTTTCACACAAGAGAATACACGATGAATGAAAAACATGGGTAAATAAGTATATTGTTATCTTTTAATTGGAAATTAATCTTCTTAATAAAATCATATATTTTAATTTAAAATTGAATGTCACAATTTCAATTATACTATTGACATAGCATGTTAAACTTGCAAAATTTTATATGTTGCGTTACATGTCACTTCCGAAAGGATTTTAGGTTCCACATTTTTTTTGTTTTTAAGTTTATCACTTAATGTGCTTCGAATGCATAATGTTGACACATGTCACTTTTGAGTTGTCTGTGTGATTATGATTGTTTTGTTCCACCTCAATTATCAAAGAACGTGATCAACTAAAAGCCCGGGTAAATGAATTTATTGTTATCTGATAATTGGAAATTAAACTCAACAAACACATATCTTTTAAAATTGAAAACTAAATTAAGTAATTTTTTAATAAAAAATCATTATTGAAAGGTTATTTTTTTACTAAAATGTTGTATAACAAACAAGATAAAAATTCAAAACGTCAAAAATATTTAGTTGGAAGGGAATATATGAAATGAAATTCCAACAGTGGATGTGGGATCAAGAAGCAAAAATTCTAACATCTCTTATCCTTTTCTTTTATTTTGTTGTGTAGACCGACCAATGAGATAACTAGCATTTGCACCAGGAAGTCCGAAGGAACATCGCGAGGATAAACATATGGAAAGTGAAAAGTAAGGTTAAGATAGTAAGAATTTGTTTTATATTAATATTATAAAAACTATATATTTCATGCAAACAACAATACATTTCAAAATAGGGAAACACAATTACTAAAAAAATAGAGAATACTAAAAACTGCTTGTTGGGATCTGAGAAAGCAAGATCATTCTCCAACATGGGCATCAGTCTAACACAAGAAGTGAGAAACGGTGAATTCACTAAAGCAAACAACACAATTTAATTTAATACATAGAGAAACAACAAAGATTTTATGCAACATAGCAAATGGTGAATTCACTAAAGAAAACAACACAATTTAATGTAATACATGAAGATACAACAAATATTTTATGCAACATAGTTCTGGATTTTATTGGTAACTAAGTTAAGGTTTGTTACAAGAACCAAATGGGAGCGGCCAAAACCTCATCAAGAAATATATAAAAATCCATCTGCGGCTCAACACACCCCATGAGCACCAAGTGGAGGGAAGCCTCCCCCTTTTGAAATCATTTAGTTAAGAGGATTAGTTGTAGGAAATGGTGCACACGATACATTTAGATGTCCATAAGTGTTATCAACAAACACTATTTTTATGTCTGGGTTGGTCCTTGCATTTTTACAAAGATGATGTTGCCAATTGAATATGGCTATCCAAACAAACATTGTTAACTAAATGGGAAGTATACACATCATGAAATAACCCCCATTTTCCTTACAAAAAACACTAAAAATCAATAAAAATAACTCAAAACAAATACATATCGAAGTCGTCTTAAACAAGGTAGTTAAAGGTATAAAGATTACAATTGTCTGTGAATTTGTTGTTGCTGATGGGAAGCTTTTGCAAGCACTGAATCACGATACTCATGATATTTCCTATTAAATCTATGTAATATTCTAACACCACAATGACCCTCACCATAAAATTTTATATCAGAAACCTTGATCGCAAGTGCCCTTAGCTAATAATTACTGTTCAAAATGGCTATAAAACCCCAAACATAGAAGAAAAACTAAGAGAACCATGGGGATTTAATATTTAAGAGTTTCAACTTTCTGTGAATATTCCCACCTTTCTGTCGATCCATCACCTTCCAACATCTTAACCACTTCAGAGATCTTTGGGCGATGACTAGGGTTAAACTGAGTGCATAACAACGCTACTTGCATGATCTCCTCAACTTCAACTATGCCATAACTGGGTTTAATATCCTTGTCTATCATGATGTGAAGCATATTCTACAGATGTAATTTTTTAACCTACCACACAATTAACACAAGACAACCATTCAATTCAAGAGTCTATTCTTCATTATAAGTCGTTTTACTTGGTATTCATCGTAGCATTCAGAACTTGGTTGTAATTACCCAGTCAAGCATCAATCCTTTCTGGTTTGATTCCTGACCAAAATCCAAATCCTTTTGTTTAGTTATGAGTTCCAACAATAATATGAAATACATCAGTATTCTTAGAGGACTGGCCTGCTGAGGGGTACTCAGGGTCAATGTGCCCAACAGTACCCCTAACAGTTGTAGTCGCATGTGAATCCACGTGATCTAGAAGTTTTGGTAATCCAAAGTCACCCACAACAACTTCAAAATATTCATCCAGCAAGATGTTGGTTGCTTTTACATCATGGTGAATTATCTTGGGATCACACTGGTCATGTAGGTATAAAAGTCCCCTAGCCGCTTCCAAGGATATCCTCTTCCTTGTAGCCTAATCTAATGCAGGCTTTCCATGAATGGTATCTACAATTTTATAATATTCAAATAGTTTGTTTTAATTGAGACTCAATTATGTCCTTCATGTAATACAGATCAAAATAAAACAAACTTATATGCAAAATTCATTAGTTTGGAAAGTAGGAAACACCCAATCCAATGTAGGATTTACATGAATGGTATCTGCAAGTTTACTTAAGACCCGATAATGTCGTTTCTATAATACAAACCAATTTAGAAAAACTTATATGAAAAATATATATAGTTTAGAGTAGACAACTTGTCTCTTACTTTCTCTACCCTAATATTTGCATAAACATGCCCCAAGGGAAAAATAAATAATTACCCCTCAGACGAGATGCAACACTTCCATTCAGCATGTATGGATAAACCAATAGTATTTGTGTGGGTGTCATGCAAAATCCAAAACTTTAGCATGGGGACTCATTATAACCACAGAATAAGTGTCTTCTTGAAAAGCAAGCATTCTTCTAGCTGAATAACAAAAATTATAATCACAAAAAAAAACCATACCTGAATGTTTTCTTTGTAATAGGGGCATAGATAATAGACATGTGCTTCATGACCTTCAAAAGTATACAACCTTGAACCAGTAACAACATCACATACATGTTGCACAATCATCTATATCAACTTGAAATGTTGAAGCTCTACTGTTGTAAAAATATAGAGTTTCATAATTTAAACGTTTATATTTTTGTCATCAACACAGGTAACAATACACAAACTGCTTGTTGGTATCTTAGAAAGCAAGATCATTCTCCAAAATTGGAAATTGAGTGACACAATTTTGGCAACTGATCCAACAACCATGAGAAATCAAACCATATTTCACATACAATAGACATACCCCATAACCAAATTCCATTAGTTTTAGGGTGCATGATTCACCAAGTGAGATACAGTGCTAGAACACCCATTCGCCAGAATATGAGCAACCTGCAATAATCATTTTTCCACAATGCCAGAACACACACACACACACACACATCATGAAATTACCCCAATTTCCTTACAAAAAACATGAAAAAACTATAGAAATAACTCAAAATGAATACACATCGAAGCCATCTTGAACAAGGTAGTTGAAGGTATAAATATTATAGTTGTCTGTGAATTTGTTGTTGCTGGTGGGAAGATTTTGCAAGCACTAAATCATGATACTCGTGATATTTTCTGTTAAATCTGTGTAATATGAAAACACCACAATGCCCCTCACCACAAAATCACTGTTCAAATTGGATAAAAAAACCCAACCATAGAAGAAAAACTAAGAGAACCGCATGGATTTAATCAATGATATAGATGAAAACCTACCATATAGTTCATGTTCTACCATCATATAGATTGTGGAATGACCTTCTTGTCTTTGGTTAGTAGCCTCTTCAATGAATTCCGTTAATACTTTGAAGGGGACAAGCTATAGGTTTAAGATATAGTCATCTTTGATGCTTCAATAAAACTGAGTTAATTCACTACAACAAATCCTGGCATTAGCGTCCATTTTTAGTGTAATTTTTTTTTTACTTTGAGTGGTCAAACTAGATGCTAAATGGGACGCATCATGGACAAAACTAAAGCATCTCAAAAAACGTCTTTTTGTGTCCTAGATAGCATCCTTATGACGTCCAAAATAGCTTCTATTTTTTGCTTCCAAAATAACGTCCAACTTTGCTTCCTAAACAACGTAGAGGTTTGCTTCCTAAACAACGTCATATTTTTCTTCCTAGAGAGCATCCACTTTTGCTTCCTAAATGACATCCCCATTAGCACCATATTTGCATCCAAATTAGCATCCAAAATTGCATCCATTTGTGCTACCACTTTAGCATCCCATTTTGCACCATGTTTTACTTCCAAATATGTGCCAATTTTCGCTTCCAAATTTGCTCCGAAAATTAGCCACCAAAACTATCATTTGGTGATTTATATGCGAATTTTGGTCTTTTTGTTTTTTCATTTATATTTCATTTTTTGGTCACTAATTTAGTTGTTTTTAGTCATTTTATATGCGAGTTTTAGTCATTTTATTTGGTCACTATCTCTCATTTTTTGTCACTAATTTAGTCATTTTTAACCAATATTGCAATATCATTAGGGCACGGAGGAATCGAACCACCGACCTTTTTATTGTAAGGAATACGCTCCTCCCTTGAGCTAGCACCCTTTAAGAATTTGAGAACCTAACTTATAGAGTGCTCTATAATAGTAAAAAATACCAATACATGCCTTTGAGTATCTAATCACTAGAAAAGGAGGATATATTGTATAAGTTCATAAGATATGATCAAGCAAGTTATGAAAACCATGCACATAGATATGGCTTCAAACATGTCACCAATAGGAATTGAATTTGGGCACTATCCCCGCCAAAATATTTTCCAATCTACAAGATGGCTTTGAAGTGAAAATATCTAGATTGATGTGTTAGCATCCTCACTCACTATACATTAACATCACCGATCATTTCAGTGTCATGTCCTGTGTGCCTTCTTTGGCTTGTGGTTGTTATCTACGTGATGACTACAATAATTGTAAGTATACATATTTTAGTAGCATATCCCTGTATTGGGACACCATACCACACTATTAATCTTCTCCTTCCTCCTATGATTAATTCCCATTGCTATAGATGAACAATATATAAAGTCGCGGCGCATGTCTCTAGTGAAGTTAGGATATAAAGTCAACACATATTCTAGTGAAGTTAGGATGGACAAATCATTTAGGACCAACTACAACATAAAAAAACATGTCAAGAACATGTTTTGGATAGTTAAAGGAAGAGGATAAAGTATCATCCCTAGATATATGGAAAAAAGTCCAAAATAGAATGAAATATACATTGGAAACATATACACCATGCATAATGAACAATAATGAGAGGAAAATGTGTGGCTGCCAACCTATGCCTGCATGAACAAACAAGTTTGGTCGAATGATATCTTTATAGTTAACGAGGAAAATGTCACCAATATAGAGATGATTCATGGGAACATAGACACTACAGAGTTCTTCATCTCCACTCTCAACCTGCATATGACAAATGGAGAAAAATAAGAACCGCCTTCAATAAAAATTGAAATAATAGTTAAATTATAAGCATTGCAAAATACACTACATGTTTACAAATAAAAATGCAGTTTTATTGCATCTTATGATGTCAATAGACATCTACAAATAGATATCAATTTGCAGATATCCAATAGACATTTCCATCTGTCACTTAATTTCAGTATCTGTGTAGAATAATTGGCATTAAGTCAATTTCAAGGATATCTAGACTTTATAGAATAAAAAAGTACTTGAATGACAAGTGATGATGTGATAAAACCAAATGCTTATTCCCCTACACGTGAATTACGAATAATTGCAACCTCTTTGAAGGCCCTTATGTTTTGATCTGCAAAGAATAAGCTATGAATAAGCTTTAAAATAACTTTCTAACAAAATAAAAAATTACCACCTTATCCACTATCAAAACTTCAACTCTTCAATTAGTATTGCATATATGATGTATCCACAAATTAATAACTTAACTTTTGTTGAATTTGACCAATTTATATCTCAATGAATGGAAAGCTAGAAAACCCTTATATTTCAATATATGGAAAAGCTTCATAAATTAAATCAGATATATCTTCTAAAACGTCAAATAGGAATGAGAAAATAAGAGGACCCCGTTTTGGAGCCATGAATGCATACATCTCTTGAAATATGACTATAAATTTGAGGAAAACAATGAGTCTTTCCCTAAATGTTAGTGAGGTGACCTTTTCCATACTTGATACTTGATTATACAATAAAACCCATTCTAAAAGCAATGCTTCTAAAAGTAATTGTCCTAAAAGCAATGCAAAATACCATATCATGCTTGCAATGATCAAAGTCAAAACAAAAACTTCCATGTGTAACTCTTGAAAGGGAGTTATATAGTCTAACAAGCCAATAATAGTTTTTTTAAATCAAACGTATGATGTCTAATATCAGTAATACTTGGAGAAATGGAAGCACTATTTGCTTTGAGGATGAGTAGATATGTTTTACGAGAGGCATTTTCTTTAGGATGAGTAGATATTTCCTTTGCTGTTGCTTCCTTGGTGGATCCTCTACATGGACAAGTAGATTGATGAAAATACGAGGATATGTATCTCACCCACCTAATTCCGAAACAATGTGAAAAAATTCTGTAGAAAATCCTAGTCCCTTGCATTAATTATTAGTTACTAGATATAGGTTGTATAAAATGGGGAAAGGTGCCCCTAGCTTCCTATTTGTCAAAAGGAAATGGCTCAACGTTTTCCCCCTTTACTCCCATTTAAGCTGATTTGCAGCTCTGTTAGGATCCCTATTTTGAAAATCGGTTAACTCGGACTCGAACTCGGTCAAGTTGACCAAGATGACCTTCAACTGAGCCAAGTGAGCTTGCATATCAGATTAGGTGACCAGTTCAGTACTGAACCAATCAACTCAACTAAACTTGGTTGAATCCTGACTCGAACCGACCAAGTTTCCTATGTCAACGTGATGAGTTCATGGACTAAATAAAAAGGCTTAATTTTTTTTAATATTTCTGAATCTAAGCCTAACCCTAAATGGTAACACTAAATATAATCTAATCCTCTTATTCAAGTTGACCAAGTTGACCTTGCACCAAGCCAAGTCAGGGTGCATATTGGATTAGGTGGCTAGTTCAATACCGAACCAGTCAACTCAACTAAAATTGGTCAAATCCTGACCTGAACCAGACAAGTTTTCTATGTCAACGCGTGTGATTTCGTGGACTCAAAAAAACTCTTAATTTTGTTTTCTTTTATATTTCTTAATCTAACCCTAATACTAAATGGTAATACTAAATAAAATCTAATCTTCTCTGTATTGTAATTTGTAGCATCTAATAATACTAAATTCTTCAAGTACATGGAAAAATGTATTCAAACTTCAATGAAGAGATGTTTCAAAAATCATGCACACACCATACTACTGGAATAGGTTCACACACATTATATGCTACTACTTTGGATAAAAACACCCTTTCGCTATTACTTATTACTTATTTGATTCTAATAACTTGGCATTCATTTTATAGGTATTAATTAAAACATAGTGGCTCTCTACACATACATGTTTACTATGGTTAGAAAGCCATTAGAGGAAATTTGGGGTCTAAAATGGGCCTTATAAGAAAACGCGCCAACAATAAATTTTGTGAGTTGGAATTCAACAACCAATAGAATTTCAATAAAATGAGTCAACCATAATGGTTGAATTGACATATTTGTCATAAAAGAAGACTACTTTTTTTGTTCGTATTTTCGACATATCTCCTTGTATTTTTACTCGAATTCCGGGTGGGAGAGCTCATTGGATGCAGAATTTAATTCCGCATCCAACGAGTACCCACACTGCATTATTTTAACAGACCCCGCTACCCCAAAAATAAGAAATTCCTGAAAAAACGTGATGATGATGTGGAATCATGCCCAGCGTGGGACAAGCTTCTATTAAAGACAAGTATCTCTTGTCCATTATGTCTTTGCAATTGTATTTATTACTTAAATGAGATGCTAAACATGCCAAATGTATTGGGTGAATGTGTTGCTTCCGCTGTATGTTTACACGAATTATGCATATGTGTGTGTTTCATTTCCAAAGCATTTTATTTTATGTTCATGGGGATAGAAATCCTGGCATGATAGCATTATAGTCTCATCCTCTCGCCGGTAGAAGGGTGGGGATGTGACACTATTCCTACCCATCCCCATTCAAAGTTGATTCTTGTTCTTGTTCTAACATGTGCAACATGTAGACTGTTATTGTATTGTGAAAATAACTTACTGTCGTTCTTAACTGTTGTGAAGTCATCCTACGTGTGTTCGGGCAATTGGATAGTTGTCTCGTGTGGTTTAACAGGGGTTGTTGTTAACTGGGTTTCAATGCAGGCTTATTACCTCCATTTGTTGGTTGAGGGTCTATCCTGTGCGTGTTCGGTCAGTTGGATAGGTGTATTGCATGTTTTGATAGGGGTTTTGTTAGCTGGGTTTTCAATGTCTTCTTATTACCTTCGATTTTTGCCAATGTTAAAGCACACGAGACAAATTATTTATAGCCATGAACCAACATACATATTTCACAATTACAAAGTCAAAGAAACAGTTGAAGGTAACAATAGAAGCAAGCATGTATTTTCTTATACAAGCACACAAGAGAAGCCATTTATAGCTATAAATCATTAAAGACATTTGATTATTGCAAAGGGAAGTAAAAAACTGAACATGGAAAGACAAATGAGCTATCAACTATTAACCACATTTGATTATTGCAAATAGAAATAAACAATTGAACATGGAAAGAGAACTCACCATGATTTCTTTTTAGCTATGAACTTTCAAGAATGTTAAATATATTTACAAAAACATATTCCATAATAAGAAATAAAAGCATATAGAGTTAGAAGGTCATTGTTTTTTTAACACATTGTGAAAGCAAATGACAGTAAAAGAAACAAGTTGTGACAACATTTTAAAAAGCACATTTTGAAGTTGAAGAAACAACAAGAAACAACAACATTGTAACAGATAATTGCATAAAATTATACAACAAGAAAAGTGAAAGTGCAACAAAACAAAGTTGAACTAACAAGTTCATAATAAGTACATAAAGAGTTCAAATAAGTTGTAAATGGATCTCAATGGGGGAGATGACATATAAAAATTGGAAGAGTATAAGTTGCTAGAAAAAAAGATGCCAAAACAAAGTAGGTAAATGTCTAGAATACTAAAATGTACAAGTAAAGTACAAGTAAATGATATATACATGCTGAGTGATGGCAGTGACAACACCAAGTACAAGAGAGTGAAGGACCAAGATGTGGATGTCGTAGCACCAAATCTTGTCGTATATACCTGACTGTATCTCTTTCATGTATATGCATACAACATAGAAGAAGTTGTTTCACTATAGAGAGCAACTTTGTGGTTGGGAATGTAATATCCCTCCTAACCCCTACCTTGTTATATGTAAAAATACAATGATGTAAATCGAAAATGGGAATATAAATGTAGACCTGGGAGACAAAAGTGCACAACAACAAAACAACTTGGGTAAATGAATCCACTTAAAAAAGTGTTGCATGGCTGGAGAAGCCTTAGGAAGTTAAGAATTGGAGACAGGATGATATTTTGATTCCTAAGAATTCAAAGAGAACACAACTATGAATGATTAACCTATGAGAGTGTGTAGAAGTGAGTATCACTTATAGAAGTGAATATGTATCACTAGTTTAACAACTTAAATAAGCACTAAAGACACATAAGTGATCATAGTAAGTGAAAAAAAATACATATACTAAAGATGTGAATACATTCTACTTAACGAAATGATGGAACTAAGTTAATTATTTTGTGTCCTTTGAAGAGGTAACTTGCATTGAAGGAAGTTAACGCACATTTTTGAAAGCTTAATAATATTTAGCCTTTTAGAAAAGTTAATAAACCATATAGTAAGTCATATATATTATATATATCATTCAAGGAGGTCCATATTGTTTTAAATCTATCTTAACCATTTGTATATATTTGAAATGATAATTTTACTCAGTGAAAAACAAATGAAGTAAACGAAACACCATTACTATTGTTGTGAGTTATCAATAGAGTTATCAATAGTATTATTACCAAGAAAATGCTAACGATTAAGATTCCTCCATAAGTAAATTTTTTTTTGAGAAAGGAAGATCAACGAATAATTTTGGTAGGAGTTTTATCAATTGAGCATTATAGATAGATATCTTTACTTAATAAAAAGATGTGCTACTGCTAACCTTTATTTAGGAGAACAACTGTGGAAATAAAGAGAAAAAAAGACGTTAACATATATATGCGAAAGATGATTCAGTTAGGGTTCAATAAAAGGAAAGAACATTACTGCTTTAAAGATTTCAATTGAAAGACAGATTCGACATCCCCGCGTCGAAAGAAAGAGACGGTGTACCCAGGTTAACCTTTATTGTTGAGGTTTCTTTTTATGAATGATGTTCATAATATATTATGTACTTAATTATTTCAATATGGTATGGTGGATTAAGTATAAAACATTGTTATTATTATTGTCTTTAAATAAAAGAGGGGTTGATGTCCACATACCCTTATTTCTTTTATACAATTATTTTAGTGTTGCTTAACGACCTCCAAGAACAAATAATATTAACCTATTCCATCTCGGCAGTTATTTAAATGTTTATTTAACTTTACATACTATAGAGGAATGACCAAATCACCATCGCAGATTATTTCCATTCATTACACCGAAGGTGTTATTAAGGGGATAGTTTTCCTCCGGCTTTCGTTGTCTGTCGACGGTCTATGAGGAGTCGCCCCTTGTCCACCGCTTAAATGTTGAGGATTCAATTTTTGATTATCTTAAAATAAATCTTTTATAAATATAGTCATTTGGAAAAGTATCCAGGACACATTTACATGTCCTTTTCGACGACCTTTCCAACGTTTAATCTTCCAGCGGTTGCTTTTCTTATATTTTGACAGCCAAAGTATTCAAACAAGCACAAAATAACTTCTGTCAAATCTCTATTGTTGCTACAATTTGGAAATTACTGGGTTAGGTTCAAGTTCCTTTCTAATCTAGGGATTTTATAATAATAAAACTGAAAGAAAAAAATCCATAAGATTTGGCAGTCCAAGGGCTAGGTGTATGTGATTCAATATCAGTTCGATTTCGAAGTTTAGAATGTGTTTATTTTACGTTAACCAGCTCAAAAACTCATGAAATTGTAACCATGGAGTCTATTTTCCTAATGGTTAGGCTATTCCATCATTTTGCAGAGCTTAGCACAACACCATGAATATGCTTTCTCTGAGGTGATTTGTAGTTTTCTTATCAATTTTGTGTAGTTACATCAATTCAGTCATAATGTGGGTTTATTAGCATTCATTCTCCATGAGCATAGTAACTAATTACATCTATTTATTTTCAACATATTTATAGGTTTGAAGTAGATCTGTTAAAGAAATTCGCCATGAGTTTGCCTCTCGAGAAATCTCATTATCTCGACTCTCCTGAGCAATCTCATTATCCTGAATCTCCTGATTATTATTGACATTATCTTAACTCTCTATTCACAGGGTTTGTGGAAATTGAACCCAGGTGTTAGAACAATTACACTCACAAAAATTGCCAATTACACATGCAAATTACAAACAAAGGAGACTGAATATGGAGCAGAACACTAATCTGTATTGAATAAGTGTACATTAGCCAACCCTGTGAAGTCATAGGCTGCCACAATAAATAATTACATGAGATATTCGAATGCATAAGGATGCCATTCGAATTTGGTCAAAAGCAGGCTTACTAAATCTAAGCAAATTCCCCATAGGTGCATAAAGCAGTTTCCAAATCTATCTAGGAGCTCACAAATTGGAAAAATCAATTAGGCAAGCTAATAGATGATGGAAGGACAACTCATACATGATTTTCTTAGGAGAAAAGAGTGGAGGATGATGAGGACAAAAAACAAGTTAACTTCACCTAGTCAAACTTTCCCAATTGCCTTAAAACTCAGAAAAAGCAGGCAATAAAGCAAAAAAAGAAGACATGCGCTAAGAAGGCCAGGAATAAAGCAGATTTGATTCCAAGTGGTTTCCCAAGCGCTCCATGACTCAAATTTAGCAATTTTGACAAATTTGTATGTGTGGAGGACAACTTGCATAAGGTGGAATATGGAAACTAGGCAAATAAGACAAAAATTGGATTAATTAATGTCTAAGGTAGCTAACTATGGGTTGATTATTCTAACACCCCCCCTTAAGCCTAACTTATGAGTAAAATATCAGAAAATTATAGGTCCTAGCAACAAGGCTTAGTCACCCTTTACATACTGCATGTCCATTTAACCAAGGAAAGAGGCAAAAACCCAGTGGGAAAAATCCTCCCTTAAACATGGACAGTAAAACAAAATTTGAAAATATTGTCATCACTCATGCTTCACAGCATGATCAACAATCCCTAGCAGTGATTTGAGATTGCTGAATGTCTTCTCACAAAAAACTTTGGTGAAGATATCTGCTACTTGTTCTGAAGATGAACAGAAGAGTAGGTGAATGGTTCCATCATGCACAAGCTGTATGATGTAGTGCATATGGATCTCAATGTGTTTGGTTCTCTGTGTCTGAAATGGATCATTGTAGATTCAAATGGTACTCTGATTATCACAATAGATAGTAGTTGAGTATTCTGATTCGAAGCCACACTCACCAAGTAACCCCTGCAACCATAAACATTGAGTTGCTGCATTTACAACTCCTCTGTACTCTGCTTTTGTAGATGAGAGTGGAATGGCACTTTGTTTCTTGCTTGACCAGATAATTGGTCCTTTAGCAAGCATGAACACATATCCTGATGTTGACTTTCGATCTGTGTTGTCACCTTCCCAATCACTGTCAGTAAACCCAATCAAATCAAGATCAGATTTAGCTTTGTAGAATATCCCATGAGTCCTTTTTCCCTGAACAAAGTTAAGGATCCTTTTGGCTGCTCTTCAATGGATCTCATGAGGATGATCCATGTATATTGAAGCCACACTTACTGCATAATAAATATCAGGTCAATTATGTGTAAGATACAACAAACATCCAATCAATTTCCTATACAGTGTATTGTTTACCATAGGTGAAGAATCAGCTTCTTCAAGCTTAACTCCTGAAAGGAAGGGGGTCTTGCTTGGCTTGAAATCCTTCATGTTGAATTTGTTCAGAAAATCCAAGGCATACTTGGACTGATGTACTTTGATTCCTTGTTTGGTTTGAGCAATCTCAAGCCCCAAGAATTGGCTCAATAAGCCGAAATCAGTCATTGAGAATGCATGGTTCATTGCATCCTTCAAGGAGGCAATTTCATCCTTTGAGCTTCCTGTAATGAGAAGGTCATCAACATGCAAAAAAAAACTTTAATGAACCATGAATCAAATTCAAATAGACACTTGTATCTGACTTGCATTGAACAAATTTTAGTGATAGCAGAAAGCTATCAATCTTGGCATACCAAGCCCCAGGGGCTTGCTTAAGCCCATACAATGACTTCTTTAGCCTGCACACAAGAGATGGATTAGTAGCAAATCCTTGAGGCTTCTGCATGTAAATCTCTTCAATGAGATCTCCATTTAGGAAAGCACACTTCACATCCATGTGATGTACCTCCCACTGCTTCGAAGCTGCAATGGCTAAGGCTAGCTTGATGGAGTCCATTTTTTCCACTGGTGCAAAGGTCTCATTGTAGTCTATCCCATGTACCTATGAGTAGCCCCTGGCTACCAATCTAGCCTTGTATTTCAAAGGTGAACCATCAGCAGCAAATTTGGTTTTGTAAACCCACTTACACTGAACTAGCTTCCTCCCTAGGGGAAGATCAACCAGCTCCCAAGTGTTGTTCTTCTGGAGTGAGCTGAACTCTTCTTTCATGGATGTATGCCATCTTGGATCATGTGCTACATCTTCATATGTCTGTGTTCTGATTCAACCATTCGATAGCATTTCTCTGTAAACAAAGGGTCTTTCACACACAAAGCACTCTCAAACTGAGATCTAGTCCTCCTAGGATCATTAGGATTTCCAGCTAGTTCTCCAGCTGCATGAATGGTCTTTGTTGCCCATTTTTGTCTTGTAGGACTGTTAGGATCTGTAATTAAATCATCATTATCAGACATATCAGAATCAGCAATTTCAACTATCTCTTCTCTTACATTCAATGGTTCTAGTGGTGAAGAGGATTCTCCAACTTCCACTGCTGCTAAAGGCTCTTCTTGGAACTGAACACTCCTTTCAATGAAGGATTTGTTTGTTCTCAAATTGATCAGCTTGTACCCTTTTGAATATTTAGAGTACCCAACAAATAGACACTCTTGGCTTTGGGGCTGCAAAGCCTTCCTCTTTTCTGTTGGAATTCTAGCCCAATCCCTTGAGCCAAAAATCCTGAAATGGGTCACATTTGGCTTATGCCCACTACATGCTTCGAAAGGAGTCATACCATAAATATGTTTATGAGGCGCCCTATTCTATATATAGGATGCACAGTTTATAGCTTCAGCCCAAAACTTTGGTGGCAAAGTCTTAGCCTTCATCATGCATGTTGCCATCTCTTTCAGTGATCTGTTCTTCCTCTCAGCAACACCATTTTGTTGTGGTGTGTAAGGGATAGAATGCTGCATATGAATACCTGCATCTACAAAATATTGAATGAACTCATACTTGAGATACTCACCACCATTGTCAGATCTAAGGACCTTGAGTTTCCTCCCAGATTGGTTTTCAACCAAAGCCTTAAAGACTTTGAAGAGGCCAAAAACTTCAGACTTGTGTTTCAGGAAGTAAACCCAGCAATAACTGGAAAAGTAATCTATGAATGTCAGTGCATATTTGGCATGAATCATTGACATATGAGGAAATGGGCCAGGAACATCACTGTGGATCAACTCAAGAGGTGCAGAGGTTCTCTCATGACTATCTTTCTCAAATTTATGCTCTGGATGTTTTCCTAAGATGCAACATTGACAGACTCCTTTGGAAAACTTAATCTTTGGTAACCCTATGACCATTTCTTTTTCACTAAGATCAGAAAGATACTTGTAATTAAGGTGGCCAAATATTT
>LPNX010795644.1:102403-116682 GCA_001517045.1 Pseudotsuga menziesii
GGGTTTTTCTTGGAGCTTTGGGTCTCCTCTGGAGACTTGTTCTTGTCTCTCTTTTGCTCAGGTGGCTTCTTAGATTTCTTCTTGATTTTTGAATCCACCCTCAAATCTCCAAAAACTAGAGCTTGGTCTTTGGAAGGTTTGATGGTGCCCATCATCACCAATTTATCTTGTTCTTGTGTGAGAGATTCCATAAAATCTGCAAGTCTAGGCATTTTCCAGGCTCGAGCTGTCAACTTTGTGGCATGGAAGGTCGAGACAAACATTTAATAGTCAGGTCCAAGCTTCGAGAGTATGGCCAAAACCAGTTGCTCATCCTTCGTTTCGATCCCACACTGTTTTAGCTGCAAAACGAGGGCTTTGAACTTGGAAAAATAGAGTTGCAGGGATTCAAAGCTATTGGGACTCAGGGAGATCAATTAATTTTCAATTTGATGTCCCCTCATCTCATCTATATTACCAAAAATATCAACAAGCTTCTCCAATACTTCATTTGGTGATGTTAATCCATCAAGATGGAAAAGGAGGTCTCTGGATATGCTCAGACACAGGAGACCATAGGCCTCATCCCTCCTGTTGTGCCATTTAATTTTCTTTGCAGCTGCATTGGGCTCTGCTTCTATTGCCATAGTCACTCTCTAGAGGCATTTTTCTCTCAACAATATCTCCATCTCTGCTTTCCATTCAAAGAAGTCAAATGGAGTTAAGATGATCTTCTGAGATTTATCCATAGCTCAGAAATTGTCCCTTCAGTCAGCAGAATGCTCCCAGTCAATGATGTCGAACCTGCAATAACAAATTGGAAGGAGAGAAATCGATCAACAAAGGCTTTGATACCATGTGGAAATTGAACCCACACTCACAAAAATTTCCAATTACACATGCAAATTACACACAAAGGAGTCTGAATATGGAGAAAAACACTAATCTGTATTGAATAAGTGTACAATAGCCAACCCTGTGAAGTCATAGGATGCCACAATAAATAATTACATGAGAGATTCGAATGCATAAGGATTCCATTCTATTTTGGTCAAAAACAGGCTTACTAAATCTAAGCAAATCCCCCATAGGTGCATAAAGCAGTTTCCAAATCTGTCTAGGAGCTCATGAATTGGAAAAATCAATTAGGCAAGCTAATAGATGATGGAAGGACAAATCATACATGCTTTTCTTAGGAGAAAAGAGTGGAGGATGATGAGGACAAAAAACAAGTTAACTTCACCTAGTCAAACTTTCCTGATTGCCTTAAAACTCAGAAAAAGAAGGCAATAAAGCAGAAAAAGCAGACATGCGCTAGGAAGGCCAGGAATAAAGCAGATTTGATTCCAAGTGGTTTCCCAAGCACTCCATGACTCAAATTTAGCAAGTTTGACCAATTTGGATGTGTGGAGGACAACTTGCATAAGGTCGAATATGGAAACTAGGAAAATAAGACAAAAATTGGATTAATTAATGCCTAAGGTAGCTAACAATGGGTTGATTATTCTAACAGGGTTACACTTGCGCCTCTGTAACTGGTCTAGTTGTTGGTTCCATTATCAAAACCGGGATTTCAAAGAATCCCTCCATTGTAAAGCAGCGCTGCAGGATAGGGTTCACACTGCAAAACAAAATAAAATTATCAATGCACTTGTATAATCTGAAGGCTAAAATAAAAGCATTGAAAAAAATCAGAAAACGTATTTCAATACTTGTGTATAGGCAGATGCGTTTTAATATAGCGCCTTTGTAATTTCAGAAACATACGTTAAACCCATATGGCTATCTTCCTTGTATATACCTTCAGGTTTACTTTTTCTATAGCAGCGGGTTTCCTTTCTCTAGAGTTGAAAGAACAGGAAATATCTGGTCGAATACTTACACAACAATTTTGTGGCTCGAAAGAAAGGATTAGTGATAGGAAGAAGACTATCTACCTCAATCCTTCACTTCTAAAGTTGGAACGGTCCCCTTGTGTAATTTTTCTGAGGATATCTGGAGTGTTGGGTTTGTTAACGTAGTAGGTGCTACTCAGAAAGTTGAGATTATTGCTCTGAGTTTCCAACAGCAATAGCTCCTATCTAAGTGTTTATGTTGTGTTCCCAATGACCTATTTGGGACACAATCTGAACCTCAACTATAGTTCTTCCCAAGGCTATATTCTTCAAGTATATCTCCTTCATTGTTGTAGAGAAAGTTGTCTTTGTTTTCCCAAGTATAGAGAGGGTGTGAAGTGAACCATAGTTCGGATCTAAAGGACTAAAAATCTCAATGCCCTACACAAAAACAATGGGAAATCCAGGTTTCTTTACCAGGTTGGACGTTTTAATACAATGCACTAGAGAAAATAGCTCAAGTCAAAAGGAAAATCATATGTATCCATGTCTAATGCGTCTAAGAGTGAAAGGATTTTACCATTTGGAGGGTGTGAATGTGCCTGGGCATAATTAACCATTTCCATAGCCATAGCATCAACTGAAATGTTGTTGTTGCTGTAAAACCTCCTTCTTCTCAGTGCAATTGGGAGTGGGAGTGGGACTGGGTTATCCTCATGTATGATCATCCCTATCTTAACTCATTAGTACCATTAATGCCCTGTTTAAGTTTTGCTACAAAATGTAGCAACCTTGTTTGAATTTTCTTTATTACTCTAAAAAATTCCATGGTAAGCTGAGCATCCAAACTGAGCGGCAACTAATTGGGCCATGCTGAGCATCAGAGTTAAATATGCACCAAGAGGATTATGAGCGCTTGGGTGTAAAACAACGGTCCATCCAACAGTTCATAGTCCCACCACACAATCCAACTATTCATAATCCCACCACAACAACATTAATGTGTTGTTGGCGAGTGTTTAGTGAACACAGATCACCACGTAGCCTGAACATGCACACATTGAGTTACACACACCCTTGGCTAACTACCACTTGGTTGAAACTTCCCATATCTAGGAATGAAATTTTCAAAGCAGTGCAGTTGGAAGTTTAGAAATCTCGAGGAGAGAAAATGCATAAACTCTATTTATTTTCGCTCATTGGTTCCACCTTTTTCTTTTCCTTCTGACTCTCCCACAAACATCCCTTCATGCTTCCATGACTTTTCCCCTTCTTTTCTCATTTATTCAACACAAGCTAAGTAGGAGGGTCTTTTACGTTAAAGGCAAGATTAATGGGAATTTTGTTTTTATAATTAAAAACACGTTACCTAGAGACTTGGCCAATGCTGCATTTAATGTAAGGTTTACCCAATTCATGATTAATTCAATGTAATTTGAAATACCCAATTCACAATGAATTCAATGTAATCTTTCAAAGATGAAGAAACTTGGTGTAAAGTCCAGGATTCCCAAGATATACCGTAAGGGCATTTGGATTTGGATCTGAGCAAAGAAACGATTCTGGCTATAAAAGTTGAGTTGGCTTAGATGGTACTATCTATTCTATATCTAGATAAAGGAAACCAAAAGTATAATCGCAAATATGCAAATCAAGAGTCTCTAGATTTGAAGGCAGTCATGATAAATGTGTCAATTTACTGTCTACCAAGTTACTACATACCAATACTGGGAGCACCAATATTAGAATCAACGTGCCCACACATGTGAGACACATAATTCAAAGAATGGGAGTCCTCTTGTTGCCTCCCAGCTCAAGCTACTCCATAAGGTGAGGCAACCGGACTAGACCCCAACAAAATTAATGCATTTTAAAACAACATGAGAAGAAACCAAGTTCTCTAAAGTTACCTAAAATTTAGAAAACTCCTATAACTATGTTCCTTGGATTTTTGGACTTTTTATCTTTGTAATATTTCATTGGTATTCAAAGGATCAAGGAGAAAATATTGACTTATTCACCAAATGTTTTCAAATTTAAAAAATTTATGTACAAAAGTCTTTTGGAGGAAACTTATTTTCACTGTGGCGATTTAGAAGTTTGATGTTACCTATTTTCACTTATTTTCCTTGACTTTCTTTCATCACATAAACTTATATTGTATACATACTCAACTTTCTCTCATTTTTGAAACATATCGAAGTTCTCTTTATTTCCCTGGAATGGGCCATTTCATGCCATTTTTTGCATCTCGCAAGAGTTTTAGCAACCGGTTGCGCCTTCTCCCCCACATTTATCACCAGCAAAGGAAACACTTCCCCTGATGAAACCACATACATCCACTACATCGCCTCTTTGGGTCCCAAGGATATCAGTTTTGAGGATATCGGGTGAAACATCCACGACCGAAAAGTGATCGAAACACTTCAAAGATGAACGAAGCACTCGATATACGTTCCCTTACATTCCAAAGCAAAGTAATTTCCAGGTCGGGGGTTCGAGTCCCACGGTGCACTTATGAGCGTAAAAAGCAGACAATCTCGCCATCCAATTCGATATCGTATGCCCTAAACCTCGCCTGTTCTTTCAGTAGACCACGATTGTCGCGATTGATTTTCATCTCAATTTCTTCCCATATTCTTGAGGTTCCCGGTTCGAAGTCACCTTCGATAGCTACATAATTTTTTTTAGAAACGCCCAGATTTTCCCATACCTGCTCTTCTTCTTCTTCCCTTCTCGTTGCATATATGTATTCAGATATCTCACCATCTCCCTTCTCCACCCTTCTTGTTGCAAAGATATATAGAGAAATTTAGGGTGGTTGTTCTCGTTGCAGAGACATGGAGAGAAATTAAAGGTGGCAATTACTTGAAGCCGCTGCTTAATCCCATGGAAAATGAGATTGGATCTCAGACAATATTCATTATGGCCCTCCATTGACGGCAACTCATACTCGCCTTCTAACATTGTTTCTACCTTCATAGATTCAAATCATCTTTCCAACTAAACAATGTTTATGCCCTTCTATATCCACTAAACATATTATCTGCCTTCTAATTATTAATTTTTAGTGCATGTGCGCCAAGTGAGGGAGTGATAAAAGGCATGGTTTCCATGTAGATTTATTTGCATGCATGAGGATTTTCTACGATGCCAGCTATTAAATCCCTTAAATCCATACCTCATGATCTAACACATTAGAGGAAATCTGATGTGTTTATGTATATTTTAAATGACATTTTATGTTATACTATTTTTCTCTTAAGTCTATTTTTAATGAAGCCTTCCACGATGATGTTAATGAAATCTAAGTTAAATATGTTTAATTATTAAAAAAAATCTCACAACATTTTCTCATTTTGTGTTGCATTTACCATTTATCATGGAAGTGGCTCTAATATATCATACTTTTTTGAATCTGCTTCTCGAAAATGTTAATTGATAGCCGTTTGACTTTGAGATTACAGAACCCCTCACTTTGTGCCGCATTTACCATTTAGCATGGAAGTGGTTCTAATATCTTATACTTCTTCGAATCTGCTTCTCAAAAATGTTAATTGATAGCCATTTGAGTTTGAGATTACGTAACCCTTCTTAGGGCTCTTTTTGTAGAAGGGTGTCTTAAAAGTGTTTAAAGTGGAGCCTTCATTCACATCACTTCAAATCCCCTGAAAGAGGAAAAGAATTTAAAAAGAAAAATAATGCACAATAAATGTCATTCTAAAGCCGCTGGCTATCACTCACAACCTTTAGTTGTGATTCAAGCCACATTCATTGCACATCTCCTTGTTAGTGATCAACTTTCCAACTTTCACACTCTAGTAAATATACTGCAAAACTAGGGATTGGGCATTTGAATCAACATATATCTCTAAGAAATGTTTTTCTATCATTTGAAAAATCCGTGGAAGTTTTTCCTCTCCTCTCAACACTTGTAACTACAAGTACTTCAATGCATTTATTACTCTGTACCTGGGAATTATTCTCCTCTCCAAGCTACATCCAAAGAATGATGACTAGCGATGGATAAGTCAGAAAACCAGCCAATGTAAGCCCCACAGATTTGACCAAAAAACTACTTGATGCTTCAATTTCTCCTCTAGAAGCACCGAAATGGACGACGACCCCATCTATAACTTTGAAATTTGTTCTTCCGAAAAACCTAAACTACTTATTAGTATTTGCACTATAATTTCCACAGATTCATTAAACATACTTTTAACACATGAACTTACATTTATACATACACATAACTTTCATTTACTTTAAACATACCAATCGATGTTTCACTTGCCTACTTTGAATATATGCTACTTATATGCTCACCTATATGAAAGAGGAACCCAACCCTTTACCATCCATTGAAATATTTATTTTTCTAAAATATTAGAACAATCACATTTAATATGATTGAATCTCTATGTCTCCACGTATCATATCGATGAACTTAAGAAACACCACAGAGCGAGAGATCCAATATTAATTGTAAAGAGAAAAAGAATCTATGTGCCATAAATGTGAAAATTAATTGTAAAGAGAAAAAGAATCTATGTGCTATAAATGTGAAACGTGATTATAGTATCCTTTATACTCTATTTGGTTAAAATAAATAGAGAGCAATAGCTTGAAAAGGCCTTGACTTTCAAACATGACTTGGATAGAGAAGGGCCACTTAAGTCATTGGTATGTTTTGGTATTCCATTACCCGTATCTCTCCTGGAAGGAGATAACTCCTTATAGTGTTGAGATCGAAGCTACTTCATTGTTTATTTAAAATTTATTGTTCAACACTGGAGTACTTTATATCCTTATTTAAACTAGCAATTTCCCCAAGGAAGGTGCAATAATACGCCGTTAAGGTAGTTGTTAGCGGGTAAGTGAGAAAAATAGTGTAACATTGAAGTGAGCCAAAAAAAATGGAGAATAAATATTTATTCTATGCCAATATTGAGAGAGGTCACTTGTTGCAAATGAGAATTAATGGAGATCCCAACACTATTCTAGGAAAAGCCACCTGGTCATAAAGAAGGATTTCCGATCTTACTATGGAGGAAAAAATGTCAGAAACAAGATATGGTGCACTGTGGTCTTGAAACTCAAGCGAGGGTTGATGACCTCCTGTACAACAAAGAAAGCGAAGATTCCGATTCTAGGCCAAATGCAATTGAGAATATGGCAGTATGGATGATCGTGGCACTGATAGTGAGATTTTAGTAGTACTCGAAACATTTTTCTAACCAGAGAAATTTATATTGAATCCAGTTGCAATCCCTGTGTCTAATCAAAACTACAATCGAGACGACATGTAGGATCTGCACAAATCAAAAGACATGGTGCCTCATCTTGGAATCCGAAAGATATCGGAGGAATTGGTTCTTAGAAAGGCAATAAACCACAACCAAATTAACCACCAAAAAATAAAACAACTAGGTCCCATTTTTTGTTTACTCCATATTAATCAACTTGTTTTCTTAGTTCCTACCCAAATCATGTCCAATACAATGTTCTTAAAACTACTAATTTCTAACCATATAGTGGATATGCTACAAACTATGGCTATACTCATATGTGCTTACGAAACCATATCTATGTGGATGACCATACAAATATTTTTTTTTTAAAATAAATATAGTAGATGATGTTGAATGGTTATTTTATTACTGTAGTATAACCAATATTTTCCCATAACTACTTTAAATAATAGATAAGAAGGATTTTATTTTATTAAAATATTCGTTTCATTGTGTTAGGTAATCATAGAAATAAAAAATTGTGAACATAAAGATAATGGATGATGTTAAAGAGGTGAGTACTTCACATGTCAGTAAAAGAAAAAAGAAACCTATCACATCATTCACATGTTAGTTCACAAGACAATTAAAACATATCACATTGGTAATACCATACCTTTAGTATAATTGTGATTCTTCTTGTCGTATTGGTCGACCATGATGGTATTGAATCAAGCTACTTTAGAGGTCAACGAGTCAGCTGAAAATTGAAAAATATGTCGAACCCATGTTAAGGGGTTGTTGCGTGTCTGATCATTCACTGGATGGTGTTGAGTGGAGGTACCTCTACACAACTCCCATCCCCTAACATTAAATATATATATATTATATGTAGAATGGTAGTTGTATTTCAAGTCATTCACTGGAATCATGATTTCATTTTTAAATTGTTTTTAGATTATTAAACTAGCAATTGTCTCAAGGAAGGTGCAATAATACGCCAATAAGGTAGTTGTTAGTAGGTAAGCGAGGAAAAAAAATGTAACATTGAAGTGAAGTAGTGGGAGATTACAAGTAATACCAAAAAAAATGGAGCATTTCAATGTATTGAAAAATAAAAAAATTAACAGTTTAACATCACATTATACAATGAACATGCCATTGCAGAGGAGAAAATATATCTGATGAAGAAAAGAAGCCAATGTGTAGGCATAATCTGGAATTACTTGCTGTCCATGTGGTTCCAAAGTTCATAATTGTGCTAGCATAGGTTGTCAAAGAAACTTGGAAAAAAAACATTTGATGACGGTTTATATAGTTTTTTTTTCATTAGATGGACATGAAGACTGCTTTCCTTAATGGCGGAGTTGAGGAAGAAGTATAGAAAGAGCAGCTGAAAGGTTTTGAAGTTCATGGGAATGAGTCCATCTGTGCAAATTAAATAAGGCCTTGTATGGGCTTAAGCAAGCACTAAGGGCTTGGTATGCAAGAATTGACAACTACCTTCAAATCTTGGGTTTTTCCAAGAGCTCCACTGATCCTAACCTGTATTTTAAATTTTGGAAAACCATTCTTTGATCCTAGTCTTTTATGTTAATGATTTTCTCCTTGCAGGAGAAGAACAATTGATAACCCAGTTCAAGAGGGAGCTCACTTCTAAGTTCGAGATGAAAAACCTAGGTCTCATGCACTATTTTCTTGGGCTAGAGGTTTGGCAGAGAACAAATGAGATTTTCCTCTCACAAGATACTCAATTGATGTATTGCACAGATTTGGGATGATGGACTGCTAGTCCATGAGCACTCCCATGGTATCGAATCTAAAGAAGTTGGATATGTCAGGTTCTAGTTCAGATATGGTGGATCCCGCTATGTATCGAAAACCCATAGGATCCTTAATGTACTTGATTCACATCTGAATCGAGGCATAGACATTGGGTTTCTACCAAACATGTGCTTAAATACCTTCGTGGGAATTTTGCTTATGGTCTCAAATACACTTCCAGTGGTGAGTATTGCTTCATGGTCATGTTGACTATGATTGGATTAGTAGCTCTGTGGACACAAAAATTAATTCAGGTTACTATTTTAGCATGCATTAGAGAGAATTTGAGGTCAAAAATGGGCCTCCTAAGAGATGTACTACAAAAATATAAGATATTTTAAAATATTATGAGTTATGGGTTTTATGGGGTAGGTATATATGACAACTCACCTCCTACACTACTTTTTATGCACAATATAAATAACCATAGTTGAGTTACTTTTCTAAATTGACTATAAATAAAATTAATAAAATAACTCTATAATGATGTGACTAAGATTCATTGTAAATTCCCAAAAATTTATTGTTCTTCAGCATTTATTTGTCTTGAACTTGTAAATAAAATTAAACAAAAATGAATTTAATTTATATGCATAACTAACATATTGTTTTCATATAAATATCATTCATGAATTTAATTTATTTTAAAAGTTTAAGATTATATATATATATATATATATATTAGTTTGACATTATGATATTAACTACAATTGAGTGAATATATAATTTAAAATTAAAAAACATGGAAATGACAATATATTATTTTATAAAAAAATGTGAAAAGACATTTTTATGAATTATGAGTACTTTACTTGAAAATGACAATAATATTATTTTATGAGAAAGTCAACTGTGAGTACTTTACTTGAAAATAACAATAATATTATTTTATGAGAAAGTGTGAAATGAATTTTATTATGAGTACTTCACTTTATGACTTAAAAGTACTTGTACCACTACCTTGGTTAACTATGGGTTTTCATCCACCATAGAAAATGTGACAAATAAGCATTCTTAACTCATGCAATGCCACCTCAACCATGGGGGATGATGTCATCTACTAGAATGTAATTGGTTGATTTTTATAGTACATTTTGGTCCTTTTGAGGCCCATTTTTGACCTCAAATTCTCTCTAATGGATTCTGCTATGATATCCTGATCCAATAGGAAGCCAAGATCTATAGTTCAGAGTACCACAAAAGCAGAGTATATAGTAGCAAGTGATGACAACCGAGAAGCTATTTGGTTGAGAAAGATTCTACTCAGGTTGTTTGGTGAGATGCTTGATTCTATTATCTTTCACTGTTATAACTAGAACTATATAAAGCTCTTAGAAAACCTGGTATTTCATAACAAATCAAAGCACATTGAGATGAAATATCACTACATCAAAGATATGGTTCAGAGAGGTGTCATAAAACTAAGTTGCATTGTGACCAATGAATAGATTGCAGACGTGTTGAAAAATCCTCTATCCTTGACAAAGTTTACATACTTTCCAGACAAACTTGGGGTGGCAAAGAATGCCTCCCTCGTTGATAGGGAGTGTTGAAGTTTGCAACATTGTGAGTCAATCTCCAAGTAGGCTTTGACTTATTAATATAACTAATGTTACATAGATATGAGGTGTCTAGCCTTCTACCAATGACTCCTATACAAAAATACAAATATCTAAGGCACAACTACCTATAGCCACAATAATTGCTACAAATTCCTTAAACATTCACTAAGTTGTCCAAATCCTTTGCTAGACTCCCTAAGACTTAGTGAGTTCATAAAACACTAGACTTTATACCTTATAATTCCTTTTCCACTCTTGCCAATCATTCCTTAATTAACTTCTTGAATGACTTTGCACAATGGAGGAGTCCTATTTTTATAGTTAAAGGTACCTTCTCATTTCCTCCTCCTAAGATGCCTTGCACCATGTTCCATGTCCAAGTGGACCCAAATGCAATGCACTCTATATGACAAGTCTTGGAGTGTTTAGCCCCTTGGGTTAGCATGTCCCACCAATCATGTGCTTGTGCCCAAGGCATTTTTAATGTCTTGCATTTCCAATGGTCAAATACATCCCACTTGAGCAGCATCCAATGCGCTTATTTCCATTCCTTGTTCATGCCAAACATCTCTTCGTCCAACTTGCTATGCACATCCAAATATCTATGCACTCGTGCCCATGGGTAAAGGTGTTGCACCCAAAAGTCAAGCCACTTCTATCCACCGCCCCATGAACCAAGGAATACTCAGTCGTCCAAGACAACATGCAACTTCTAGATAAAGTCCCAAATGTCAGCCCTGATCTTGCTGCTATACTTGACCAAATTGCATTTCCAAACCCTCCAACACTTGAGCATGCCTTACCATCGTGCAAGATCGCCCTTAGGCATGCTCGTATAGCCTTGCAACCAGCTGAAGCCTACCAATGAACATCTCAATAGATGGTAGGCGCACCCACGACACCCATTACTCACTGCAAAGCAAGGGATTTACACCTTACTTTTTTGGGCAATTGATTTTCAATTGAAATTGCATTATAAAGTTGATCTATTGAACATGAAAACCTAAATTTTCTTAACCAAAATCTGAATAGGTTTTATAGGTTGTTTACAACACACAGGTTTGATTGGCTCCTGTCGCTGTCTGTAGAAAGAACACACAGGTCTGATTGGCTCCAGTTGATCTACTGAACATGAAAACCTAAATTTTCTTAACCAAATTTTGAACAGGTTTTATAGGCTATTTACAAGACACAGGTTTGATTGGCTCCCGTCGCTGTCTGTAGAAAGAACACGACATATTTGCATAACTACAAATAAAATAAACATTCAACTCAAAAATATGGAGAAAGGAAATGAATGTAATAATCAAATATTGGCAATTGTGCTGTGTAGGATAAAGTTTAAAAAGAATTTGAACTTAAACTATTTGCAAATCGATCTGTGACCTGCACAATGAATTACTTTTATCATATTTCTATGAGAGTGGAAGGTGAAATTGTGTTTTGAATAACTCTTTTCAAATACCCAGATATAATAACGCACAAAAAAAGTCACAGCCTGTAGATAAGGAAAGACATTAAATGCTACATGATTTGTAAAAAAATCAGGGAAATTCTTTGTATAATTTTTTTTATAGAATATTTATTTCCCAGATTAGACTTCCAAAATAAATGCCCAAAATGAGAGTCTTTTCAATTAATACCAAGTTATGTTGTTTCCATAGGATACTCCATGGTCATTCGATACAAGCTTTGCTCCAGCAATGGAGAAGTAAACTTCAACAATCTCTCAGTTAGAAAATTTTGAGTAATATTTTAATAAAGTGAGGTAGAGATTTGTCATCTCTTTATGGAAAGCAATGTGTTAAGTGAGTTGGAAATTTTAATTAAAAAAAATTACTTTAAGTGTTATGTGGATTGGTAAGTTGATAAAAACAAAAGTTAATAGTGAAGTAAAAATAAATTTCTCACATTAGATAGGCCTATTTCAATTTTATATCTATTAAGCATCCAAAACGATAAAAAAATGGAAAAACCTAATTTTACAGCCATTAAGCATTCAAAGGATAAAAAATTAAGGGAAAAAACCTATAGCATCCCACAATGAATAACCAATTATTTTAGGTATAATATTTGATCTAAACACAGCCTAATACACACTCCAGAGATAGTTACATCCTTCAGTTCATATATTCCAAGTCCCAGGAAACTTATTGGCACAAATCATCAACAGCAGTCCTCAATGGCTACTATGGACTACAAAAAAGACCAAACATTCTAGAGAGATTACATCCTCCAGTTCAAATATTTTCCAAGTCCCAGGCGACTACTGGCAGAAATCATCAAGAGCAATCCTCAAAGGCTATTGTGGGCTACAACAAAGACCAAATGGAAGGCTTAAACTGGTGATCTCATAATGAAAATCCATATATACTACCAAGATAATTTTATTTATCTATGCTTTCTCAGAACAGATATTCTGTTTTGTCTATTTTAGGAAAAAAAACGTCGCTTTACCCATTTCAGTTTGTCTATTCAATTGCCACTCCTTGTTCATGCCATTTAAACCAAAATATACAGCCATGCACAATGATCTCAATATGCTGAATAAAATGTGCATGCTGTTAAACCTCAAGTGTTTTACACAGAGTATGTGCGTGGTTATGTGCAAGCAGTAGTTTTGCATTGATTTCATCCTTTTTTGGTCAAATATTATTGAGAAGAGGAAATAACCTTATATATTTTTTTGCTCTCAGATTCTGAAAAGACAAGATGTAATAAGCCCATTGTTTACTGTTTTTTTCTTAGTGATAAGAAGTGTGAGAGCTAATATGCACTGTTCACCAATAGAACATAGCAACCATGCAGCTATGATAAGCCATGGGAATGAAAGCAATGTTAGATATTGACCAAAAGCCAAAGGAAATAAAAAAAATAAGCAAAATTCTTGAAGAAAAGTTTTATCTATTAGGGTACAGTTTTTAACTTTTTATAGCTATACCTTGCATGTCTGATAAAATAAATTTTAGCTCTTGTTATGCTTCAAGGTTCAAGATCATATACAGTGATCAGTCAGCGAGGTTTTTCTATCAGTAAGGTTCAATGCAAAAAAAATTTGTGCATTTTCTTTTAATTTCTATTATAAAATAGAGTAGAGAGGTGAGATTTACATTGATGGTAAGACATGAATGATCAGCACGTGGAATTGGATTGGCATAGATAAACTCTAAAATGATTGGATTACACACTTTCCAATTGTTTGTGGGCAACAAGGCTCGATATAATGGGGGTGTCACATAAACCAAACAAATTAGTATGAGATTCAATCATGTAGCCTAGCTGAAAAAAATTGGCAACAAAGGGAACATTTATGTGTGAGATCATAATACAATGTTAGATATACTATGACTCAAATGCTATCCCCTCAAAATCCATAGTCATTTAACATCTCATATCCATCGATTGTAAAAAATGCAAACTACTTGTACTGAATGTCCCAAACAAGCATGTAAAACTGTTCCAAATTCTTACAAATTTGAATGAGAATTCATAATGGCAGATTATTCAGTTCAAATAAATTGCATATGAAACTGTTTAATGACTTATGCAATTGAACATACTGGAGATCTGGAAAATTGTTCAGGAATTGCATACAGTAAACACTTCTCAACTCAGACTAACTCTTTATCCATTACGATGCTATTTTAAAGCTGCAATGAGGAACAAAGTACAATGTTATTTAACTGTATGCAATGGATCACTATGGTGCCAACCTCCAACTCTGGACCAACTAAAAGCTGTAAAATTGGTTTCTGTGCTTTAAATAGGCATTTCTTGTAAGCACAACCCTGTCAATAAATTTTACACCTCCTCTCATACCAAAATGCAGGCCTAAGGGAAATGAATAT
>LPNX010795644.1:116877-178313 GCA_001517045.1 Pseudotsuga menziesii
ATCCAAACATATAGGGATTATGACTTGGTTATCCTAGATTCCTACATAAAATTCTTTGTTTAATACATGTAAAGATTCATTTTTTCCTAGAGAACAAGTAGATTAGACAAGCCTTCCTGTGATTCATACCATAGCCAAATCCTACTTGGAATTAAAATATTACATGCATTCTTCTCTGCAATTTGGAATCTCCATCAACTGTGATGCCATCTAATTTTACTAGTTGTCTAATCAGCATTTCAATGAGGTCAACCAAATCATTTTCAGCTACTCTTTTGCCTTTAGAAATCAGTGCTTCCAGGGAAGACACCTGAAATTTTCCACATAAAATACTGGTAAGAGCATAATATGCATTGCCATATTCACCAAAGAAACATAAAAGCAGCAGATAGAAATGCATTGGCTTGCCAGGGAATAAACACAGTAAGGATAATTTGTTGCATACCACTGCAAGTTTATCCACCTCTAGGCTCAAGTTAGCAATAGCTCTGTTGGCCCTCTCTATTTTTGCATTCTTCCTCATTTCTATGTACTTCTTTTCTCGACTCATAGGATCTTCCATAAGCACCATCTTTGACTTTTATTTCACACCTGCTAAATATAAGAAATCCTTGCCATCCCTCTCTTTTCCTTTAAAGATAAGCTTTTTATCTTGTGGCTCCAATCCATTCACAGGAGCAAGTAATTTTTTCAACTCACCTGCACGAAATATTAGATTAGTAGGTCAATTCAGGAAGTCCAACACTTTCCCCCTCTCCACATTCATGATGCAATACAAATCCATTACAAACAAGGAAAGCGGACTCATGGATGGTATAGGCCCCAGTGAGCTAGGTCAACAGGTAATGTGCATTGGGTCTAATAGTTCTTAGTTGGTAATTGTAGTGATCAGAGTTCCAAATCTGATTCAGCTAGACATTTTCACATGCGTAGCATAGGCATAGGCCCAAAAATCTTATATGCCTAACCAGTAACTTAGGGCAATGAAAAACAGAATTTCAAACACACCCAAATAGCAAGGCTGACAACCAACAATCGAAGATTTCTTGTTCATCTGTACAATACGTGGCGAGATATACAGGGGAAATCCTCATGTGAGGAAAGTTATCCTTGTCAAGCATTCTATTTTAAGCTAGTATACACTCTCTCGCATTCTTTTGTCGTGTGCTCATATTATAATAGATACTAATAGCAAATGAGCATTATTAAGGCTGCAGATCTTGAACTAAAAGGCTTCCTTAACAATCTAGACCTATGGTGAGGAAAAAAAGAAAAAGAAACCATAATTCCTTTAAAGCGAAAATACTAAAAACACTACAAGATCATAATATTAGCAACAATGGATCCAATCTCTATGGTTCATGTCAAATATACAGGCCCCTAAAGCTCGTAATACGTGCATTATCAGGAGAATGAATCCAATCTCTGATTCCTCTGAAATGGGCATACGAAAAGAAACAAAACAAGGCATTCAATCTATAATTCCTACTCGATTGGGGACTCCAGAAGCACTATGAATTGAGAAAGGAAGCATTTAAGCAAGGAGAAAGACACGGAGAAACATACCAAATGTGGCCTGCATACTGACAGACACTTCATGCAAGAAAGAGCCATGGGTGACCCTAACCTTGATCTTGGGATAAGGTGCAGATTCCTGATCTGCAGCGGGATCTCTTCTCTGAACCAGCATACCTCTAACAAAAGTCATGTTCAAGGAGTAGACATGATAGCATTGTATGGTTTGGAAAAAATGGTACAAATTTGAAGACATTTCGTGCACTTCAAATATAGAAAAGAACATGAAGAAGAGTAAAACAAAATATTTCAGTATATATATACATTTGATAATTCAAGGTAATAACACAGTATTAGTGAACACTCTTGACACTGTATGATAAGTAGCCAAACCAACCACTATCAATCCATCATACATCAATTGACACAATTGAAGACAATATCAGTACCCATGATACTATTTTAGATGATACAATGAGCTGCCGGCCATGATTCATTATCATCCAATCCATCAATAGATGATTGAAACAATTGCAAACAAAGTATTTATCAATAATTACATCTCTAGCCAAAACCATAGGTATTCGTTTACCCTTGCAAGCATCATTGCTTCCAAGAGTCAGGATTGCCTTCAATCCATCAGGTTTTGAGAAACTTTGCAAAGTGAACCTTAACACCTTTGGAGTGTTATCATTTGCATATTTTATTAAGGAGCTGTATTGTTTATCATTCCATCTTGTCTGCATTTCAACTGATTATAATTAGGTGAACCCATTATTCGTTGAATCTGTTTGCAGTAGTGTATCATCATCATCTTCCATATCACAAAAAGAAATATCCTCCTCATTAGACAACCCTGTTGCAGAATGTACAGATTCATCACTTTTACTTGGTTGTGCCTGCAGGAAAGTATCTACATTTGCATCCTCATCATTATGCTCCACATCCTCAGTGGATGTTGTGTGATTATACAAATCGTTTTGCCTAGAAATATGATAATCACCTTAAGAGTTATTGGCAAGTTCTAGTGCCACTGTTTCTAGAGATACAGACTTGAAAGAATCTTCCTTTTCGCTGTTGTCTGTAACTGGTGAAAAATGCTCAAACTTCTGCTCTTAGAGGAATCAAGAGAATGTTCCTTTCTGGAATTCCCAAGCTTCCTCCAGCATTGGTTGATCTGGCCTTGTTTATTTTCTTTGACTCCTCTGAAAACAATGCCCTGGCCTCTAATATCTGCAAAACCAAAATAAAAGTATCAATTTTCTTCTGTCCTCAATACTCAAAAGGCCAGAGGTTCCAAATGATCAAAATAATTTATTTTTCATTACTCATCAGAACATGTAGAAGTTTAATTGAGAAGACAATGAATGTAGTAAAAATAAGCGACCAGGCTAATGCAATATGAAAAGCATTGCTGATGAGAAGGATAGATTTTCTTATTTCAAGCAAGCAGAACTCTGTGAAAAATGAGGCTTGTAAGATGAAACCTAGTCTGAGATGCAAATCACACATGATTGAGCCAAGGTATCTTATTGCATTTCATTCCGCCTATATCAGGATATTGCATATTAAAAAAGCACATCTACTATTAAAAGTCACACAATTTCAACAAAAAGCACAATTTTAGAGATCCAAATCACCATGCAGAGTTATTTTTGCATATGTCCAAGAAACTAGAACTGAATGAGAATATGGAATACAGATGTTATAGCAAAATCTTTTTATAACCTTGACTTCAACTACTTCATAGGAGATATCGGTATCATGGCCACAAAGAGTTTGCAATGAAGCTTCAAACTCTTGATTTCCAGTCTTGGCCTGCATCATTATAAACAAGGACTTCCCAAATTAAGTTTTCATTAAGCTTGTCACATTGAATACTGACATGTTAGAGAAATTCAGATGACTTTGGTGAAGAAAAATAACTCATATAAAACTCACCAGCCATCTTGGAGATTCTGGGATGAAAAAGAGTCCAAGCATCAAGAAGGTGCAAGGGGCAATACCTACACTTTGGGTAACAATATGAATGACAATTTCTGAAAAGAATCTAAAGATAGGAAAATGAAACGACTCTGCAAAATTATACTTACTAAGCCTACATACCAGCGATTGCCAAAGGCCTCCAGTCAAGGAATAGCCCACATGAATATGCTAGCATAATACCAACTGTGACAGTGAACTATTTTAAAAAGGAAACAATTAATCAGTAATGAGATTCACAATTTTGTTTCAATGATTCTTCATATAATGATTCTGGGATGAAAAAGAGTCCAAGCATCAAGAAGGTGCAAGGGGAAATACCTACACTTTGGGTAACAGTATGAATGACGATTTCTCAAAAGAATCTAAAGATAGGAAAATGAACCGACTCTGCAAAATTATAATTAGTAAGCCTACATACCAGCGATTTCCAAAGGCCTCCATTCAAGGAATATCCCACATGAATATGCCATCATAATACCAACTGTGATAGTGAATTGTTTTAAAAAGGAAACAATTAGTCAGTAAAGAGATTCACAATTTTGTTTCAATGATTCTTCATATAATGAACTAGTATTGCTATTCAAAACCACGTGTGATTGTGCCAAGGCTTCCTCACAAGTTCTTGGGAGCTATTTCAGCGATGTATATCGGTACCTAAAGTGATTATGTCACACCTTGTCTATCAGATTCCTATCATAACAATAATTTTGACTTGACAAAAGCATAAATACGTGCATGATACATACATAGAGACATAACATTGATCCCTCCCTCCCATATACATGCAGAGACCAAAAATTAATAACCTTCAATAATTTGGATTGTTTCAAAGGAAGGTATCAACTTACAGTAAATGAGATGACTCCCACTCCAAAACCTGTTAGCAATTGAAGAGAAAAACCACTGTAGCTCTGAGCCTCCTCCCAAGAGCCATAGGAGCTAACTATTCATGTAAAAAAATATGCCTAATAGAGAATAGATGGACATTCAATTATCCAAGAGTCAAAGTCAGAATTTGAAGACTTTACTACATAAAAAGATCCAGACCACATAAAAAAACATTAAAAAACTCATACCACATAAAAACACATTAATGAAGCTAGATACTTCAGATAGTATGCATAATTTTTTTCAGGATCGAGTTAGAGTTTACAACCAGTCCATCAAACAATTCTCCAATACGAAAAAAAGGAACGCAAAAAATTTACAAGAACAATAGGGATTCTGCATTCCATGATATGTCCATCATTTAGACATCAAATTAGAGAGTACAAGCTCATGTGAAAACAAAATACTGAAATGAAATAAACAAACAACAAGAGGAAATCTAAGAGTTCTACAGAGATGAAATCTAACCACTCTACATGCAGAGGGCATCTAACAATTCATAATTTTCCTAACTCTAAGAATTCTAGAGGGATGAAATCTAGGCATTCTACATGGAGAGCAAGTCTAAAAATACATTTTTTGAGCCATATGTTTAACAAGTGTAGGAACAGTCGCATAAAATTTTATACAAACTGATGAGAAGAATGCTACAGATTATCGGATATAGGATTATCCTTTATTCTGTGGTTGTGAGGCTCCTGTTATCAAAATATTGTTACTATCAGCAGACATACATATAATGAGACATACTTTTCCCATATTTTTATATTTGTAGGTATTTGTTCTTTCCTTCACAACAGTCTGAAATTTAGGATTATAGATGAGCATAAGTAATTATTAGGGAGGTGCACTAATACTAAGGAAAAACACCAAGAAAAGTGAAAAATGTAACATATTCCTTACAATATAGAGAAATTAGTAACATAATAATAGAGATAAGACCATAAGTTTTCAAATGCAAACTGGGCCATAGATTATACCGATCTGGACAATACTATATTATGAGAAAATTAAGAATCTCCTATTTTCAGAAACAAAGCCTCTAACAAACTATAGCAAGCTATACAAGCACATTCAAAAAAATTCAGATTTACAATACTCCTAGGGACAAATACTAATGAGTTTCAGAGTTACAATACTCCTAGGGACCAATACTAATTGTTAATGTACTAGCTCCCCATACAAAAAATTGGTCTCAATATTTTATTCTTCATATGATATACCCTTCCCTTCTTTCTAAGACATATTGGAAAGACTCGTTTCTCCCGTTCTGAGTTTCTTCTTCATATCCCGGTGAATTACATTCATAAGATTTGAACCTAATAAGTATTGTAGATCAGATTTAGAAGTAATACTTATTACATATTACAGATAAGCATTTGTTCTTTCCTTCACATATTACAAATAAGCATAACTCAATATGAGGGTGTGCATAAATAATAAGAAAACAAACCAAGAAAAGTAATAACTGCAACTTTTTCCTTACAATACAGATTCATCTTCTTTGAAGAAAGAAATTTTCCATTCCATTGTAATCGGTAACAGAGAAAATACTATAAGTTTTCAAATGCAATTAGGCCGTAGATTGTACTGATCTTGACAATCCTATACCCTATACTATGAGGAAAACAAGAATCTCTTGTTTTCAGAAACAAAACCTCTAACAAACAATAGCAGTCTATACAAGCAGTATAACCACTTGTGAATTTCATAGTTACATTTCTCTTAGGGACCAATACTAATTGTTAATGTACCAGCTCACCATACGACGAGTTAGTCTCAATATTGTATTCTTCCTAAGATACGTCGTTCCCTTCTTTTTAAGATATTTTGGGAAGACTCATTTCTCACGTTCTACGTTTCTTCTTGACAGTGTTGCTTCTTGATATTCACAAGATCTGAACCGAACAACAATTGTAGATCAGAATTAGAAGGAATGTAAAATCCTTGGGGAGGACTTGCAAATAACTTTCTAGTCAAGGCTCTTCTAATCATTGATGTATGGTATCTAGTAGTGTCGTATACTTTAGTAGGCAAGGGTATGTGTTAAAGTGTTGTTAGTGATGCCTTGGCTAGGGAGACATTTCTTCACTAACACATTCTTTCCCTCTAGAGTATGTGGCATGTATTCAAGTTTTTACCAGACAAATGAGTCACTACCACACTACCTTAGATGAACTTTTTCATACCATTCGAGAGTTTAACACCCTCTTGGATAATTTCACCATGTCCAAGAAAACCCAAAACGAATTTTTCCTTTTGGTTTGAAAATTGGTGTGGTATAATAAGGTAGCATATAAATCAAATTGACATAAGCACACTTGGTAGGGGTCAAAGTAACAACAATACACATCATAGGATATCTAAATGCAGAATGATAGGCTGAGATGGCATCCGTGGATAATAGCGGCTCATACCTACATTCTAATGAGCATTGAAAAGGATGAGCCGTGGGAAACCTACATTCTAATGGGGGAATAGTTCTAACATATAATACAATTAAAGAATGGGATCATATACTTACATAAACAAAACGATCTTGGCCAAGAAATCCATATGTGAAGAAGGTTACACTCATCAAAAGGGTGGAAAGAGAGAGATTAAATGCCATATATTCCATGCTGCTTGTTTCAATTAGCAACTTCTGCAAATCAAAGGAAAAGTCTATGCTTTGTTATAACATGTTCTAAGAATCATCACTAAGCAGTAGAAATCATTTTCAAAACAGGACTTGCTCCCATCCATTGATTTTCTACAGCTCCCAAATTCCCAAGGCCTGCTATCCACAAAATAGTACTACTATTAAGGTTAGTTGTGGGGATATCACATATTTATATTCAATTTCCTAATACTTTAGACATACTTTGCCTTAGTGATTAATCTCATCACTATTCTTAAATTCACCTTAACTTAATAGTTAGTCAAAGTGGCACTAAGCAAAATGACCTTCTCACTGTAATTGTTTAAAATCACATTCTACATACTGGTACATTAAGGTAGATTTCCTTTGTAGAAATTTACGCTGAAATCCACACCTTGATATCAATCCAATCAAGATGCTCGTCATTAAATGGTCATGAAATTTAGTGGTAGACTATCCTACCAGCTGTGGGCAGGGGTCCTCGGTTTAATTCCTAGCCCATTCAATTTTCAACATGGTGTCAGAGCCAGGTGTTGAGGTTGATTATATGTGGACGTTGAAGCCCGAGCCAAATAGTTTTCCTTCCATATCTGTAAAACAAGTTATGCCCAAATGGAGAGTAGTAAACCTTCACATCTCTCGATTTCTAAAAGTTAACAAAAAACTGATATCATATAACATAGATAGTGTTTAGTAGCTATCCAACAAAATGGGTACATGAAATGATAATAGAAAACCTGACTTCGTAAACATAAGGAGCTCAAGTTTGCAACAATTTCCTTTCCTGGAACAAAATAATTCTTAAATAATTAATTCCTATGAGTATCTTTGAATTTCCACTCATCTCTGCTGCAACAGAGAGATGTCCCTTCCCCTTCCACTTCCACTTCGGATCGACATGATACACACGATGTACAATTTTAAGTAGAACCACATTAAAAATTTGAGATAAATTAGTTTTTTATTATTTCTACTTGTAGGAACTTTGTCTAATTATAATAGTTACGTTTAGATACAAATACAAACCCTGCTATTCCTTCTCTCAACTTGAAACCCCAAGGCTTTGACCATTTCTTCCATTTTCTGCATAATATCTTTGCTAGGATACATGGACATGAATCTCGTTGTTCTTTCCGCAACACCCTATAAGCACCCAACAATGAATAGTTAAATTAGATTCTATGGTTCAAAAGGCCGCAACAACATTATAAAAAGTTGTAAATCTACTTATTTAACGGCTGCAGCCAAATTACTACGGAGTTTAGGGATTTTCTCTACCATCCACTTTGGTTTTAAATATGTATATGTATTTAAAAGTGTATAAATTCTAGATAATATTACCAATTTTACACAACATAAATGACCATACCTCTTTTTTAAATAATTTGGACATATCTAAACTCGGTGACATAGCTATTATTTGAAAAGCATTAATCTGAACTGGTCCCGTTTCTTCTGTCACCACTTGGTCCTATTAATCAGAGGATAATATTCCATGGTCAGAACTTGGATCAACACAAAAGGACAAAAAGAATTACAGTGGCCATGCTTTTCTGAAGCAAATTCAAACTGTTTTGTTAGATTAGAAATATTTTTTCCGTATGCAAGTCATAAAATGCCACTAACAACCTAAACAAATCACAATTAATATGGCATATGTACAAGGATTTTCACACATATTCACATGTGACAAAACCATATATCGTATGTGAGTTTGTTCTAGTACTTCTTGAGTTGTAGGTTGAAACTAACAATTCCTTAGGAGCAAGAGCACTAAATCATGCAACAAAAGCTTATGGGGGATGCAGAAAACATGGGGCTCTATCACCTCAAGGAGTCCAACCTTCCTGCGGTTCCGTATCCTATGGGAGAAATAACTGTGATAAAGAAGAAACATTTACATAAGTTTCATATATTTGCAGAAGACCGGTTTGATTGTATCAGATTTACACAAGTATCACAAATTTCTCTTTTGCTCAACAAAACAGGGTAATAATTTATTGAAAAAGCCCTTCTTTTTTCCTTTTATCTTTTTTTTTGGGGGGTGGGAATGGAATTTCCCCCTAATCCCCCAAGTTTCCTAGAAGTTTCATTTTTAGGAATGTTTACAGACAAAAATAATTGAGGGAATATGCAATCTCTAATGACTCAACTTTCTAGCATTCTACTTAGGGCTTGTGACTCAAGAAAGCTGTATTTGTGCTTTTCAAATTTCTCATGTAAACTGGTACTCGGGATAATTTTTTGCGTTAATGATCATGTCAAAAAAGATGCAATGCAAAACATATTGATTTAGTTATTTATGAAGGAACATCATTAATTAAGAATCACAGAACTAACAATTAACCATGGTAACTATATAACCGTTGAATTGACTCCCAACCAATTTCAAAGATTGGACTCTTCTATATCTGAATTGCTTCGAAATGGGGCTTCCAGGTTGTATGAAGTTAGAGTCCCCGTACTCAAAGAGGATTCCATTTTCCTGTTTATAAATAACCCTTTGGAATTGGTGAATATATGGACTGTACCTTACCATTTATGTTATAAGCCTCAAATAATAAATCAAAGTTTTGTGCACATGACTTTACTTTTTCCTTGACACTTTCTTCCTACTGTCCATTTTTACAAAACATGAGTCATCAAGAAATTTAGGCTTGGCTTTCTTACCTCCAATAAGCCTTTGTGGCCTCCTCCACTGTGTTAAACGTTCCAAGCCATGCCATAATGCCATTTCTGGGATCTTGAATCTCTGCAACCCATTTTCTCTGTCACCACCAACATCAAGATACATAGAGGGGTTGATGTGTTTAATTAAATGGCAATCCCATACCCTCATAGGCTCATACATGATAGAATCAGTGGCAACATTGCAATCCTAAATTCCTAAAAACTGTTATGCTTGTTGAATTTTGAATGGAATAAAAAATTCTACTTTTTGCATTTGAATTCTGATGAGGTTGGAACCACTCTCAAGCATCCTGAAACAATTAATGGTAATGTTAAAAATTTAAGTAAAAGTTGGCATTCTCCTTATCTTTCATTTTACTTTAAAGAATTTAATATTACCATTTAATGCTATTGATGATTACTAAGGTTAGGTTTTTAACTTTTTTTCTATTAGAGTAGGCTTTGCCTCCTTTATATAGAATTAGTATGGAGCTAGGGTTAGTTACCCCCCACCCATCACTTAAATTGTTGGTTTGTTTTGAAGAAAACTTGAAAAAAACGTGGGAGCATTTTTTTTTCTTGGAAGCAAGCTTCCTAAAAACGTTCCCATACGGGAGCATAGGAAGCACGCTTTCCTAGTGCTTCCTTCGGAAACAAGATTCGGTTGCGGGGGAGAAGGGGAGTGGGGAGGGGGGTGCTCCCACACAACATAGAGATGAACTAATGGTGCCAGGAAAGAGCTAGAACCAAATGATGACAGAAGCTGGTAGCCTAAGGATCAATCATGGTTAAACAATGGAGCCTGAATAGATGATGGCTATTGAGTTGGTTGCACATCAAATATTGTTTAATGAGATCGACAAGAGAGTTTATACCGCTGGAAGTTTGGTTTTTTTCCTTTGCTTTTAGATATCTGGAAGGGCTCACTTTTGCTTCCTATGAATCTTGGATCAAATCTAAAATTGTTCATGGCTCTCCATACTTCCCTTTGGTTTAGTTTTGATTTTTCAGATTTCTCTTTCTCAATCTCATTATTTTTTTATTTTTATGCCCACTACAAGTGTGGTGTTGATTGATAGGGAACCTGCCTTTCTCAAAGGCTCTTCTGCCTTGGATTCTCACCAAGGGATTCCTTGGTTTTCTGCGATTGAATTTAGTTTAGTCCACGTGATTGTTGTGAAGCCTCTTCTAGAATGAATCCCATCCTTGTCAATGGAGTTTTATGACTCCAAATCTGAGGTTGGTCTCGATTCTAATGAAGAGGGGGACTCTAGCTAGAGGACCCAGTCTAAAAGTGTTTCTGAGTATTCTTGCTTAGTAATGCCGAAGATGCCTCAGTCAACATGAAGGGGGAAGGAAAGGGGCAAAAAATTTGTAGCTGATTGTTTCGGTATGTCACATGTGCACTAAGGCTCAGACTAAGTTCCTTGAAGAGCTGGAGGAGTGGGGTGCCACTTAGAAAGACACAAAAAATCTGCTAGCCCACAAGTATAAATAAACCCCCCGAAAGGCACATGCTACACCATTGGAAGGGAAATTTTGAATAAGTCCACCGTGGAACTGGATTTCTTTGTTCAGGACATCATTCTCGGCTCGTTGGATAAATCAGCGGATGGAGTTCACAATCTGCAAATAAACTCACTAAATGGACCCTTGACTCTAAAAACAAAGCCATGGGAATCAATATCAGTAAATAGGATTAGAAGGAGGATATAAATGGAAAGGATATTAATGTCACTGAGGAATTTGACAAGCGAAAGGATCAAGCACAGTCCCAGAGTGCTCAGAAAATGTAGATTGGATCAACTTTATGATCAGTTGTGAATCACCCTTAAAGGGAAATTATAACCCACAATTGTGGTTAATGTGGTTATTTAGTAGTCCCTTTAGTGGCCATTGATGCCATTGATTGTATACAATTAATGGGTCCTTAATTAGCTTACATTATTGTTAGGGATAGGGTTAGCTAATCTAGCCAATACCTATAAAATGTGGTAAATGTAATCACACTATGAAATCCTATAATGAAATATTTGGTTAGAGTGGATTTTTCCACCCCAAAAGGTTATCCACAAGGAGCGTGATGTCTATCTTTTATGTGATGATGTGCAATATGTGATGGGGCATTTATCCCATGTTTCTAACAATGAAGAACGAGGTTACTTTCTTTTTTTTCTTGCATCCATTGATTCCATGTATCGGTGGTAATTACAGTAGTGGCTCTTTCATTTATATTATCAAGAATAGACTTGTAAACCAGGGCACATATCAGCCCATTAGAACCTAGAAGGTAACAAAGTTCAAAGCAAATATAAATCTAGTTATAGTGGAAGTAAAATTCCAATGCGTAGTAGCCGAAGGGGCTAGCTCAATTGATTGTACCCTACATTGTTGGGCATTTGGCTAGTGCCATGCCAACAAGTACCTAGTTAAAATACCCTTGGGTGAGGTACATAAGTCTTTACTGACAAATTTATTAGGGATGTCATCCAAGAATGTGGGGAAGCATCCTTAAAGTTTCCCCGTGAGGTTTTCCTTAGAACGGAAAATTGCCAAAGGGTAGGAAAAGATGATACTAAATAGTTGACACGACATTCATAGATAAGCAAATGCTTTGTCAATTGGGTCTACCCCGGATTCTTGGGCAGTGTAATGTTATCCTACACACCCAGGTTCAATTCCTACAAGTGACATGCTGAGCCCTTAATGAGTATATTGTTGCATCAATGTTCCCTAAATAATCTGGTTTACCCTAGGTGCCATCCTCAATATGAGGGGAAGTGCCCAACAGTTTTCCCAATATATGTATTTCACGAGAAATTAAGAAATTAAAAAAAAATGGCAAGCACTTTATCAAATAAATCATTTTCCCACAAATTTCACAAGGCATAGTTGAATGGTCATCACACGTCCATTTGTCAAGATGGATTACAATTGAAACAGAAGTCAATGCAACTATTTTGAAATGATATATTGCAAGTCATGAACAAATCACACAATAAATACCAATAAAAGCACATGATTCTTTCTCTAATGGTAAAGGGAAATACTTAAAGCTTTTCGATAGTTAAGATTCAGAGTCATGTACCTTTGTTGATGGGAATAATCGCAAGATCCAACATATTTATGGATTCTGTCAAAAAAAATATTCTCATCATGCACCTGTGTTGGCAAGCATAATTACATAGTACAAATACAAATACAGTTTAGCTGCAAAAATACTCATGTAGTGAAATTATCTAGAATTGAACTGTGTTTGGACTCACTACACTATGACTAATTGTAGAAACCTTCATACATGAATACTCATCATGTTGATAAGTCTACTCATCATGTTGACAAGTCCAAAAAATATTCCATAGAACAGTCGATCATCCCTTCAATAAGTCTGTAGGTTAACTAAAATTAACCATTGATCATTACCTAATCTGCTGCACTGATTTGCTACATATATTTTTTATGTTTATTTCTATCCAAGTATTCCTAGTCACTCACTAAATAGGAATCAATGGATGTTTTTCATGTCTGCACTTAGATCATCTGTTAATGAGTTTCTTCTGCACACTAAGACAAACCCTGGATGGAAACTGAAACTAATGAGGAATCTATTATGCAACCAAAGGGCAAAGAGGTTTGTTTGTGCAATTTATTTTAATATTACAAATTAAAAAAAATGAAATAGATGCCATGTATAAAAGCTTACAAACACTTAATAGAATAGGAAACATCAATGATGGGATAATGTATGGAGATAGAATGTGTTGTTGTTTTGATGAGCATTACGGAGTTCCAATATCATGCAATTGTTGCAAACCATTGACTAAGAGCTACACACCAAATATCTCAGGAATTCAAATCTTCAGTTTGGAATAAAGTTCTCATCAACCAAAGATATATTTTTAGCTACAAATAGATTTATGACACCAAAATGAATGTATTCAACATATATCTGGTTTTTGTATGGTTTTTGTATATAAAACACAAGTTCAAGAATTAAAGTTTAAACAACGTAACCTGTAACTTCACATTGGAATATGGTAGTCTGCAGGTTTAACAAGAGCAATATATTATAGGTATGCATTGATGGAATACCCTATGTAGAAATGTTTCTTAATCTCTGTGTTTTTCTGGAATTTTTAATATAATCAGATGCATACATATATATTTATAAATCTCTTGTGATCTATGAATAAAAGTGAAATCCCATATCCAGATAACAAATGTAAGAGAACCATTTCAATACAATACCTTTTAAACATAAAGAAGCAACATGTACGGACTTGCCAAAAAAATTAAACTACTACAATACCTTGAAAGCATGCATGCACAGGGTCATTTGAATTTCTCAAGCTTACATGGTTTATAAATTCCATCGACTGGGCATTGGGAGAACATATTTCTTGCTTTGAAGCTGCAATGTTGCAAGTGACATTCTGGAACATCTGTTCCTCTTCCATAGGGGTGTCCATTAGATTCCAAAGCTACAGCATAGTCGTGGCCAAACCTTGAAGCTGCAAATATAAAGATAGACAAAAGAATTAGCACAAAACACTGCATTATATTGCAATAGAGATCAGGTTGATAACAACCAAACAATAAGGGATAAAAAAATGTATGGGCAAGCTCATGGAATTAACCTTCTACATCCGCTTCTTTTTATTTTCTTGCAATGTTTGAATTGTCATAGTCAATTTATCAACAATATCTTTACTAATGCTCTTTGATTGTTTAGAATCACCCAAGCTTGGATGCACATCTCTACCTATGTGTATAAAATCCAATCCAAGGACAGAGCATACTTCATGGATTGTGTTTACAAACCCGATGACTTTGAAGAGACGGTCACTCTACATAAAAAAACAAAAACAAAAAAAATAGATCACAAATCCATGGATACATATCCTACATGGAAAAGCAAATACATATTACAAATACATAAAAGACATAAGACAAAAATAATAGATCACAAATCCAAGAAGACATATCCTGCATGGCAAGGCAGACCCAGATTACAAATTCAAGAATGGAACAATCCAACAATAATAAGAGGGGATACAAACTATCATTTCAATCGTACCTCAAATTGAATTAATTGAGAACAACAAAAGTATTTAGAAATTCAAGGGGCTATAAATTGAATTAATTGAGAACAACAAAAGTATTTAAAAATTCAAGGGGCTATAATAGATTTGTTAACAATAACAAAATTCAAACCCCATAAAAATCATAAATGTGTAAAATTGGGTCCTTAAAAAAAAAAACTCGAATACAGGGTGAAGGATCGCAGTCCCCAACTTTCTCCTAGACCAAAATCAAGTTGTTTCTAGACTATTATGATGACACTGGTGCCCTCATGAAATTTGGGGCACTATGCATGAGATGAACCCTGGTTATACAAAACGATTTCCATTCAGAAAATGATCATAAGTGGCACTTACCATGTCTCACGGTTATATGGAATATGCAGCACTGCCCATTCATGAATTCATGTTTGATCTTTTCAAAGAAATTTATAAAGCAATGTATATTTTTTCATCGTTTCCTTACCAATATTTGCAGCATGTACTTGTTTTCTTGCTCTAATGTTTTCTTTTTTTTTTAAACCCGCTAAACAAAAAGTCTCTATCGGGTTATCCCACTTGGAAACTATTAGAAAAACATAAAACATAATAAAATGTTGAAGCGGTAGCACTTCTTACCTTTTCCTTTTGAAGCATTTGAAGTTGCTTCTAATATTCTTCAAAATTCCTAAGAGATAAATCATTTTTGTCCACTGTAATGGCGAGCGGACTAAGCACTACATATCTGGCAATTTTATTCGAAATATTTTGAATCTGAGTTTTAACATCCCGAATTTGCTGAATTTGTTCCTCTTTTTTTCGCCACGTTTCTTCGAATAGAGGAGATATCGCTTCCAGTTTCTCCTTCAAGCTCCCTGCTCGTCTGTCTCCCTAAAAATGGTGTAGGTAAAACCAAAACAAAATCAGAGTCCATTAAGATTTAAAATTTTAGAGGAAAAAAAATAAAAATTCATGATACAAACTACAAAGACTAAAAAATTTTCAGGTCTTGTCATTTGGACTTGTTTAGGCATGGTAGGGAAAACTCCAAGGGAAAAATAAATGGAAGCAAGATCTGATTCGCTATCAGCAATGGCTTAGTCAAGCCAAGCCTGTGCTCAATTTGATTGATCTACTTTCCTTCTGTAGACTTCTAAGCATTCATGTTCAAGCTGGAGCAACATTTTATCAATTTCCTCATCTGGCTCCCCCATTTGGTCCCCTATTAACTGTGATTAAGGAGAATTTTAGCCACCAAACCCGTTGTACGACCTAGACCTCAATTTTCAGTGTGAGCTGAAATAAATACAAGAAATATTGAAAAATTACCTTAACCATGTCATTGAGAAAGGGAATATAGATCAAGTGGCCGATGGATTCCTCCAAAAATTTTGGGGCGATTTGAAGATCCAGAGGCTCAAATCACTTGCTGAATATTGCTTCAGTGCAACGGTCTGAACTTAAAGGAAAGTTCCTACTTGGAACCTGGTTGCTGCAAAATGGAAGAAAGTCAATGGAGGTAACACCTACCAATGGGTCAGGAAGTACAAGGCCATCTCACAAACCTAGACAAACCTCGCATCCATCCCATGTACATGACAGAGGGAAGAGATACAGACGACCAAGTTACACAGTAGAGGGAACCTTACGAAGATTGAGCAGACTTACTGAACAAGTAACAGGATCATGAAAGAGACACGCGGGGATGGGGGTTAAGTGGCAGGTCCAACCATCAATGCTGTCACTTGCATAGGAGCCCGGACTGGGTTCTAACCTTTACCTCCAAAACATCTGGAAGACCCGATTTTTATACAAGTCAATTTCAAAACACACAGAGGACCAGCAGATCACGAAGGAGACACATGGATAACCAACGGATTGCGAAAAGGACACGCAGAGGAGCACGGTTGGTCGAATAGACGACGAAATGAACAGTGCTTTTCCGAAGAACTTCGGAGAAAAACGCCTTACAGTGTAAAGATAATAAATCTGAGTGGTGTTCATTATTTGTTTATTTAAAAGTCAAGGTTTTGGAATGAAGTAACGATAACAAATCTAAGTGGTGGAGTACTTGATATTTTTATTTAAAAGATAATGAATCTGAGTGGAGTTCATTATTTGTTTATTTAAAAGTCAAGGTTTGGGAATGAAGTAAAAATAATGAATCTCATTGGAGTTCATTATTTGTTTATTTAAAAGTCAAGTTTTGGAATGAAGTTTTTTATATGTTTGTTAAAAGTTGGAATTTAATAATTAAAAGATAAATTTAATAATTAAGATTGGTTTATATTTGTTAATTACGTGGAACTATTATGGTAAGAGTTTAGTGTATTTTATATTGTCTTTATTAAGTGACGGTTATCTTAATAACATCACAAGCGAGGGATTTTTATAACGTAAGAAGAATTAATTTGACATTTAATATTGAATGAATTCAATATAACATGATATTTTTTAAGTAGAGATTTATGTTTTAAATAAAAATAACTCTTAACTATGTCGTTGAGAGTGGTTGTAAGTTTATCTTTCAAATTAAGTTGAGAACACTTGAGAGAAGATCATAATATTATTATTTAAATAAGTGATGGAAGTAAGTTGTTATGAAAAGTTTACTTTTAATTATGGATATAAGGCTTGGTCCTTGAAAAGAGAGTTTGCCTATTCAATTTTTATATAAATTGTTAACAAACTAGAGCTTGGTATCTTTGTCATAGTTATTTATATACTTTAGGTGACCCTTGTCTTAGTCACAAGAAATATGAACCTTTCTTGGTGGTTTAGCTATTATAGAAAAGTTAAAAATCATAAGGGATTTTGGGAGAGTACAAAAAAGAAAAATCATAGCGGATGCGCTGCAAATTGTATTCCTTCCTTTGTTGGAGAAAAATAATAAAGAGTCCGACAAACTTTTGTGGGCGTAGCCCATTTTTGCGTGAACCACGTATATTGGTGTCTCTCTTATATATGTATTTATGTGTTTTATTTTCTTTTATTGTTCTATATACTTATAATATTGTTCTACTACCATGTCATATCAATTGATTAAACACTTTAGAAAGGATAATTCATTTGTAAATAAAAGAGTTAAATGCAATCAAATGAAAGTTGGTATTATGAGGATTTTCCTCACAAATTAGTATAGAGTTAAGGGTACTATGATGATGGAAGATTGTTAAGAAATATATGTTTATGTTGTAATATAGTTACTTTGGTGTGATTGGTAACATAAATGATTACAACTGAATCTCATAATTATCTTCAGGATGGATATTTGTCTTGAGTTAAATAAAAATGAAATGTTGGTTGACTATACCTCCTAGGGTCATGAATAAGAATTTAAATGGATTGCTGGGTTACACCAAATTATATGACCTCTATTTAAATGAGATCCTTCATTTACTACAAGTTAAAAATAAATAGAATTATGTATTTTATTATGTATAAGAATACAATTAGTGAGGATTGTAATGAATTTAAGATATTGTCATCAATAGGATTAATATATATGGGTATGTTAAATAATATAACGAATATACTTTTAAATATAGGAGCTTAATAGGATGATGGTTTTGTATCCCTGCACTCTTGATGATAGATAAATTAAGGATAAGGTTTACTGATTGAATTGATAAGTTTAGCCAAGTAGAAGTACAAGTGTACCATAAGAAGACAACAACCTTCATCTTTTGGTTAAGAGTCTCAAGTCAATATTTGTTGAAAGATGTTTAAAAAAATTTAATTCCCCACTTCCATTATCATCCCGAGGTGGAAGTTGGGTATGTTACAAGGAATATGCAGTTATTAGAAGCAAAGACGATGCTTCAAAGTATGTTTCCATCTGGTGCAATGTTTTTATATGCACGTCTATTTGTTGATAGTAGTATGAAATTTTGCTCAGGTATGCTAAGTCTAGCTCTGTTTTGCAGCAAGAAAAGTGAACACGTTCAAACAAGCCTCTCAATTTAAGGAGCAGCTGAATTGTTGGTCGAATGTAATTAATTGGAAGAAGAGAGGATGATTTGAAGTATGTTTCTTTCTCTTGTAATGCTTCCCTTTGTTCCTTAATTTGTTGATAGTAATACGACAATGTACTAAAAAAAACATAGTGAAATCTGCTTGACAACTGGAGCAAATAAATAGATATGAAGACGTTTGTAGATTTTTCATGTTATAAGCAAGAACAAATATATAGTGCATACCCACTTCACTTGTTGGAGAATAAAATTTAAGTTTTTAGAGTAAGAAAACATATATAGCTAATACAACATGGACATGTTGAAATAGTAAACAGTAACACATTAAAGTAGATGAAAACAAATTTTCATTTGATGCTAATAAAGGAACATGTGATACAATGGTTAATTTCTATGTTGAATTAAACCAATAAATGGTGAAACATATAAGTAAATGATACATCTCAAAAACAAACAAATTCTAATTCTTTTGCAATTGTAGCAATACATTCAATAATGGGAACAACATAAGTGTGAACAATAAAAAAAGTGTGTTGATGGCAAGTACATGTCTAGAGAAAATAGAGTACATCCTTAGAACAAGGAAATGAAAACTTTAAGCAAAATTTGCTTGTAAAGACTTTGAAGAAAGTAAGGATTCCTCTTCTTTCCTACGTTGGACATATGGATTGTCTTGCATTCAAGAGTATCTAGAAAAGGCAAAAGTTGGAGATATGTGAAGGCCTGAAAGAGATTTAACTCTTGATATTGCAGTGAATGTAAGGCCTTATCTGTCAATGTTTCCAGTATCTATTGTTGCATTTTGTAGGGTAATACCTTGTGCTTTATGAATTTTTAAACCTCATGCCATACGAAGTGGTAGTTGCCTACGTGACCATCTTGTTATGGGAGATATGGGAACATAATTAGGATTAGAAGCATTCCATGGGGGTCCTTTGTAGTGAGGAATTCAATAACAACAAAGGATGGTAAGGTAAGGGGTTGATTGTTGGAGTTGTAGAAAATGGAAATGACTTTAGCAATTAACATGACCTATTGACCAATAGCAAGAAGTAACTTCAAGGGAAACTGTTCATCATCTATGGATTGATGTACATGGTGATTTTTTTGTTCTGTAAATCAATGTGTAATTGGCATATTAAGGTGTTTTAACATGTGTTTGTAGTGCAATACAACATAGCTATTAGTGGTATACAAGTGGGTGGAATGTTCAAATGAACAGTTCTCTGCATGTGAAAGGGATGAGGTTGTTCTTGTCATTAGGAGTGCCAAACTTCAAGACTTGGTGTTGCATTTCGAAGGTTCAATACTGAGTTGGCGAAAGGAAATTTGAGAAGGGTGATCTCCTTGTTGGCGAAAAATGGTTGACAACATGAAAAAAGTGTCGAATGTATGACAAAGAGAATCTAAGGGATGCACCTGCATACATGGGGATGTCCTTTACAGGAGGAAATTGGCCGAAGTTACCAAGAAGGATAATGGAAAACCACCAAATGAGATTGTACATTACGAAGGGAAATATTCACGTAAACATGCATCGATTCGAGTTAACAATTTTGGGCTAATAAAGCTCATTTCATCAATGAGAATATATTAGATATGGCAGAGCTCTTCTTGAAGGTTTGAAAGTGATTGGCCTTCAAGAGGGTGCATTTCAGCAATGTGTATTCGAAGACCATAATGTATTGTAAGTGCATGTATGTTAAAGGAAACAACACCAAGGTATTTTGTCCAGATGCATTTTGGAGTGCAAATTTCAAGCAAGAAATGAGGTAAGATTTCCCAGTTCCTATAATACCTTGAATGACCATTTTGAGTGGGATGGGGGTTGTAGTGTTTCTAAAGTGGGAAAGCATAATATCAAAGGATATCCATTGTGTGGGAGAGAAGGAATCAGGTGAATTGGAAAGAAAAGAGGTGTCTTCATGTAGTTGGTTGGACAAGCGATTGAAGTAAATGACTGATATGGTTGTTTCATGCAAATGTGTAGGGATATTGTTATGTGTCCAATTGTGATTTTTTGTCAAAATCACGATGTCCAAGCATTTCAAGGTCATCAATACAGATGTCATTTCTAGGGTGTATGTGAGAAAGAAGTTCCCACTCAACCATGGTATGGGGCAAGGAAAGTGAATTGGATCAGAGGTCAAATCATCACATGGAGGTGTAGAGGGATATTCTTGTACACATTCAACATTCCATACAACATACATGTTTTTAATGCGATGCCAATGAGAAGTAATTTCAAAGCATGTGGTTCCAATATCATCGTGGAGGGCATGGAAATGTTTGTATAGAAGAAGTTCGCTCCAACATAACGGTTCAAAAGATGAAGAATCAAAGGGAGGAATGGAAGTGAATTGCAGAAATACTTGAACAATATTGTGATGTGATTTTGGTTTCCATGGATTTTTTTCCTACGAGGTGAGAAAGACCAAGAACGAGCAACTTCAAGAAGGGTTAGATGTTCAAGGGCAGGGGGTATTTTCATATATGCAAAAAATAAGGGTGAGGGGATTGGAGGGGTGTTAGTTGTGTCATTAAAAGCATGGAAAAAAACACTTTGGCTCACATTCAAGGAAAAAAATGAGCGACTGCAATAGACAAGAGGGAGTTTTTGGAGCACGTGACAAGTCTCTTGTGCGTCAATGTCTCATTCTACAACTGTTTGTGCTAGGAATCTCCTGATTGGTTAAAGAACATGCCTGTCAATTGGTGTTGCATGTGCAAGTTGAGAGAGAATAGTATGGTAGATTTTTTATTTTGGCTCTACTTTTGATGCATACTTTGAAATGTATTTGAGGACAAGATGCCTAGAAAGAACAGGTTGGAAATCAACATTATCCTTCCATATTGAAAGTATGGTTGAGTTGTGAATATTTAGAAGGGAATCATTTCTTACAGGATTGTAGGATTTACGTCCATTTGCATCAATGAACAAGGAAGAAGTAGCTTGTAGGTCAAAGGGGAAACCATAACGACATTTAAGAGATGTTCCTTTTTTTACGAAGGCAAGTTGATTCTAAACATTTTGTGTGTCTTTGAACAAAATTTACAAGTTCTTCATAGTCAACAAAGTGGTTTTATGCAAGTATGGATGGTGATCCAAGAGTGCATGGATCATTTATGGAAGTTTGTTGGAACCCAAAGGTGTACAAGTGATTTTTGTGAGGGTTCCATGCTGTAACATATGTGTTGAATAATGTTTTGCAACTTCAAGTGCAAGAACATCTTCCCAGTCCAATGTGTCCATATTTTGTGCATCTACCAACCAAATGAAACCATGAATGTGTGTGGATCCCCTATGTTTCCATTCATACCTACATGGGAAAAAAGGGAATATGTTAGAAAACAAACTTTTTAAGTGACAAACATGAAGAGAAGAAGGATAAAAAGTAAGAGATAGTAAAAGACATGCACCAAGAATCGGTTATATGAATCCCTTTTTCAAGCACCTCTTCAAGGAATATTTTGAATCTATTGTTCATGATGGGTTGGATATGATGCTGTGAATCTTCCATTGATGGTGTTGATCTGAAATGGAATGGTGTTGGGTAGGAATTTGAGCAGGCAAATCCGACCATTTCATGTTAGTTCCACTAAGGGTGAATAAAAAATGTTGGTGTACCTTGTTGATTGATCATATTTGTGAGTTCAACTCTACTTTTGTTCCAATACGAATGTGTTCCACGCAATGTAGACCCAAACCGCACGACCCTTTCAGTGATGTTGTCATCAGGTAGGTATTACAATTGATTGAAAAGCTCAAGTATTGTGGGAGGGACTGTATCCTCAAGGTTACATTTGACAAAAATGAAGCAGTAGCATGACTTCAATCCTACATAATGAGATTGTATATGTAGTAGTGAAAATGAGGGTGTTGTGCAAATATGTTTTCATGATAGTGAATGAGGTGAAGTGCACATTCGTGCATCTCAACTTGATTAATTCATGGTTGTTTAAGCATTGCAACACCTGTGGGAAACAAGGTTGGAAAGGACATTGAAAAAGGTCCTTATGCGTTGTATTCATTTATAGGGGAGATGCCTATAGGGGGGAAATCAATGGAAGGAGGGAGTGGGCTATCTGGCATGTGCAAAAAATGTCTAATTTCCTCAACCTTAGTTCTAGAATTTATTTGTGTTGAAATAAAGGAGGAGGATTGTAATTCATAGGGTTCAAGTGAATTTTGTGATTGCACAGTAGAAGACGAGCTATGTTGATGAAATGGTGTATCACATGTATTGACATAGCGAATAAAAGGGGAAATGTCTGTTGAATCAAGAGGAAAATAAGATAATGTAATTGGGTTAACTCAAACATCCTTGCAGTACATATCATTCACCATTTTGTATTCAAGATAAACAAGAACACATGTTCGACTAACAAAGAGTTCGTATGGTTTGTTTTTAGGGTTTCATTTGCGAACAACAAGGATCCCAAGGTTTGATATTAAATGGGGGAGGGATGTGGAAATATTAGAAATGTCTTGGGGGAAGCAAATAGTATGACCATAATATTTATATTGACCCCACATGCATGTGTGACTTGTAGGATTGGGTTAGCATGACAAATCAGCATTTCTTCAACTTGTGTAAGTATTGCAATGAAATGTGGTTGTATTCCTGGGTCCATATTGTTTTCCAATGAAAATCAATGGCCTTTTCTTTCTAGAATACAATGAGAGAATGCATATGCACCATTGATTTTTTTCATTGAAATTCCATGTAATATTCATTGCATATCGAGCATAATTGGTGTGAGATAGTTGGTCCAATTTTGTAGGAAAGCGTTGATGTGCATCATTAAGGGGGTGTTGGATGGATTTAGGATGGGGGATGGAAGGGATGGTGTGGTGGAAGGTTTACCAAAAGAAAATGAAGAAGGGATATCCATAGCTTGATGAGAAGTTCTATAAAGAAGACGTTGTTTTTTGTTGTTTTTAATTCTTTTTCCTGTGCATATACAAGTCTTCTTCATCCATTGGCTTGTTCATTGTCATGGTTGGGCATTATGCCTACAAGAAAAGTGTAAACTCATTATAGACCTAGAAGGTGTCATTGGTGGAAGGGACACATTTTGTATATCTATCAATTGGAAAGTATATGTATATACAACATGAGCGTTGAAGGAAATGTAAAGTAATTGCATATCGGAAAGCAACCATGTAAGTTAAAATTGAATTTTAATCTTTAACGTAAATAGAATTTGATTTATAATTAGTGAGACTAATTAAGTATTTGTATACTCATAGAAGGAAGACCACAATATTGGTAAAAGTATACGATGTGATGGCCAAACATTGACAATACATCTTGGATATTTAAATAGCTAAAACGCATATGCATAGTATCCAAGATGTGTATGGATTAAAATAATTGTGCATTATAGTATATGGAATCATCTTAGTCAAGGTAATTTTAGGTGCAAAATTTTGCCAATTGGCTATTTTTGGGGATTTTTCAAAAAATAAATTCGCTATTTGGTCATTTTTAGTGTCTAATATTGCCTATATTTATATAAAATATATATTTTTTATCATAATATTCACCAAAATTTACACATTTCAGTGTTAATTTTATGTTTCATATTTAATATCTGCCTACCTATCTATAAACATGTTTTTTTCAATCCAAAACAATTGCCTAGAATACTATACTTCAGTATAATATTAGAATCCTTAAAAAATACCTTGATCCTAGTAAAGAACATAAATGGAAGGAAAAGCAAGACAATAAATAGATGTCTATAGATAGTATATATACGAAGATAGAAAATGGTCATTGGATTTGAAATCCACAAATAGAGAGGGAAGTTTATACATAACAAGAAATAACTACAAATCATATGTGCAAATAAAAATTTGCATTGTGATGTATAATGTACTTCCCGAAAAAAGTACTTTATAATGCCTTGGAATTTTTCTTTCTTTTTCTCAAATAACACATCCATCAAAGGTATGGTCAACAAAATGAAAACTTTGTTCTACAAACTTTCTTTTCTAGTTGTGGCTTTGAAACTCAAGGATCATTGTTTATCTTGAGATCTATAATACATAGACATAGTAACTCATTGCTTGAAAGGTATGGCAGGAAAAAGAAGGTTTGTTTTAACAACTTAGATAGCTTATATATGAAAACATGTAAGATTGTTAAATTTTCATAAGAACATTTAAATGATTTGTATATGTTCAAGCATGCATATATTTAGGCTGGATATATGGTAATGATTTGTTTGTTGCTAAGGAAAAATGTGACATAAACCCTTACACAGATTATTGTCGGGTGTACTTAAATGAAGTGGTTATATTTGGAGTTATGTAACAAGAAAACAAGGTGAAGGTTTCACCTCAAGGGTTTTGCAAAGGTTTCATGCAGAGGTCTTTCCAGTATTGGGATTGTTTCCAAGTGGATTGTGTTTGCACTTAGGGTTTGTGGGTCTCTAAGGTAGCTTGTTTGTTCACCGCCATTAAGGTTGATGAAGAGCACACCACAGATGCCCCTTCATCGACATGAATGGTCTCCCTTAATGCTCCATCAATGCATTGTTGATCTATCAATGCAAGAATGATGGTTGTTTTGTTCAGACATGACCCTCGTTCTTAATTACTGCTTATGTTATGATGATTTTTGATCTTACATGCTTAAGGATTAATCTATACTCTAGAAAAGCATGAAGCTTGGAATGAAGAATACTTGGACATTCTCCAAGCAAAATATGATAAGGGCAGTCACTATTTTATTTATGTCAAAGACATATAAGTTGCTTTTGAAGGAATGTCTATTGGACAACTTGTTAATTGTAATACATTTATTTAAAATTGCATGTATTTTGTTGAGATAAAAGAAGGATGAAACAATTTGTGATGCGCTTGAAGGGTTTGATGTGAAAATGCCTTTTCGTGAAATGCAATTTCGATGATTTTCAATCATACACGCTTCACAAATGACAAGCTGAGCAATGGATTCTGGAAAGATGTGTTTTTTGTGTTTTGGCTGGTGTTTTGAGTGTGGCCTTAAAAGGTCCATCATGCGCACAGTTAGCTTATCTACATGGCATCTTGTTCTGATGCACGTTTGCAACTAAAGACTTTTTTTATGCATGCCTTGATTGGCAACCCCATATTTATTGTTAGTGTTCTTCAATGAAGTTTTTTTCCTTCTTTGATTGCATAGATGGAACATTTGTATTTCTTTTCAATTTGGGCATACTTATTTTTCTACAAAGTTTTATAGGAATTTTGTTAAATGGGTTTTGATGCAGGCTTATTTTGCAACCTCCATTTGCTGTTTGAGGGGCATGTGTCTCGCATGTTTTGGAAGGGGTTCTATTAATTGGGCTTTGATGCAACCATATTTGGTAAAATGAGTGTGGATTTCCTTTTTCCCGCCTCACGGTCTATCATGCACATGCCCTTCATTGATAGCCTTCAGGATTCAAAATTCACAAGCCAATAAATGTTTTTTTGGGAAGATGTCTTATGTGTTTTGACATGGTTATATGATATATCCTTACTACGTAGAACATATTTGGATGAAAGTTCTAAAGAAGGATGGACTTGAGATTAGAGCAGGATGGGAAAGTGTGGAAATGTCAGATGCTACTCTCTAGAAAGCCAATAAATATTTAGAAGGTACACATTTTAAAATGAGGAAGTTCCTTCAGAAGCAAGCAACTGCTCCAAACAAGCCCAAAATAGGTCCAACAAAGATTGCAACAACAATTGCAGAGTCAACAACAACTATAGGAATAACATATATTCCATAAATCTATGCAGGTTGGAATGGTAAACTGAATATGGTTTTAATGTTTGTTGATTTATGGTCCATCCTGCACACATCTAGATTGATAGCTTGAGGAATGACTTTTGGCGAAATGTTTTAAGTGTTTTGGTTGGAGTTTTGTTAATTGGGTTTTGATGCAGCTTTATTTGGATCTATAAGAAAACTATTATAAGGGCATGCACTCTTTTTCTCATGATAAAGACATACCAGATTCTTTGAAGCAAACTTAGTCCTATTGGACAACTTATTGAGTTTAAGATACTTCTTAAATAGTGCATTCCTCATTTGAGGTTAAAAAACGATGACATACTTGGCTGCAACAATGCAAATGAAGTCTCCAAGATTCCTTAGAAGTATGGAAAGTGTCTCAGGGACAAATGGATAACGTTGATTGGCAGGTGTTTTGTTAACTGGGTTTTGATGCAATCTTATTTGATAACCTAATAGCAAAACTGAGAATGCTTGACAAATCTCTAAGCAAATTATGATAAGGGCATGCACTATTTTGCTCATGACCAAGACATATCTTATGCTTTGAAGGGAAGTTATATACTTCTTATTGAGGTTAAATAAGGATGAAACACTTGATATCAAGTCTCCAAGATTCCTTCATAGTATGGAGAGTGGCAATTGGGCAGATGTCTCTTGTTTATTTGGCAGCTGTTTTGTTAACTAATTTTTTATGAAACCTTATTTGGTAAAGCGAGTGTAGCTTCCCCATTAGACCCAAAAAATAACTCTTTCTAATTTCATTAGTCAAAACATGGAAAGCGTGCTAATATCTAGAACTTGAAGTCAACAAATTGTTGACTTCTTAAGCAAGTAGGTAGGGCTTTAAGAGTTTTTATATATATAGCAGATGGAATATAACAATTTGCAATGTGCATGCAAATTGGGAGATTTGTTTGTTAGTTGGGTTTTGATGCAACATTACTTTGTGATCTTAGTGTGGCTTTCCTAGTTTCCCAAAAACATATTTCATGTTGTTTTAATGAGTAAAAACATGGCAACCCGAATGATTTTCAAATTTATAGGCTTCAAGGCCCGTCTTGCACACGACTGGATTGGAAAGCCAAAAAATGGATTGTATGGAAGATGTCTTGTGTGTTTTGACATGGTTATATGAGGTGTCCTCACTAAGTAGAACATATTTGGAAGAAAGTTATAAAGAAGAATGGACTTGAAATAAGAGGAACATGGTTCCTTGTCGCTCCATCAAATGGAATTTGGACACATGTCTTGGTGGTTGGACAGGTGTTTTGTTAACTCTGGTAAATAAGCAGGATTATCACCTTCGTCTACTGCTTGAGGGTCCGTCTTACGCATATTGGGGAAGTTGGACAAGCGTATTGCGTGTTTTGACATGGGCTCTATTAATTAGGTTTCGATGCCTATGTATTACCTCTGTTTGTTGCTTGAGGGTCCATCCTGCACTTGTTGGGGCAGTTGGATAGGTGTCTCATGTGGTTTGACAGGGGTTGATGCTAATTTCATTAGTCAAAACATGACAAGCATGCTGATATTTAGGACTTGAAGTCAACAAATTGTTCACTTCCTAAGCAAGTAACTAGGACATGAAGAGTTTAATTTTTTTATAGCACATGAAATATGAACAATTTGCAATGTAAATGCAAATTGGGAGATTTTTTTATTAGATGGGTTTTGATGCAGCATTACTTTGTGATCCCAGTGTGGCTTTCTATGGGCTTTCCTATTTTCCCTAAAAACATCTGCTGCTAATTTCATTAGTCAACACATGGCAATTATGATGATATTTTGGCATGCATAAAGCTAGATTGACAGCCATGCATGCATAAAGCTAGATTGACAGCCAGGCATGCATAAAGCTAGATTGACAACCCTATCTCATATCAATTTGTTTTGATGCACAACTGATGCAATTATATGATTGAGAAAATGGGTTGCATGGATGGAGAACGTTTTGGATGTAGAAACAAATTTTGCAGAACAGGTGTTTGCTAATGAAAATGAACATTGTCGGCAAGGTGATAGAACACAATTTTATGTGCAATAATATTTACAAATTTGTTGCTAATTCATTAGTCAAAACATGCAAGCATTTTGAAATTTACTTTTAAAGGTTTCCATAGTCAGGCATTCAGAAATATGGCTTGACAATCCCATCTCATATCATCTTGTTTTAATGCACGACTGATGCAATTCTATAATGGAGAAAATGGGTTGCATGGATGAAGGATGTTTTGGATGCAGAAGCAAGTTTTGCAGACCGGGTGTTTGCTAATGAAAATGAATAATACACGCAAGGTGATAGAACACAATTTTAAGTGCAATAATGTTTATGGATACCTTGAATAAAGGGATGTATGATATTCAGGCAACACAAAATAAGTACAAATTTTCCTCTGTTGTAGGGGTGTTTCTTATGCAATCACTACCCCAAATATTTTGTGATCCCCCCCCTTGGATTTTTAGCTTTTATGTTGCCCCAGGTAATTTTTTCTCTCTGGGAAGTTTTTGATGACTTAGTCTATTTTTTCCACGATTGTGAAACCGTTTTTTTTGAAACTTAGGTTTTTCAGCCGACACATTGGTTGAACTCATTGAGTTGGGACGACGCATCAGAGAATATCATGTTTTTTATCCGATTTATTGCTTTCTTTTATCATGTTTCGGAAATGATTTTTGAGTTTGTCGATACGTCGGCGACACTTGGGTCTCTGAACCTATGTTCTCGATGAAGTTTTAATTTTCGTTTCGACAACTTGTTTGTACATTTCGCAGATACTCATTGGGTCATCTCGTTAAAGTTTTTCGACAGTGTCGGGCCAAATTGAAGATTCAAGCTGATTGCATCAGAGGGTTTTTTTTCTTAGCTGCAGTTCCATTATTGGGAACTTTTCATAAGTTTGCCGACAAGCCTTTTCAGAGTTATCTGCTGACAACATTGGTAGAACTCATTTTTTCAAGTCTATAGGTTTATATGCACAAACCATTTACACCCCGTGACCTTTTCAAAGTTTTAGCTGATAGAATCCATGGGGGTTCCTTATTGAGTTGCCGCAATGGCAATCGGAAGAACTCCAGTTGTGGAACCGATGCTGTCGTGGGAGAACTTGTTTTTCACTGCCGAAAAGGTTTTAAGGAGCCTGCTGATAGGATTATCATGGGCAGGAGAGTCGAATGTTATCCGATTACGTCAGATCCGCTCTAGAATTCCACCCGACACTGTCGCTCTTAATTTTTTTGCCGATTTGGATGATATTGTTGATGAAGGTTTTTAACTTTGGCACAAAAATGACATTTTACCCATGGGTCATTTAATCACCATCTGCCGCATTTAATGCTGTTTACAATGTTTTTTACTATTTTAGCTTAAGAGGATTTGGGTTACGGTTAATTTCATTTCCATTTGGCGTGCTTAATTTCTTTTCCATTTAGAGTGTTCCAAGCTGTTGATCACCACTCGGAATTCGTCGACTGTGCAAGTTTCTATTTCACCAACCACCGAGCTATCACCTTCCAGGTAGGATTCAAGATCCATCTTTTTTCATTGTTTTTGCTAAGTTTTAATTGGTGTATTTCAAGTTTTAGGTTTACAGAATTAGGGTTTCCCAGTCCGTGGTATTTATAGTAAATCCACACCCATAGAAGGTCTTTCCATTTGGATTTCAGGGTTCTTCGAACTCAAGAAGGTTTCCTGGTTTTAGAGGGTTTTCCCACCTACTCTGCTCCACTCAGCATCAATGCTCAAACACTGTCAGACTCGAGCATAGGCGGGGGTTTGTCCAGTCGAATGTTTCATCAAATGCGCCTCCCCTGGTCGATGTTCTTATTGGTAGGTTATCACCATTGGCTGGGGTAGGGTAGGGGAGATTTTCCCCAGAACTCGTTTTCAGACCAACCCATTTTGTCAAAATCATTAAGCTGTAGAGGGGGTTTTCCATTTGTTCCCATAGGGAGAGTCCCTGGTGTGTTCTTGAGTGTGAAGGTTTACCCAGTAACGATGTGTGCAGGACATTGTTAGTAGAAAACCAAGGGTGATTTTTTTTTCCAAAACCTAGCGCCTAAGAATCGCGTGGCATGAGAGGTTCATAGTTTGGCTTAACCCAACAGTAGCCTGTTGTTTAACTTTGGATTTTAGGATAGCTAGAAAATTTTCTTTTTTGCGTCACAAACCCCTTTTGAGATGTTCTAGAATTAGTTGGTAAAGGCTATTTGATTGAATAAGAGCTTATTCTTATTTTTTATGTTTCATTCATTAGTTTGCATCTCAGATATAGTTGTTATGTTCAGTATTTTATTTATAATGCATGCATACTAAAGGATCGAAATAACTCTAAGACGTGTTTCATGTGTTTGTTACAGTCTCAACCTTCATACAACAACATGCCTAATAAAGGTAAGAAGATGACCCAAGCCCTAGGATATGACCCAGAGGTAGAGATCCTCCCAAAGTTGGAAATTATTTATGAAGACACCAAAGCCATCATGGGGGTGCAACCAGAATTCAGATGGGGTCAGATTCATTAGATGATTAAGGACCAGGTTGTTCTAGACCTAGGTCTAGAGGACATACCAGTGTATGCGAATATAATGAAATCCTTTATCATGAAAGTCTCTACATGCCTCGAACTCTTCCCATGCACCGAGGTAATAGGTTGGATTCTACTACTAGTAGATACGAATACTATGATCCTAGCAAATACATAAAAATAGGTTTTTGTTGCTTTTAGCCCTACATATATAACTAAAGCATGTAATCTACATGTACCTCAGGTTTACATGACATAGAAATGGATAAAGGATCTGGACTTAAATGTTTTTGACTGTGTGAAGAAAATGATGGTGTCCGGGAAATAGTTTCGACAAAAACCCTCTAGAGACTGCCAGTTTACACACCCCGTACCACCTCATAGCCCTAATGCTGAATCGGGTCTTCGGTTGGGCCAATGGAAAACTTTATAATATAAGCTGGATACCTTTGATGTATTACGTGGCCACGCAAGTTACTATTTTCAACTAGGCCAACATCGTGGAAAACACCATATCCTCGTGTATAGTTGCAGTTCTTAGGGGTCTGACTCAGAGGAAGTCAGAATTTTATATGAGCTCTTTCCTAATTGACTGCATCTTGTGCACCCATTCTTTCTTAGTGATAAATTGAAAATGGGATCCCTCAAGGACTCCTATATACTCTGCATATTAGATCTTGTGGGAACACAAGTATTATAACTTCTACAAGAGCATCTGTGAAGATTTCTTGATACCACTATACAAGCTAATATTCCTTACATAATGCAATTGGATGTCTGAAAGAGCATTGGAGACAGTGAGTGATAATGGGGACTATTACTTCTCAGAGGAAGGTTTGTATTTAAGAATGTATGGAGGATCCAAAATCCCTTCCTTGCTATAAAAAATTTTCCACTGATTATGTTATTCATAAGGAGGTGGTAAGACAGCTATACATAGACAAAATCAGAAATTTCTTGTTTGATATGAAGAAAGCTGTCTACCCACCTCTACCATTCTACATTGGTAGTTACAAATTTACCAAGGTAAAGAGTGCAGCTGATTTTGTGAAAGAACTAGCAAACTTCCATTTTGGAGAGAAATTTTTTCAAAGAAATGATTCCACAGACAAGGTCTCAAAGTACTGTGCATTCATGGGAGTACACTTTGAATACACTAATTACTTGGATAAGGATGAAGAAATATATCGCAATTCATGTAACATGGTTATGTTGAGAAAGATATTCAAGAATAAATTTACAATCATAGGAGGCAAAGGAATCGGTAGTGGTACTGCCGAGCAGAAAAAGAAAAATGAAGACATTGTAAAGAAAAGGGAGGAGGAGGCCCAAATATTATTAGAAGCAGCACATAAATGATTAGTTGAGGAAGCATAGAAGCAACAAGAAGAGGAAGAAAAAAATAAGCAAGAAGAAGAAGAGCAGAGGCGGAGGGAAGAGGATGAAAGGATACAAAAGGAGGTTGACAGAATACGAGAAGAAGTAGAAAAGGTAGTTGAAGAGCTTAAAAAGAAGGAACAAGAATAGCATGACTGAGACAATCAAGAGTAGGACCAAGTCAATGATAATCCAGTGTATTCTTTTGTCCCGTCAAGTACCAAAATGACAGGAAATCCGTATCCCTCTGTAGAGCTTGTATTAGCACCTTTATTCCATCCCATGAACATGTTGTAGCAAACCTTGACACAATCTTTTTTTACTTGGAGAAGAAAAGAATTGTGAGTAGAACATAAAAGAGGACAAAAATGGGTGATCAACCTGTGGCAGTCATGGTGACTGAAAATACAGTTATGCATAGGACATATGAAGATTTTCGAATTCTTGCAATGGAAGGCATAGCAGCAACCCAAGCCCACACAGTTAATGTTGGTAAGCTGGTCGAAGATACTAAGAAATATAAAGAAAAGATGTTGCAGATGAAGGAAACTTCGAGAATAGAAAGAGGAGAGGGACAAGTTCTAAAAAGGAAACATGATGATATTCTTTCAGAATTTGAGAAACTCAAGGAAGCATATCAAGTGCTGGAATCAAACAAGGATACACTAACACTGTCAGCTTCCATCACTGAAGGAGAAAATAGAGATCTTGAGAGCAAGGTTTTAGAGTTGGATAAGTAGAGAACCGCATCCATCAGAAGAGAAGAAGAACTAGAAATTTAGAATAGTCTGTTAGAGAAGCAACTCAAGGTGGCCAATGAAAAACAACTCGATATAAATCCATTCCATAATCAAGCATGTTTGTTACAAAGAGAAATAAATAAGGTTCAATTAAAGTTGGTAGAACAAATGTATAGGATTAAACAGATAGAGGCTAGATTAAAAGAAATAGCACATGACTCATCAGAGTTCAGGAAAAGGTTATCAGAAGTTGTAGAGCTTGTGTAGAGTTAGCTGACTTGGATCGGAGCTAATTTAGTCTTCTGGAAAACATGCCTCAAAAGACTACAAGAGGATTGAAGATGGAATTGGCATTATTGAATTTCAGCAGCAAAGCCATAGCGAGGTTGAGAACATCAATTGACAAAACTATAGAAAAGTGTAATGAGTTCTACAAGAAGATGTGCTCAAATCACAATAAATTCCAAACTTCAATAGCCATTCAAGTCCAGGATTTCCCAGACAGAGATCAACATTTAAAGAACCTCTAGGACAGGCTGCAGACATGTGAAGAAAGCATTCAAAATATCGAGAGCATTGGAAAAGAGGCAATTGGAGTCTGGGTTGTACATGCTTCAGTTCATAAACATATTTTTGAGGAGTTGTTGATTCATAACTCACCAAAAGTAAAGGAGATATAATCCCATCTATCCAAACATGAAGTGGCTGCACGATTAATTGAGCCAGTAGATTATTGAGTCATTAGTGAGGAAGCTCATGTATGGAGTATTTTTATCAAGAAGCCAATAGGGCCCACGTAGGAATTTGTTTTATCTCCATGTGGCAACTTTATGTAATATTTTTTATTTATTCCCTTTTTACTAGTGGGTCAACTAGAAGACAGAATTTTGTAATCGAAGAGTTAAGGAAGCCAAAGGGGCTAGGGTAGCTGAAAAGCCATATGTAATTTGTATAAATAGAGGTAGTATAGAATTTAGAAGGGGAATTTTTCTGGAACACATATGCTGAAGATTTTTGTACGAGAACTACTTCTTTTATAATAAAGAGAACCAAATTTTTTCTAGAGGAAGGACTGCACGAGTTTCAATATGGATTATGTGGATTGTTGAATGTGAAATATTTATGTTTTAGCTTGCTACATGACTGTGAGATGGTTCCAACCTGTTGAATTATTCCTCCAATTTATGAATGGTTTTATTTTCTATTTAGAATCTTGTGCAATAATTGAGTAATGTATTTTTTAACTTAACAAAGTTGTCTTTGTGATTACCTTTTTGCTGTGCTTATGTGTAAAGAATTTAATAGCTATCTGTAGGATTCTAGATGAAAACAATACATTACATTACTCATATTAATATTAATATTTTCTTCCTGGGATAGTTAGATTAGTTTAGAATATGGTTTGTTTGCTTAACAGTGATTAAGGGGCAACAGTGATAAGACGGGAGGTAAGAACCTACACATCACAGGTTGAGGCTCTTACCCTTTGATCACATGCATTTATTATAGGCACTTGCATCTCATACTAAAATATAAAATTACATAAATGGTGGACCGAGCCGCAACCGATAAAACATATTTAGAACCTTCTTTTAATTCTACGGTAGTCGGGCCGCTGACCGGATGGATTCCCCATACCAAACGATAAACGATATAATTGGGAACGGTTATTGGGGAGAATCCCTACTGTCGGTATCTGGATTTTTCCAGGCATCAACAAGGGGGTGAATAGAGATCTAATATGGATAGTCATGGATGTCCTAATAATATTAATCAGTCCCATATTCCCTAATTACACATAACATGTTTGGAATGAAGTTATGAAGGATATATTTGTAGTCAAAGCAGATTGGGAAAATGTACATTCGCCCAAGATAATTCTTAAGTGAGAAAACATATATTTAGAAGGAACACTTGTTTAAATGAGAAAGTGTCTTCAGAAGCAGATATTTCTTCTAAAGAAAGCAATAAAATCTCCAACAAAAATAGTAACAAAAATTGAAGAGAATAATCCAACTATAAGATTAATCTATATTCCAGAAAATTAGAGTTTTCCCTGGTAGACTAAATACCACATTTCATAACTACTCATACCCATTCCAAAACAACATTTATAAATAGTTTGCAAAATGAAACCCTCAATTTGATAGTAAACATATAGTAATTCACACCAGCAATCATTCCACTGTAAAATGTATGAAAGATAACAAAGAACAACCAGATCCCATCCCTCCATGGAAGGGATATGCTACGACAGATGAGACTCTTTGAATGCACACAGATAAAAATTGCACATCACACAACATTCTAGTTTTTCTAAATAAATGCCATGACGAAAAAATTGTTCCCTGTTCCCCATGCCCGAGTGCATAAAAGAGTGAGATTCTTCTTCTCCTGAGGATGACCCTGCTTAATAGGTTCAAAACTTGTTGAATTGAAAATTTCTCACCACATATTTCCCGTCATCTTTAATTATTGAACCGTGGGTTAACAATGAACAACCAGATCGCATCCCTCCATGAAAGGGATATGCTACGACGAATCTAACTCTTTGAATGCACACAGATAAAATTGCACATCGCACAACAGATCTAGGTTTTCTAAAGAAATGTCGTGACCACAAAATTGTTCCCCGTTCCTCACACCCGAGTGCATGAAAGAGCGAGATTCTTGTTCTCCTGAGGATGAACCTGCTTAATAGGTTCGAAACTTGTTGAATTGAAAATTTTTCATTGAAGATTTATTGTGGTCTTTAATTATTGAACTGTGCATTAACAATGACTTAACAACCAGATCGCAACCCTCCATGGAAGGGATATGCTACGACGAATCCAACTCGTTGAATGCATACGGATAAAAATTGCACATCGCACAATTGATCTAGGTTTTCTAAAGAAATGTCGTGACCACAAAATGATTCCCTATTCCTAATGCCTAAGTGCATAAAAGAGAGAGATTCTTGTTCCCCTGAGAATGAACCTGTTTAATAGGTTGAAACTTGTTGAATTGAAAAATTCTCATCGCAGATTTCATGTCGTCTTTAATTATTGACTTGTGGGTTAAAATGAACAACCAGATCGCATCCCTCCATGGAAGCGATATGCTACTGCGGATCCGGCTCTTTGAATGCATACAGATAAAAATTGCACATCGCATAGTAGATCTAGGTTTTCTAAAAAAATGTCGTGACCACAAAATTGTTCCCTGTTCCTTACGCCCGAGTGCATAAAAGATCAAGATTTTTGTTCTCCTAAGTATGAACCTACTTAATAGGTTCGAAACTTGTTGAATTGAAAAATTCTCACCGCAAATTTCATGTCGTCTTTAAATATTTTATTATACTTTATCAAATATAATAAATATAATAGTATATAAAGATATTAATAAAATAATAATGTAATTATTTATAATAATTAATAAAATATCATAATTCAAATAACATATTTTAATATACGTTATTAAATATAATTAATATAATAGTATGTAAAGATGTTTAATTATAACATTATAGTATAATAATAAAGTATAATTATTTATTTCAAATGATTTTTATTTAATTATAATATAGTATAATAACGTATTATATTTATGTCATAATTATATTTTTTTATATTTATGAATAATAAAATAATAAGTATTATAAATTATAGTATGAAAAGTATTATTCTTAGTCACAAACATGTTTATCGTGTAGATGTGTATTAAATATTCCAGTTAAATTAAAAGTATTAAAAAATATAATTAATTATAATAAATAATATAATTTATGTAATTAATTAATTTGATCATGTTTAGCTGTAGTTTGAGCATAGTCAACCATTGTTGAATTTGGTGAACCATGTGGTCATAGCTCAAAATGCATCATTAAATTTCATGAACATCGAATGTCACAATATTAATGTGTCACATCTTGGTCATTGTTGTAATGTGACATAACCCTTCACCAATGTGACAGTGTGACATATATTAATTCTGTCACAGTAATATAGGGACTAAAACATAGTCTACAAGTGATTCAAAATGAATTAGACATGAAAATGGTGTAACGGTACTGCAATAAGAGTTTGCAGACCCTGTATAATCAATAATGGAATGATAGTACAATACAATGTCAAGCAAAATGCATGAATGCGAAGACAATTCAAATACTCAAGGAGGTCATTCGAATTGCATGGATGGGTGTAGCTTAACTAAATGTTAGCCACAATCAACAGACTTAGTTAATGACTAATATAATCCATAAATGACTCTCACTAAGTTCTAACTGAATCAAAGTGCAATAGATGACCGAGTCTAGCTGAAAGTGACTCGTCACATGTAACTGCATGTCCAACTCAAGGAGGTAATGCATCCATAACTCTAAGTAGCTCCGATGGAGTTAACTGAAGTGTCGCTTGTCATTAGAAGTGGGTGGAGGCGCCCTAGTTGTCTCTAGTTCATAAATATTGGCAAAAAATAATCAAATAATGAATGGAGGAGCCTTTACAACTTAGCTTAACTCATTGTTAGGTGAAACAACAATAAGTTAGCAATTAGGTGCATTTATGACATTTAGATCACCCGGAATTGCTCCCTGTTTAAAGGAGGAAGCCCAGTTAGACTCCCTGAATAAAGGAGAAGGCTTAGTTGGCCTCCTTGAATGAAGGAGGGCGTGGGTGTGCTTAGGTTGATGTCATAGTGTGCTCATCTGATGCCAAGTAATTCAATTAAACCTAGGATAATGGGTAAATAGGCCAAAATTGACCAGATAAGTGTGCATGTTGGGTAAATGACTCCAACACCCCCCCTTAAGCTATACTCAAGAGGTATAAAAATAAAATGCATGAAATGCTAGGGCCCTGAAAAAAAAGGCCATAGGTCAGCCTGTACAAAAAGATAACTCAAACAATGCTAAAAAATAAATCTAAGTGAGGAAAGAGGGAAAACCCAGTGGGAAAAAACCCCCCCTCAAACTGAACATTGGAGAAGTAATATGATCACCCTGATGAACTCATCCCCAATAGTAAATGCATGTAAGTGAACTTCTTCTTTGAAAATATCTTGGTGAAGATGTCTGCAATCTGCTCGTCAATAGGTAGTACTGCAGAACAATGGTCTTGTCATGCACCAACTCTCTGATGTAGTGCATGTGTATCTCTACATGTTTGGTCCTCTGCCTGGTAACTAGATATGTGGAGATATTAATAGCACTTTGATTTTCACAAAATATGATAGTGGACAAATCACTACCAAAATCAAACTATGAAAGAATGCCTTGCAACCAAACAACTTGGATGCAAGCATTCACCGCCCCTCTGTACTTGGCCTCTGCTAAAGACAATGCATTGGCGGCCTGCTTTTTGCTATACCGGCAAATGGGGCCACCACCAAAAATGAATACATATCTGGAAGTAGACTTCCAATCAATAGAATATCCCTCCCAATATGAATCTGTGTAACCAACCAACTCTAGCTCAGAGTCTGTAGCATAGTGAATGTCGTAGGTCCTGGTGCCCTGAATATACTGGAGGATCCTCTTTCCTTACTTCCAATAAATATCATGACTCTGTTGCATGTATCTTGATATAGCATTCATGGCATAATAGATATCAGGCCGAGAATGTGTCAAGTAAAGAAAGCTACTGATCAGTGGGTAGTAGATTGTGCAATCCATCGGTGGAGTGCTTTTTCCTTCTTCAAGGATGATCCCTGAAAGGAAAGGGAATGGAGAAGCCTTACATTCAGCCATGTTAAAATTAACTAATGGGTGTGATATGTATTTATACTGAGTGACCATTATCCCATCAAAATTTTGTGCAATTTCAAGCCCCAGAAATTGTTTCAAGAGCCCCAAATCGCTCATCTCAAATGCATCATGGAGGGCAGTTTTAATGAATGAAATGGAAGCAAGTGTGTTACCAGTAATCAAGAGATCATCAACATATTAAACAATGATAAGTAAATTACCATCATACTTCTTTAGATAAACATTAAGATCATATTTATACCTTTGAAATTTTTGCGAAAGAAGGAAGGCATCCATCTTGGAATACCATGATCTTGGGGCATGTTTTAGCCCATATAGTGACTTCTTTAGTTTGGAAACCAAAGATGGATCTGAACTTTAAACCTCGGGATGCTTCATGTATATCTCCTCATGAATATCTCCATGCATAAAGGAACTCTTAACATTCATATGATGCACTTCCTAGTGCTTGGATGCTGCAATTTCCAAAACTAGGCGGATGGAGTCCATTTTTGCAACCGGCGCAAAGGTCTCCTGATAGTCCACTCCTTGGACCTGGGAGAATCCTTTTGCTACCAGCCTTGACTTAAATTTTCAGGTGCTGGCATCAGCAGAATTTTTTTTCCGAAACACCCACTTGCATTCAACTAATTTCCTCCCAGGTGGAAGAGAAACTAGCTCCCAACTGGCATTTTTCCGAAGAGAATCAAACTCTTCGTCACCATGGCAGCTTGCCATCTCGGATCTTTTCGAGCATGGTAGTAAGACTTAGGATATGAAATTATCATTAAATAACAAGTTTTGGACAAAAAACCATCATGAAAAGAGAGTTCAATACTTTCTCTTTGGAAATCAGACCATGTTCTTCTTGGATCATCAAGATTTCCAATGTTTTCACCGGCGGAAGCAAGTGTCTGCTTGGCCCAAGTTGGGAGATGTGTTTTCTGTTCAGAATCTGATTCTGAACCTGATTTTTTCTGTTCACTGATATCAGATATCAGAGTTACAAAATCATATTCATCATTCCCAATTTCCTCATCCAAATATTCCGCAAAATAGGAAGGAAAATCAGCAGTTTTCTCCTTCACTAGTTCTACCTCTTGAAGATGCTCATCGAACCAGACACTTCTTTCAATGAAAATTTATTTTGTTATGATATTTAGCAGCTTGAATCCTTTATATTCTTTTGGGTATCCAATAAACATGAATTCAATACTTTGCGGTTGCAAAGCTTTCCCCTTATCATGCGGAATTCGGGCCCATGCAGCGGACCCAAACACCCTGGAATTCGACACATCTGGCTTGTGTACAAAGTAGGATTCGAAAGGGTTTTTCCATTTCACAGATGAGTGAGGAACTCTGTTCTGAATGTATACAACAACATTCATGGCCTCATCCCATGAATTTCCTACCAAGATCTTAGCTTCAAGCATGCATGTGGTCATCTCCTTAAGAGAGCGGTTCTTTCTCTCCGCTACACTGTTCTGTTGGGGGGTGTAGGTAACTGAATGTTGGAGCTGAATGCCACTATCGGAACATAGTTGCATAAACTCATTAATGGAATATTCCCCTCCATTATCATATCTCAAATATTTGATATTTTTCTCAGATGCATTCTCAAGCGGTGCTTTCAATTCAGTGAATTTTTCTAAGACTTCTGACTTTTTCTTGATGAACAAGGCCCATGTATATCCAGAAAAATCATCTATGAAAGTGATAACATACCGAGATCCATTCAAGGATGTGGTGGGAATTGGTCCGCTGATATCATAATGAATCAGCCCCAAGATTTCTGATGCTCGACTTGCCTTCCCTCGATCAAACTTATGCTCAGGATGCTTGCCCAAAATACAGCCTTTGCAAATTCCGGTGGTAGCTTTCATAGCCGGGAGGCCTTCAACCATGGAAATTTTCTGTAATTTCTGCAAGTATTTGAAGTTTAGATAGCTGAATCTCTCAATCCATAGTCTACTGATCTCATTTCCATGAGTCAGAAGAGCGGTGGGCTTTGCATCCACCACAAAATGGGAAACCTCAGGCTTTTGCATGATGGTTTGCAAAGTTTCCCATATGAAATATCATTGATTTCCACATAATCAGGGCTGAAGGTTACTCTCTTGGTAAATCTAGTATGATTCATTTGATAAACACTCAGGAGGTTGGATGCCAGAGAGGGTACATACAGAACATTGAAAAAAGAGCCATGTTCAATATTTATTGTACCTTGCCCTTTCGATATGATGGTGGAGTCATCTCCCATGTGGATGGGAATGGTTTTTTCAGTGTCTAGAGAAGAGACGGAGTCTCTACTTTCCATCATGTGATTCAAATCTCTAGAGTCTATGATGAGAGCTTTGGACTTTGAGGTACTTGTCATGAGAACATGTTCCCTTTCTTGCTGGTATTCCCGATTTTGATTGTCTTTCCTCCAAAAGAATTCCGGAAGATTGATGTTATTTCTCTCAAGGAAAGAAGTAGCTTTATAAATTTTCTTCTTCATGCAGGCATGTTCAAGGTCGAAACCCTTCCCGCAATATGAAAACTTGACTTTATCTTTCCCATGGTTTCCTTTGTTGCTGTGTTTCTTCGAGCTGGAAGGCTCTTCTTGCTGCTAGGTTTGAACTTTAGGGCCCCGAGGCAAGAAGGTATTGATCACAGGATGATATGATGATCCCCATCTCGACAAGCTTATCATGCTCTTCTATTAGGGACTCAATGAAGGAATTGAGTGTAGGAATCTTCCATCCTGGGGTTGTGAGATTCCCATCACAAAAAGTAGAAACAAATACTGAATAGTTAGCTCCAAGTTTTGAGAGAATGGTGAGGATGAGCTGATCATCCTCCTTATTCACCTCACACTACGTCAATAGAAGGACTAGATGCCTGAATTTTGTGAAAAATTCATTAAGGGTCTCTAAATTGCCAGGTTGAAGGGACATCAACTCATTTTCAAGTTGATAAACCCTCAAAACATCTTGGTTTCCATACAGGGAGGCAAGGTGGTCCCAAATATATTTTGGAGTCTTCAATCATGAGAGGTGGAATAGAAGATCCCTTGAGATAGAGAGACACAAGAACCCATAGGCTTCATCCATCTTGTTCCAAAATATAGCCTTGTCCACAACATGGTTAGGATCTTCTTCTATATCCATAGTGACTCGGTAGAGTCCTCCAACACGTAGCTGGATCTCCATGTCCCCTTTCCATTAGTGATAATTGAAAGGATTCAAAAGATATATGGAAGAATCCATATCCAACTGTTGTAGCGAATGCAGTGAACCTATAAAATATGCAAATCAACACAATAAAGTCACCCTAAGGTTGAACAACCTGCACATTTCAGGTTTTCATCACATCCAACATAATTGATTAAGCAAGCTTGATAAAAAATTCCTTAACTTGGGGTATTAAGTGGTAAACCTTCTGCTTCTAGTGCAGTGATGGAATTTGAGCTTTTGCTCAATTTTTCATGCAAGATCCGTTAAAAACCATGTTTTTGAAGAGAATGAGTTTCATCGCGCTGTGAGCTCTGATACCATATTAATTATGTCATAGTAATCTAGGGACTAAAACACAGTCTACAAGTGATTCAATACAAATTAGACATGAAAATGGTGTAACAGTATTGCAATAAGAGTTTGCAGACCCTGTATAATCAATAATGGAATGATAGTACAATACAATGCCATGCAGAATGCATGAATGCCATGACAATTTGAATACTCAAGGAGGTCATTCAAGTTGCATGGATGGGTGTAGCTTAACTGAATGTCAACCACAATTGGCACACTTAGTTAACCACTGATCTAATCCACAACTGACTCTCACACTAAATTCTAACTGAATCAGAGTGCACTAGATGACTAGTCTAACTGAAAGTGAATCATCACATGTAGTTGCATGTCCAACTCAAGGAGGTAGTGCATCCATAACTCCAAGTAGCTTTGATGGAGTTAACTAAAGTGCCACTTGTCATCAGAAGTGGTTGGAGGCACCCTAGTTGTCTCCAGTTCATAAATATTGGCCAAAACTAATAAAATAATAAATGGAGGTTCCTTTATGACTTAGCTTAACTAATTTTTAGGTGAAACAACAACTAGTTAGCAATTAGGTGCATTTATGACACTTAGATCACCCCAAAATTGCTCCCTCTTTGAAGGAGGAAGCCCAGTTAGCCTCCTTGAATGAAGGAGAAGGCTTAGTTGGACTCCTTGACTAAAGGAGGGCGTGGGTGTGCTCATGATGATGTCATAGTGTGCTCATATAAATATGAGCAAATATGAGCGCTAGATAAGTAATCTGATCACCCTGATGAACTCACCCCTAACAGTGAATGGAGGTAAATGAACTTCTTCTCTGAAAATCTCTTGGTGAAGATGTCTTTAATTTTCTCATTAGTAGGGTAGTACTACAGAACAATGGTCCTGTCATGCACCAACTCTCTGATGTAGTGCATGTGTATCTATACATGTTTGGTCCTCTGCCTGGTAACTGGATCTGTGGAGATCTTAATAACACTTCCATTGTCACAAAATATGACAGTGGACAAAGCATTACCAAAATCAAACTCTAAAAGAAAGCCTTGCAACCAAACAACTTGGATGCAAGCATTCACCGCTCTTCTGTACTCGGCCTTTGCTGAAGAAAATGCAATGGTGGCATAATTTTTTCTAGAGAAACAAATGGGGCCACCAACAAACATGAATACATATCCTAAGGTAGACTTCTGATCAATATAATCTCCTGCCCAATTTGAGTCTGTGTAACCTACCAACTCTAGCTCAGAGTCTGCAGCATAGTGAATGTCGTAGGTCCCGGTGCCCTGAATATACTGGAGGATCCTCTTGGTTTCCTTCCAATGAATATCATATAGATGCTGCATGTATCTTGATACAATATTCATGAAATAACATATATCAGGCCAAGAATGTGTCAAGTAAGGAAAGCTACCAATCAGTTGGCGGTAGATTGTGAAATCCATGGGTGGAGTGCTTTTTCCTTCTTCAAGGTTGATCCCTGAAAGGAAAGGGAATGGAGCAGCCTTAAATTCAGCCATGTTAAACTTAACTAACGGTTCTGATATGTATTTATACTGAGTGACCATTATCCCATCAAAATTTTGTGCAATTTCAATCCCTAGAAATGGCTTAAAGAGCCCCAAATTGCTCATCTCAAATGCATCATGGGGGGCAGTTTTAATGAATGAAATGGAAGCAATTGTGATACCAGTAATCAAGAGATCAACAACATATAAAACAATGATAAGTAAATGACCATCATACTTCTGTAGATAAACATTCATATCATATTTACACCTTTGAAAGTTTTGCAAAAGAAGGAAGGCATCCTGCTTCGGATACCATGATCTTGTAGGGGCCTGTTTTAGCCCATATAGTGACTTATTTAGTTTGCAAACCAAATATGGATATGAACTGTAGCCCTCAAGCTTATCTATGTATATCTCCTCATGAATATCTCCATGCATAAAGGAACTCTTAACATTCATATGATGCACTTCCTAGTGTTTGGATGTTGCAATTTCCAAAACTAGGCGTATGGAGTCCATTTTTGCAACCGGTGCAAATGTCTCATGATAGTCCACTCCTTGGACTTGGGAGAATACTTTTGCTACCAGCCTTGCCTTATATTTTTATGTGCTTCCATCAGTAGCAACCTTTATCTGAAACACCCACTTGCATTGAACTAATTTCCTCCCAGGTGGAAGAGAAACTAGCTCCTAAGTGGCATTTTTTCGAAGAGAATCAAACTCTTCGTCCATGGAAGCTTTACATATTGGATATTTCCAAGCATGGTAGTAAGACTTAGGATCTGAAATTATCATTAAATAACAAGTTTCAGATAGCAAAGCATCATGACAAGAGATCACAATACCTTCTCTTTGGAAATCAGACCGTGTTCTTCTTAAATCATCAGGATTTCCAATGTTTTCACAGGTGAAAGCAAGTGTCTGCTTGGCCTCAACATATAATCTCACATTATTAATGTGTCACATATTAGGCATTATCATTATGTCGCATTGTGATGTTTATCAAGGGTTGCGTTGCATTGTGACATTTATTGAGTGTTATGTCACATTGCAAAATTGGTTAACCATTCATAAACGTCAAAATTTGACATAAACCTTGATGAACATCGAATGTCACATTATTAATGTGTCACATATTTGGTTGTGTTGGAATATATTGGAAACTGTAGCTAACCATGGCTGAATTTGATCAACCATGCTTGACATTAGTTTGGAAAATTTCAACCATGCTTGACTTTAGTGACCAGGGATTGAATTTAGTTAATCATGGTTCACTTTGTTTAACCATGCTTGACTTTACTTTCCCCATAGTTAACCATGGTTGACTTTATTAAACCAAATGGCCATAGTTCACAATGCGAGATGAAATTTCCTAAACATCAACACCATGGTGACTGTAACGAACCATGGTGTAGTTTTGTCAACCATGCTTGACTTTATTTTTGTCAATGTCAACCATGGTTGACTTTATCGAGTAAGGATTGAATTTAGTTAACTGTAGTTGAATTTATCTAACCATATTTGACTTTAGTTTGATCATAGTTAACCATGGTTGACTTCAGTAAACCACATGGCCATACTTCATAATGTGACATGAAATTTCCTTAACATCGAATGTCACATCTTGGGCATTGTTGCAGTGCAACATAACCCTTGACCAATGTTGCAATGTGACATAACCCTTGATGAAGGTTATAATGAAAGATAACCCTTGATAAATGTCACAATGTGACATAACCCTTAATAACTACCGCATGTCACATTATTAATGTGTTGAATAGTTGGTTGTGTCAACATATATCGAACACTATAGCCAACCTTGGATGACTTTCATAAACCATGCTTGACTTTAGTTTGGCCAAAGTCAGCCATGGTTGACTTTAACGACTAAGGCTTGACTTTGGTTATTCATGCTTAATTTTAATTTGACAATAGTTAACCATGGTATACTTTAGTGAACCACATGGCCATACTTCAAAATGGTACATGAAATTTCCTCAACATGTAAACTCACATTATTAATGTGTCGCATATTAGGCATTATCGCTATGCGACGTAACCCTTAACCAATTTCGCATTGTGACATAATATTCAATGAACATCACAATGCAACACAACCCTTGATAAACATCACAATGCAACATAACCCTTGATGAACGCCAAATGTCACATTATTAATGTGTCAAATATTGGGCATTATCGCAATGCAACATAACCCTTGATGAATGTTGCAACTCTAGCATAGCCCTTAATGGAACACAACCCTTGATAAACATTGAATGCCACATTATTAATGTGTCACATCTTTGGTTTTGTAAGCATATACCATAGACTATAGAGAACCATGAGCCATGCTTGACTTTACCTTCAATAAAGTCAACCATGGTTGACTTTAGCAACTAAGGCTTGAATTTAGTTAATTGTGGTTCACTTTGGTTAACCATGGTTAACTTTAATTGGCCATAGTTAACCATGTTTGACTTTAGTGAACCACATGGCCATACTACACAATGCAACATGAAATTTCCTGAATGTCTAATGTCACTTTATTCATGTGTCACATATTGGGCATCATCGTAATGCGATATAACCCTTGACCAATGTCGAAATGTGACATAAAACTCAATGATCGTCACAATGTAATGTAACCCTTCATAAAAATCACAATGCGATGTAACCCCTAATGAATGCCAAATTTCATAGTATTAATGTGTCACATATTTGGTTGTGTCTGCATATATTAGACATTGTAACGAACAATGGTGTACTTTGGTCAACCATGCTTGACTTTAGTTTTATCAAAGTCAACCATTATTGACTTTAGTGAGTAACGATTGACTTTAATTAGCTATAGTTGGCTTTGGTTAACCATGTTTTACTTTAGTTTGACCATAGTTATCCATGTTTGACTTTAGTAAGCCATGTGGCCATACATCACAGTGTGACGTGAAATTTCCTTAACATCAAATGTCACATTATTATTGTGTCACATCTTGGGTATTGTTGCAACGTAGCAAAACCCTTGACTAATGTCACAATTTGACATAATCGTTGATGACCATTGCAAAACCCTTGATAAACGATGAATTTCTCATTATTAATGTGTCACATATTTTGTTGTTTTGACATATATTAGTCACTATAACGAACTATGGCTGACTTTGGTACCATGCTTGGGTTTAATTTGGCCAAAGTTAACCATGGTTGACAACAGTGACTAAGGCTTCACTTTAGGTAATCGTGGTTGAATTTAGTTAACCATGCTTGACATTAAGTTGACCATAGTTTACCATGGTAGACTTTAGTAAACCACATTGCCATACTTCACACTGCGACATGAAATTTCCTAAACAATGAATGTCACATTATTAATGTGTCACATATTGGGCATTGTCGCAATGCGACATAACCCTTGACCAATGTTCTAAGGTGACATAACAGTTAATGAACATCATAATGTAAATAACCATTGATGAATGTTGCAATGTAGCATAACCCTTAATGGAACAAAACCCTTGATAAACATCGAATGCCACATTATTAATGTGTCACATATTTGGTTCTGTAAGCATATACCGAAGACTTTAGAGAACCATGGCTGACTTTGGTCAGCCATGCTTGAATTTAGCTTCATTAAAGTCAACCATGCTTGAATTTACAAACTAAGGCTTGACTTTAGTTAATTGTGGTTCACTTTGGTTAACCATGCTTAACTTTAACTGGCCATTGTTAACCATGGTTGATTTTAGTGAACCACATGGCCATACTTCATAATGCAACATGAAATTTCTGGAACATCTAATGTCACATTATTAATGTGTCACATATTGGGCATTGTCGTAATGCGGCATAACCCTTGACCAATGTCAAAATGTGACATAACACTAAATGAACATCACAATGAAAATGTAACTAGTGATAAAAATCACAGTGTGACATAACCCCCAATGAACCCCAAATTTCATAGTATTAATGTGTCACATATTTGGTTGTGTTGACATATATTAGAAATTGTAACGAACAATGGTGTACCTCGGTCAATCATGCTTGACTTTAGTTTTATCAAAGTCAACCATGTTTTACTTTAGTGAGTAAGGATTGACTTTAATTAACTATAGTTGAATTTGGTTAACCATGTTTTACTTTAGTTTGACCATAGTTATAAACGGTTGACTTTAGTAAGCCATGTGTCCATACTTCATAATGTGACATGAAATTTCCTTTACATTGAATGTCACATTATTAATGTGTCACATCTTGGGTATTGTTGCAATGCAACAAAACCCTTGAACAATGTTGCAATGTGACATAACCCTTGATGAGCTTTGTAATGGAACATAACCCTTTATAAATGTTGAATGTCTCATTATTAATGTGTCACATCTTTTGTTGTGTCGACATATATTAAACACAATAGAGAACCATGGTTGAATTTGGTGAACAATGCTTTACTATAATTTGGCCAAAGTTAACCATGGTTGACAACATTGACTAAGGCTTCACTTTAGTTAATCGTGATTGAATTTATTTAACCATGCTTGGCATTAAGTTTACCAAATTTTACCATGATATACTTTAGTGAACTACATCGCCATACTTCACAATGCAACATAAAATTTTCTAAACAATGAATGTCGCATTATTAATTAAACAACATTATGCATAAATCTCATATTTGGGATTTGGACTTGAGTGAGCGGATCATCAAGATCAACATTGTCTTGAAAAGTGTAAAGTCTAGATCATTTCATTCATTGTCTAGTTTTTTTTAAGGATAACGAATATTTTAAGGGATAAATTGTTTAAGGTAAGGGAGGAATGGTTTAGTTAATTAGGAACATTGGCAGAATCCATTTATTCCTTCAGCGATAAATCATGCGACTGCTCTCATATGGAAGAACTCACTCGGTAACCATTTTTGCATCCATCTTAACTCGTGGCAGTCTGGGTAAATGAGTGCCATTCCATTGAACACCCATGCTCTTCAAAAACCATTTCTACATTCAGAGTTAAATCAATTGACCATTAATTTCACTTCTTTTTTTTTGTAGGATGAGGTAGGGGTTTTCCATCTCCATATCTGGTTAAGGTTTCTTTGACAGAGGATGCATGGTATCATTATTTCATCTGGAGAAAGATGTGAAGAGGCGCATGGTCTCATTATTTCATCTGCAGAAAGATGCATCTTCACATTAATTTTATTAGAATTTGAATTCCATTTAGATCTTTAAGAATATAGTTCTAATAATGTTTGCAGAAAATGGAGAATGAAGATACAAACTAAAAAAAACAAACCACACAAGAAACATACAAGTATTGCTCAGGAATTTATAGTATCATTCACAATAATAAATCCACTGTACAATAGGTTACAAATAGGAAGAATTCGAATGCATTAGGGAGAAATTTGAATCTAGCAAGTGGATCTTGACTGTAACTAACTAAATCTCTAACTCATGGTCTCCCAATTAATATCAAAGTCCAACAGATCAACTCCCTAATGTCCAACAACTCAATGAATTAGTTACATCTAGTTAACTTAGTGCAACTGAGTGTGGTAGGTAGGAAAAGCTCTCCTCCCCATGTAGCCATGCATTATCCATGTATTTCTAATGCTAGCTAACTCATTGTGAAGTAACTAAATGTAACTAGGGTATAACTAAGACTAAATATTAATACTCCAACTAACTGAAGTAGGTTGGTGTCGAGACTCCCAGTGGCTCCTAAAATGTAGGGATTAGTCTAGGAGGTGCCCAAACCGATGCATGCACATGTAGTAAGTGGAAGTTAACCTCTAGCAGTGTTCCCCACACTCTAGTGACTGGTACATGTGGCCCCATTAGGCCACGTGGACCCAATTAATTAATTAGGGTTCCTAAAATGACTAAATAATCTATTAATAGACAGTATGGTCAAGGGAGGATTGATAATCCTAACACCCCCCATAAATCCTAACTTGGACAACTGTGGGCCCTGGTAAAAATAACATAGGTCACCCAAATACAATCTAAATTTTTTTTTCTTAATATAATCGAGGAAATAGGGGAAAACCTCATGGAATGCCCACCCCCCCCCCCTCAAAATAAGCAAAAACACAAATTTTGAATAAAAACTTGTTAAAATTTTTGCTGCCATTTGCAAGAGCATCTTGGTTCTTCTGTGCAGGTGAAACTCTAGATCCAAACAAATGCTTATGTATGGAGGAATCTTCTTCTTTGAAAGAAGAACAATGTACTCAACTGAATCAGAAAATAAACAGCTACACGGTTAAAACTGGACCCATGCAGAGCAGCTGAAATCAACTAATGAGAGAGCAAAGGTTCTTGGGAATTCGAACCATGTGAGGAAAAACAAAGAAACTGATATATTTCAGACTTGAACAGTAAACCATGAGTGGTAAAATCAGTCCCAAGAGTTAGGAGCAAGTGTCCAGGAAGAAGCAGACTGTCTCCAACTTTAGTAGTTCTGTGAGGAGATGAGCATGTGATAGGTGAAGAATCCCTGGGAATGTGGAGAGCGAATGATTGAGCTCCATAATATGATATAGCTTCATAAATAACCAATAATTCACAAAATCTAATATCATCAACCTCATAAGAGATAACTAACATCGAATCCTCAACAACAAAATTTAAGGAGACTTACGATGCTTGATTTGTCACACCAAAATTGATGAAACCAGTTACAAGCAATACTGAAAGCTCTAGAATCTTAAAAATTGAACCAAATAATATCATATCATATCAGATCAAAATAATTCCATATCATATGCAAAAGTGTGGAATGAAATCAAATCCCTAGCAGAAGTTTTGAAGGAGACTTGCGGTACTTGATTTTTGACACCAAAATTGATGAGAGCAGCTACAAGAAATACTGAAATCCCTTGGATCTTAAAACCTGAATTGAATATTATTAGATAAGAAACTAAATTAGATCCAAATATATCCATATCAGATACAAAACTTTGCTCCACCGAGGCGGTAGAAGCACAATTTTCTCCTTCTTCAAAATTTTGATTTTCGGTGCATGCAATCCTGTAGGAATTTACTGGAAGCTCTAGATTAATGAGAGTGAATGGATCACTCTTATAATCTGATATTATTTCCATAATATCAATGGTATTACTTATATACACACTAGAAACATTATTATAGATAGAGAAATCAAATTCCTCTACTGTTTCTGAAACAGTCACCAGTAAATTATGCACAAAATTTAAAGAATTACTGGAGAGTTTTTGCAAAGAATAGAAGGAGTGTTTTTCTTCACAAACAGATATTCAAATGTCTTCTTCTAGATAATCCATGTGAGGATATGAGATATCAGATATCTCATACACTTTTGGAGCAATAGGAGAAGGAGTCAATTCAAGGAGACTTTCTTCCATTTGAATTGACTGTAGGGAAAAATCTACTTCTTCTTCTTTTTCAACAGTTTGCTTTTCTATAGGAGAGGGCATGAAATAATAATGCTGGATTTTATCTGAACCTCTCTCTCAACATATAGGATTTTATATTTATCTCCCATATGACTGGTAGGTCCTCCCAATAGAGGGAAAGTGATGAAGGATTTTCTAGAAGCAACCATGTGGTTGTATGCTCCAGAATCTATCACATAAGCCTTCGATGGAGAGAGGCTTGCATGCAATCATATCTCATCTTCTTCAGTATTCTCTTCATCATATGACATCACTGCCCTTTGTGGAAGGGAAACATTTTTATGTACACATAGAGATTTCATCTAGTCGATGGTCTTCTTCATGCACGAGTCTTCTGGATGAAAACCCCTCATACAGTAGGGGCACTTTTTCTTTTTCCTCTTAGAGCCGAAGGACCTTCGGAAGTTTGTTTATTTGAATCAATTGCTTTTGGCTCCTTTTTCTTTGCTTTCCCCTTTTCTTGTGCTTTGGAAGAGTCAGTAACTAGGAGATCTTGATCATTGGAGGTCTTGATGACTCCCATTCGAATCAACTCGTCTTGCTCCTTGATTAAGGACTCGAAAAAAGAATCTAATGAAGGAATTTTCCAATCATGAAAGATTTCCCACTTGGAATAAAATATGGAAACAAATACAAAATACTAAAGGCCTAGTTTGCTGAGTATGGAAAGGACATTATGATCATCCTTCCGCTCTTTTCCGCATTGTCTGCATTGGAGAACTAGAGACTTGAATTTAGCAAAGAATTGTTTAATAGATTCAAAATTGCTGGGATGTAAAGATACCAAATCATTCTCCAGAATGTGACCCTGAAGCTCATCTTATTTGTTAAACAAGCTATCAAGCTTCTCCTAGGCTTCTCTGGGAGTCCTCAAGCCTTCTAGGTGGAAGAGGAGATATCTAGATATATAAGTACATAAGTACTAGAATGCTTCATCACAACGGTTCAGAAACTTGTTCCACTCTACCGGCTGACGAGGTTCAGACTCCCATCCATGGATGATCATGTGATAGCCATGCTTGCGCAGGGGCAGGTTCATATCAATCCTCCAATCAAGATAGTTTGAAGTTGTGAGGATCCGTGTTTCAGGAGTAGCTTTTAAATAAAAACTTGCTAGTGCATGGTGCCTTGATGTATAAATCATTGCACAAGGATCTAATGGTAGATGTGCTTGATTTATTCCAATAGATTGTATTATTCAAAATGTGTAAGTTGTAGGAGTTGAATTGAAGAAAAAAAATCTAAAACTCTTTTTATTTTTATTTTACACTCATCCTACGCATCGTAAAAAATATTTTTTCATAAATCTGGAATAGAAATTCCATAGTTAAAGTTATAAATATTGGACAAATTGTGGAAAACATATAATTTATCTATGTAAAGTGAACGTTAAAGATATTGTTGAAAATTATTCAAATATATAAATAAAAAAAACAACTTCACTATGTATTATTTATATGAGTCTCATATTTGTTTGCTTATGATTTCTTATACTAGGGGAGGATACATACATACATATATAGATAGTCCTCACATGTATTAAGTTCAAGTGACCCTTCTTTGAATCTTAAATTGTATATTGTACATAAAACTAAGAATATTCGACAAAGTTACATTCATGGTGTAGTAATTGGGATGAGATATACTATAAAAAAATATATAGTATATCTATGTGACTGAATGATAAAGATAATGTTCTAAAGGACTTAAATGTATTAAAATAAATAACAAATTCACTATGCATTATGTAATAAAAAGAACAACTTTACTATGTATATTGGACAAAGTTACATTCATGGTGTAGTTATTGGGATGAGATATACAATAAAAAAAATAGTATATCCATATTAAGTGAATGATAACGGTAATGTTGGAAAGAATTTAAATATATTATAAAAAAAGAGCGACTTCACTATGCATTATGTAATAAAAAGAATAATTTTACTATGCATATTGGACAAAGTTACATTCATGGTGTAGTCATTGGGATGACATATACTATAAAACAAATGGTATATATATTTAAAAAAACAACTTCACTATGCATTATGTAATAAAAATAACAACCTTACTATACCTATTGGACAAAGTTACATTCATGGTGTAGTTATTGGGATGATATATACTATAAAAAAATATAGTATATCTATGTGAAGTGAATGATAAAGATAATGCTGGAAATGCTTTAAATATTTTTTTTTTAAATAACAACTTTAATGTGCATTATGTAATAAAAAGAACAACTTTACTATGCATATTAGACAAAGTTACATTTAGGGGAGGCAGGTGAGGGTGGGATCATCTTCGATCCCAGAGGAAACAAAGTATTGACTTATGCCTAGGGTCTTAGATGAAAAACCAACCATGAAACTGAATGGCTTGCACTCCTCTTTGGGATGGAACAAATCAAGCACAATAAAATCACTAAAGTTACAGTCTTGGGTGACTCCACTCAAGTTATTCTCAAAATGATCTTTGGGTACAACAAAGGAGCAGTTAAAATCCAAAGGATTTATGATCAGATCAAGCAAACCAATGTAAACATTTATACCTCCTTCTTTAATATTTTGAGAAGTAACAACTCAGAGGCTGACATCTTAGCAAACCAAGGGGCGAAGCAAAAAAATGGAATTTCAAGGGTGAATGGCATTTTAACAACTCCAAGTTATGTTCCTTAGAACTAAATTCAATATGTGGTGGTCCCAAAGGGGGATCTTGGGTGGCCTAGTCCCAATGCCTAGCTCCTCTACCTTCAAAAATTCCAATTCTCATTGCTCTATGGTGGATGCCACCCCTCTACCTCGATCTTGCAATCATCGACGTCCTCACTACATTCGGCATCTCGTACTATTCCTGATGACCAGCTGGAAGACATGCACCCCCATCATCATCGTCCATGTGAAGGTTATTAATGCCAGGGCTGGCTCTCCCAGACTGATTAGATGCATGTCATGAACAATGTAAGGAGATAACCTTCATCCCCCATCTCAGTTCTTGGATCATCCTAGTCATAGTGCAGAGTTAGTTTCACCCTTAGCATATTTCTTGCACTCCTCGGCTATCGGTCTTCTCAGTCTTGAGGATAAGGGAAGGTCACCCTATGCGCAAGCAGTGCAGAATTCTTTTCTTGTTCACTTAGGCTTGAATTATTTTGCAGAGATGGATGGAAACGATAAAAAAGTAACACTGAATGGTTTGCAGGAATCCCTGAAGGACATCAAGCATCACCTTTGTTGACTTTGCGACGTGGTGAACAGGGGGGAAAAAGAACGAAATTCTACAGCTGAAGAATTCAAGTGGATGTCCAAGCAAATGGGAAATAGTGATGCTAGGATTGAAGATAACCACAAATATCTCTATGATCTTATGGGAACCATTTGATACATGAAGGAATACTTGCACAAGTTAGTTAGAATGAATCAGTGCAGCCACTGTCAAACCTCTCCCTCAAAAGATCATACAATGGAGGAGACCTCAGTTGCCCATCCTGGAAAAGCCCCACTAGATAAGTAGCAACAACAGTCTCAGTATTATAGTATTTTATGTTTTTTTTGTCTTTTAGTATTAGGCAAGTATGTACGTATCTACCCTTCGAAGGGCTTCAACATACTTTTTTGAACAACGATAATGCTTTGGTTTTAGCTTACAGTTCTAGCAGCATAGGCATTTTTGTTACAAACAATTTGATTTTTAAAGCTTTGTCTCTTCTTTTGTAAGCCTGGCTACATGCAACCTTTTATTTAATACAATATATTCTTGGTTCTTGTTAAAAAAAAATTAGACAAAGTTACATTCATGTATAGTAATTGGGATGGTATATACTATAAAAAAATATAGTATATCTATGTGAAGTGAATGATAAAGATAATGTTGGAAAGGATTTAAATATATTAAAAAAAAAACTTTAGTATACATTATGTAATTAAAAAAACTACTTTACTATACATTATGTATTAAAAAAAACAACTCTATGCATTATGTAACTCCTCCCATGTATCAAGTGCATCAAGTGCAGGTGACACTTGTTCATCTTGAATTGTATATTGTACATAAATCGAAGAATATTGGACAAAGTTACATTCATGATGTAGTAATTGGGATTAGATATTTTCATCTTGAAATGTAAATTGTACATAAATATAAGAATATTGGACAAAATTACATTCATGATGTAGTAATTGGGATGCGTTATACTATAAAAAAAATATAGTATATCCATGTGAACTGATGATACAGATAATGTTATAGAGGATTTTAAATATATTTAAAAAAAAGAACAACTTCACTATGCATTATGTAATAAAAAGAACATCTTTACTATACATATTGGACAAAGTTACATTCATGGTGTAGTTATTGGGATGAGATATACTATAAAAAATATATAGTATATCTATGTGAAGTGAATGATAAAGATAATGTTGGAAAGGATTTAAATATATTAAAAAAAATAACAACTTCACCACGCATTATGTTGTGGGAAAATTATAGCTATTTATGTAAAGTGAAAGATAAATATATTATTGAGAATAATTCACTGATATATAAATAAAAAGAACAACTTCACTATGCATTATTTACATGAGTCTCTTTATTTGCTTATGATTTCTAATATTAGGTGAGGATATATATATAGTCCTTGCATGTAGTATTCAAGTGACACTTCTTTATTTTAAATTGTAGATTGTACATAAAACTAAAAATATTGGACAAAGTTACATTCATTCATGGTGTAGTAAGTGGGATGAGATATACTATAAAAAAATATAGTATATCTATGTGAAATGAATGCTAAAGATAATGTTGTAAAGAATTTAAATATATTAAAAAAGGAACAACTTCACCATGCATTATGTAATAAAAAGAAAAACTTTATTATGCATATTGGACAAAGTTATATTCATGGTGTAGTAATTGAGATGATATGCTATAAAAAAATATATTATATCTATGTGAAGTGAATATTAAAGATAATGTTGGAAAGAGTTTAAATATATTAAAAAAAGAACAACTTCATTATATTATGTAATAAAAAAACAACTTTACTATGCATTATGTAATTTGAAGTCATTTTTTGGGTAGAAAACAAATATTAGCATAAATATCTTTATATGTGTAATTTGAATTCAGATTTTTTAAAGGAAAAAATTACATAATTTTTTTTATATTTCCATAGATTTAACAATGCTAGGCATATCTTAATATATATATATGCTCCTCCCATAGCCCACATGGGTTTGTCTCATTGGCGGTTCACTTGATATGAAGTCACATGTTCTAAATTGGAGGTCATGAGTTCAAATCACACTCGGCTTTACTCATGTCCCATGCTTGCGGGGTGTGTGGGGCACCTAGGGGTATAGTGGTAGTTGTATTGGATCTCTGGACCTTGTGTAACGCGAGTACCAGCCCAATATTCAGTTGATGATTCCCTTAGCAAATATATATATGCTCCTCCCATGTATCAAGTTCAGGTGACACTTGTTCATATTGAATTGTAGATTGTACATAAATCTAAGAATATTGGACAAAGTTACATTCATGATGTATTAATTGGGATGAGATATTTTCATCCTGAATTGTAGGTTGTACATAAATCTAAGAATATTGGACAAATTTACATTCATGATGTAGTAATTGGGATGAGAAATACTATAGAAAAAATATAGTATATCTATGTGAACTGAATGATAAAGATAATGTTGGAACTTATTCAAATATTTAAAAACAAAAAAAACTTCACTATGCATTATGTAATAAAGTGAACAACTTTACTATGCATTATATAATTTGAAGTCGCTTTTTGGGTAGAAAAAAAATATTAACATAAATATCTCTATACATATAATTTCAATTTACTTTTGGAAAGCAAAAAAATCTTACATGGAATTATTTTTATATATTTCCAAGAATTTCTTAATGGCTTTAGCAATGCTATGAATAACTTATATATATATATATAAATATTACTTTGCATATATCAAGCTTAAGTGGCACTTTTTCGTCTTCAATTGTAGATTGTACATAAAGTTAAAAATATTGGACAAATTGTGGAAGAATTAGTATATCTATGTGAATTGAATGATTAAGATATTGTTAAAAAGGATTCAAATATGTAAATAAAAAGAACAACTTCACTATGCATTATTTACACTAGTCTCATATGTTAGCTTATATATATATATCCTCAAAAGTGACACTTCTTCATCTTGAATTGTAGATTGTACATAAATATAAGAATATTGGAAAAACTTATATTCATGAGGTAGTAATTGGGATGACATATACTTAAAAAAAATGTAATATATTTATGTAAACTCAATGATAAAGATAATGTTTGAAATAGTTCAAATACATTTAAAAAAAATCACTATGCGTTATGTAATAAAAAGAACACCTTTACATCATCCATGGTTTGCTACAATGTCCCTTATATGCCGACACGACTAAAGATGCAACACATTAATAATGTGGAATTCGGAGTTCATCAAGGGTTATGTCACATTGTGATGTTTATTAAGGTTTGTGTTGCTTTCTATTTTCATCAAGGGTTATGTCACATTGCAACATTGGTTAAAGGTTATGCCACATTGCGACAATGCCCACGATGTGACACATTAATAATGTGACATTCGATAAAAATAACAAATTTAATTGAAACATAAATTTCGTTATATATGTAATTTGAATTACTTTTTGAAAAGAAAATAAATTTACATGAATATTTCTAATTTTTTATTAAGCATAATTTGAATTTACTTTTTGAAAAGAAATAAATTTACATGAATATTTTTAGTTTTGTATTAACCATGGTTAACCAAAGTTAGCCATGGTTTTGGTATATGTCAACACAACCAAAGATGTGACACATGAATAATGTGACATTCATAGTTCATCAAGGGTTATGTCGCATTGTGACAATGGTCAAGGGTCATGTCATATTGCAACAATGCCCAAGATGTGACACATTAATAATGTGGCATTCAATGTTTAGGAAACTTCATGACGCATTGTGAACTATGGCCACGTGGTTCACTGAAGTCAACCATGGTTAAAATTGGTCAAACTAAAGTCAATCATGGCGAAACAAAGTCAACCAAGTTTAAGAAAATGTCAATCCCTACTCACTAAATTCAACCATGATTGTTTATGACCAAACTAAAGTTAAGCATCGTTGACCAAAGTCAACCATGGTTCACTACAGTGTCTAGTATATGCTGACACAATGAGATATGTGACAAATTAATAATGTGGTAGTCAACATTCATCAAGGGTTTTGTCACATTGTGATGTTTATTAAGGGTTACATGACATTGCGATGTTCATAAAGGATTATACCCCATTGTGGCATTAGTCAAGGGTTATGATGCATTGTGACAATGCCCAAAATGTTACACATTAATAATGTGAAATTCCGTGTTCAACAAATTTCATGCCACATTATGAAGTATGGCCATGTGATTCACTAAAATAATCCATGGTTAACTATGGTTAAAATAAACTCAAACATGGTTAAAAAGAATCAACTATGGTTAAATAAAGTTAATCCTTAGTCACTAAAGTTAGCCATGGTAGACTTTAGCCAAACTAAATTCAAGCATGGTTGACCAAAGTCATCCATGTTTTGCTACATTATCCAGTATATGCTGACACAACTAAATATGTGACACATTAATAATGTGGCATTTGACATTTATCAAGGGTTATGTCACATTGTGATGTTTATCAACTAATGTGTTACATTGCAACATTCATCGAGGGTTATGTCACATTGTAAATTAGTGCTATGCCACATTGCAACATTGGTTAAGTGTTATGTCACATTGTAACAATACCGAAGACGTGACACATTAATAATGTGACATTCAATGTTCAGGAAACTTCATGTTACATTGTTAACTATGGCCACATGGTTCTCTAAATTCAACCATGGTTAACTATGGTCAAACTAAAGTCAATAATGGTTAACCAAATTCAACTAAGGTTAAGAAAACATAAAAGCTTACTCACTAAATTCAACCATGATTGTTTATGACCAAACTAAATTTAATCATGGTTGATCAAAGTCAACCATGCTTTGCTACAGTGTCTGGTATATGTCGACATAATCAAAGATGCGACGAATTTACAATGTGGCACTCAACATTCATCAAGGGTTATGATCTATGGCCATGTCAATCACTAAATTAAACCATGGTTAACTATGATCAAACTAAAGTCAAGCATTATTGACCAAATTCAACCACAATTAATCAAAGGTAAAAAATTACTCACTAAATTCAACCATGGTTGAATATGGTCAAACTAAAGTCAAGTATGGTTTACCAAAGTTAACCTTGGTTCACTATAGTGTTTGGTATATGCCAACGCAACCAAATATGCAACACATTAATAATATGACATTTGGTTTTCATCAAGGGTTATGTTGCACTGTGATGTTTATCAAGGCTCACGTCGTACTATGACATTCATGAAGGGTTATGTCACATTACGATGTTCATTAAGAGTTATGTTTGATTGTGACATTGGTCAAGGGTCATGCTGCATTGTGGAAATTCCCAAGATGTGACACATTAATAATGTCACATTTGATCTTCGGGAAATTTCATGTCGGATTGTGAAGGATGGCCACGTGGTTCACTAAAGTCAGCCATAGTTAATTATGGTGAAACTAAATTCAAGCATGGTAAACAAAATTTAACCACGGTTAACCAAATTCAATCCTTACTTGCTAAAGTGAGCCATGGTTAAATTCAAGCATGGTTGACCAAATTCACTCATGGTTCACTACAGTGTTCGATATATGCCAACAAAAATGAATATGTGACACATTGATAACTTGACATTCGACGTTCATCAAGGGTTATCTCACATTGTGATGTTTATAAAGGGTTACGTTGCATTACTACATTCATCAAGGGTTATGTTAGATTGTAATATTGGTCAAGGATTATGCCATATTGTAACATTGGTCAAGGTTTATGTTGCATTGTAACAATGCTCGATATGTGACACATTAATAATGTGAAATTCGATGTTCTAGAAATTTCATGCCATGTTGTGAACTATGGCCACGTGGTTCACTAAATTGAACCATTATAAACTTTGGTCAAATTAAATTCAAGCATGGTTAACCAAATTCAACCATGGTTAAATAAAGGTTAAACCTATTTTACTTGCTAAATTCAAGCATGGTTGACCAAAGTCACCCATGGTTCACTATAGCGTCTGATATATGCCGATATAACCAAAGACACAACACATTAATAATGTGTCATTCAAAGTTCATTAAAGTTATGTTGAATTGTGATGTTTATCGAGGGTTACATCTCATTGCGACATTCATGAAGGGTTATGTCCCATTGCAACAATGGTCGAGAGTTATGTTGCATTGCAACAATTCTTAAGATGTGACACATTAATAATGTGAAATTCAATGTTTAGGAAATTTCATGTCCCATTGTGAAGTAGGGCCACTTGGTTCACTAAATTCAACCATCATTAACTATGATAAAACTAATATAAATCATGGTTAATCAAAATAAAAATTAAATTAGCAACATTGTAGATATGAATCTCAATTGTATTATAAATTAATTAAATATCTTATTAATTAAACAACAATTAAACAAAAGTGTTTCCAACTAACTAATTTTTTATTATTGCATCTATTACATAATTTTGATTAAATACCATAGTTGATGATTATACAAATAATTAAAAAAACAATATTAAAATGCATTAAGGAACACATGTATAATGCAAACTAACCATGTGGAGAAATGTCCCAATCCAGCAAAACAGTTGATGAATGTCATAATCCAACATAACACTCGATAAATTTCATAATGCGACAAAACTATTAATCTTAAATTGTGTCTTATATATGCTGATATAACCAAAGATGCTACACATTAATAATGTGACATTCGGTCTTCATCAAGGGTTATGTCGTATTGTCATGTTTATCAAGGGTTACATCGCATTGTGATGTTCATCAAGGGTTATGTCCCATTGTGACATTGGTAAAGGGTTATGTTGCATTGCAACAATGCCCAAGATTAAGGAACACATCAT
>LPNX010795644.1:178484-201386 GCA_001517045.1 Pseudotsuga menziesii
TTTATGTTGCATTGTGATGTTTATGAAGGGTTATATCATTGCAGCGTTCATTAAGGGTTATGTCACACTAAAAATGTGTCCTAGGATTATGTGGCATTACAATAATTCCCAAGACCCGACACATTAATAATGTGACGTTCTATGTTAAAAAAATTATGTGTTGCATTTTGAACTATGTCCAAGTCATTCACTAAAGTTTACCAAAGATAACTATGGTCAAACTAATATTAATATCATAATATGATAATTTAGATTTATATCCAATATTAATAAATTAATATGGCCTCTTAATTGTAATATAACAATTAATTATTTATATAATATGATTTATAAATGATATTATTTAATTAATTACAAATGGATATTAAAATAATTAATTATAAAGAAATTAAACAATAAAGTATGCTTAACATATATAATAAATAATATTGGATATAGTTAACTTGATGATATCTTTTTCATATATACTATAAAGAAAAAAACATAACATTAATAATATTTTACCTATATTATGTTTTTTTATGTTCTATATTAATTAAATAAAATCATAGTAATTAAATGATATTATTTATTATATATTATAATTAATTAAAAAATATTATTTCTATTATACTTTGTAGATATGTCTATGCGCTCACTCGTTACTAGCAATAACCACATTAAATTTATTAATATCTCCAATAGGCCTAAATCAGGCACATACTTTTTATACTAGCAACAACCATATTAATAAGATTAATATGTTTGGAATACACCGACAGGTATATATTTGACAGATTGATAATATTTTTTTTCCTAAAGAATGTGTCAAATATGGGTATTCAGAACATATTAATCTTATTAATATGGTTGTTGCTAGTAATCGATGAACACATAGCCATATCTCCAAAATATTAAATATATTAATTTAATATTTTATTATAAAATAATACAAATATATAAATTTCTCATACAATAGTAATTGTTATAATGCTAGATACCCAAGGAAATATGATAGTTTTTTAGATGGATTCTAATATTTGTTTAAGGATTAAACTTTATAGTATTTGAATACCTAAGAAGGCATTGCGATAATGGATTGATTTTAGATCAAACTAATAAAATAAAACAATTGGTATAAATAAATAATTGTAAGTAATTATCCTTACACTTGTAACAATTATAAATATTGCTCCATACACATTGAAATGTGAACACCTTTTAAGTTGAATGCTATGGATATTCCAGAGAGTGTACTGTATATTCCTTGAAATATAGCAAACCATTGTGATAATGGACAAATTCTCAATCAAACTATTAAAATATAAAATGTGGGAATTAAATAGTTTTGCAATGTAATCTCAATGTAGCAACACGTTTAATCATGAGTAAATACTCAACTCATAAATATTAAATATATGTCCATGGAGGAGACCATCTATTCTGGATTGCATGGAGAAGATCATCGTTTGTATATCTTATTAAAAAAAAAGAGAATTAGAAGTTAAAGTTGTATTCAATGTATTCAAATATTGCTGGTGAAATCGAAAAAAATATAAATAAGTTTTATTGGAATAAAAAAAGAGAGAGGGAATACTAAAAGAACCAACCTTTTATCAATAAACACTTGACCTTAGTTAATGTTTCATTTCTATTGTTATGTTGCAATCCATAACTGTTCATCACATTAGAAATACAATCAAATATGATTAAATTGTAATAAAATGGAAACATAGAAATCCATGGTTGTAATAGATTAAAACACATGAAATAACATGTTTGTATCATAATTAAAATAGTTATAATAAGATGGATCACAAACGTTGTTCTTCTTTCTTCCTAATTGTAGCATATGCACTTTGACTTATCTTTGTGTACCTTTCAAATGTAAATGGTGGTGATATCCTTAAACCATCTATGTATTTGACTCTTGAAATCCTTGTGAATGTCAAACCTTGTCTCTCTACATTACCAATATCAAGTGTTACTTTTTTCTAAAGTCAAACCTTGTGATTTGTGTATGGTGAGAGCCCAAGCCATACTTAATGGGATTTTCTTTGGATTTCCTCTAGAAATAAGTGTTATTGATACAATTTTTGGAGTTGTGACATCCCATGGTATACGAATGTAATTATCAAAACAAACTGTAGTGTACATCCATAATTGTGGTGGTTGCTTAGATCCATTACAATAAAAAATGTTTTGAACCATCCTAATTGCTCAATTTACCAACCCTGCTTCCACCCATAAGTTACATGTCAACATGGCAGGCTCACCAGGACATAGAAGAACTTCAAGTTGAAGTTGCTCATCATATGCATCATTAAATTCTTTATTCTTTGTGTGTTCATAGATGCATTATACTATAGGAGTATTGAATGATTTGATTTGTCATTAATATATTTCTTAATTACAAAACATAATTGTGTAGAGATGCGTTCATTTGAACATAATATTGTCAATCCAGACTTGTATTTCTTTTCCTTTCCTTTCCTTAGCCTAGGAATGCACTTTCTCCAGAACCTGAAAGGTGCCCCACAATATATACTATTAGCAGCACAAATTGAAGTCGCGCCATCATAAATACCATATTAACTAGTAGCTTCGGTAGCAGCTTACCTAGTTGCTCCAGCAGTCGCATTTGACCGAGCAAAAGCAGAATGACTATATGTATAATATAAATAAATAAATAAATTTAAGGAGTTACCATTCAATATACTATTCAGTTTTATTATAAAAATATATGTATAATATAACTCTTTTTAATTATAAATAAATTTAAGGAGTTAGCATTCAATGTACTATTCAGTTTTATTATAAAAATAAATGTAACGAGGGTGTATCATAGAACTCTTTTTTATTATAAATAAATATAAGGTATTTTTTTGTTATAAATAAATGTAAGGAGTTGGAATGAGTGTAATCTTGCATTTTAATTATAAATAAATGTAAGGACTTGAATCAATGTAAGGTTGAGCTTGGAATGTTTATGATAAAAATATTGAAAAAATAATTCAAAATTTATATTATTTAAAGTATTGTTACACATAATAGAAACACAAATATATACTTAAAAAAATGAGATATAAATATTTCGACATTAAGATAAAAACAATAAAATTCGGTTATGGAATTCCTTGATCACAGTGAAAAACCTCTCCAAAGTTAAAACAAACTGTTAATCTTTTTATTTCTCACCAAATCCTAAATACCAATATAGTTATTTTTTAACTTGTAATCATAAAAATTTATAAGATAGTTTGGGATCATGCTCTGTCCTTGAATTTTCAAAAGCTTAATGAAAACTTAGTTAAACTCTTGAAAATAGAAGGAAAGAAAACGTGCCATGATTACATTCATCTTTGAGGGGCCTAAATACAATTTGAGCCAATGTTCCCCTAATACCCTTCTACAGATGTATTCCTTTGCAATTATACCATTGAACAAGGCAGAAGAAACATCTACCCTTTCCCCTTATCAGCACATGACAAGAAGCTGATAAAACTCTGTATGCATAATGTTGCGCAGTCATTGTTGGAAGCCAATGATCGGGATTATTTATGGCGCTGCCATTGTTGGAAGCCACCACACCACATTTATTTAATTAGATTAATGTGTTTGAAGCTTCCCATATTAATCAATGGACCGTGAATCTACCTATGTGACTTTAGAATCTGTTCAAACGAAGCGGAGCGAGCTGAGTTCAGGTTGAAATGGTTCATGTATGCTGCTGCACTCGTAAATCCCATATAAATGGTTTCGTTTCTCTACCACCTGCAACATATATGTAGAAATTCATATCTACGGTGCACAGCTCATACATGATCTCGACGGGCCAGATGCGGGTTCCTCAACAAGAAGAAGAGTCTGGCCATCTATTCGAACAGAAAGAATTCTGAAAAAGGAAACCCCCAAGTGGTTCAAATTTTGATAGAAATTTACTATGTATGTCGTCGCAGTTTACCTTTTACATAGAAATGTCTATAGTTTTAAGAATTAAGAATCATGACAATAATCCAAAAATTAAAATGCATTGATGGAGCAGTATAGTTTTAAGAATTAAGAATTACGACAATAGTCCAAAAATTCAAATGCATTGATGGAGCAGTTTTTGTTGATTAATTATACCATGGACTTCATTATAAAATCTTAAAATTTGGGATCTTTGTCGAAAACAACATTTCACATCATATGACAACCAGATTAATACTATGAAGAAGTTTCATATCATATGACAACCAGATTAATACTATGAAGAAGTTTCATATCATATGACAACCAAATTAATACTATGAAGAAGAGGTAACCCCATAACCCCATTTTTCTATCACTAACCTTGTTAGCAAAAACATATAAATTTTGATTTTTGTTTTAGTAACTTTATAAACCAGAATAGCTTTGGGGATTCATACAATATTAAAATGCAGGTCTATTTTTTCCATCTATATCATACATCATGTAGTCTTTCAATGTTTCGAATTGAGTTAGATTTATTCTATCAATAAGAATATCAGGTCATCCATCCTAATATACATTGATTTACTCGACATCCATAGATATGCAGTTCTATAACAATAACAATTTATATTTCACCATTATGCATACACACTCTAAATATTCCAAAGATAGCTTCGGACCGTACTTGTAAATTCCTTGCGACCAAGAACACATTTAAAGGATGGCCATGAAAATTGATTAAAACTTAATTAAAACTTAATGGGTGAATATGAATAATTTTTTGAAAATGGGTAATATGAATAATTATTTGATGTTAGGTTTGAAAATTTTATATCCACCACATATTTATATAATAAAAATTATTTTGGACATTAGGAGTTTATTAGGAGTTTGGAGGAGTTTATTAGGAGTTTGAACGGTTTTATTAGGAGTTCGACTCTTACATGACTACACATTAGCTAGACTCTTAGATGCCAAATGCACTTGGACTAAGCCTTAAGTCATTAGACTTGAAGTTAAGCTAATAGTTGTACCTAATAGTTAAGCTAATATTTATCCAATATAACTGTGATTAGAATTGAAGTTTTAAGTTAATAGTTTTAAAGTCATTGAAGTTAAGCTAATAGTTGTCTCTAATAGTTAAGATAATAGTTATCCAATATCACAGTAATTAGAGTTGAAGTTAAGATAATAGTTCTAAAATCATTGGAGTTAAGTTAATATTTGTATTTAATAATCCAATAGTTCAAGATTATTTATCACATGTTAATTAAGCTATTTTTTAATTTTTTGAAGTTATTAATTATTAATATTGGACGATGCCCATAGAATCAATCTCGACAATACACTTGTCTCATTCTCATTTAATATTAGACTACGCCCATAGAATCAATTTCTACAGTACAATTGTCTCATTGCTTAATATTATAGCTTTTAAATATGTATCTATTTAACTTTAAAGATATATATTGTTTTTAAACCTTAAATATTATATATAATAAGTTTTCCAAACAAATTTCACTTTATTATAACTTTTAAATATTTATATTATTGGTAAACATTAAAATATTTTATATATTATAATTTTAATCTTATATATTGCTTTTAAACCTTCAATATTATATATAATAAATTTTCCAAACACTTTCAAGGTTATTGGGTAAATAAATCATAAATTTTCTTATCACATTCTAGATTATTGGGGAAAAATGAATCGACCCTACACTTACCACAATGTTGATCCAGATGAATATTCAAGTCCCTCCTTAAGTGCTTTTTTATTTAAAGTGCTATCTAAGATCGACAGAGTGAATAATGTAGACTAGTGATGTACGAGTATTTACAGGGCTGGGTAGTCGGTGACTGGTTACGTTTGACCTCTTATAATGTTGAAAGGACCTCTGTTGTTTGGAGAGCACTTCTCAAATCTATTCCTTTGTTAAAGTCTTGGCTGGCCTGGAAACCAGGCGACGGGTGGAATATCAGAGTCGGCAGGGATTCTATTGTTGGATTGGACAAAGGGTGGAGACTTTCAAATGCTTTATTGACACATTTGATGAACAGGAACATCTTTTTTCTGGCCTAGGCGGCTAAGCAAAATTCTGCTAACTCATGGACTGTCTGGTACACATCGGTGGAGTTGGGTTTTACGGATGCTTTGGGTATTGAATGGGACAATTATATTAGTTTGCTCAGAAATCTCGACATTAGTTTAAACTCTGCTAAAGATTTCCTTTTTTGGAGCAAAAATCCTAAAGATGGCTCCATTACAGCAGCCAAAGCATACGATGTTGTGTGCAATCAAGACATAACTGGACTTGTTCCTAACTGGTTCGTTCAGGCTTATAAGTGGAACCTACCTCTTAAATTTTTACTGTTCTGCTGGCTTTTGATTGCTAATAAAGTGCTCACGTGGGACTCTCTGCTGTGGAGAGGCTTCTACGGGCCAAGTGTCTTTCTTTTATGCTTTTCTGATGCGGAGACAGCGACACACCTGATGATAAATTGTCCATTTACTAAACAAGTTTGGTATTTTGTATATATCTCTTTAAATCTTGACGTGACTTGGCACGGGGATTCTTTCAAAGAAGCGTTTACATTGTGGTCCTCTGAGGCAAAATCTTGGCATATTATTCCCTTTTTTGTTTGCAGGTCTCTTTGGTTAACTCGAAATGCTTTTATTTTTGAAGGGAAGACCTTTACTCCTTTGCAGGTATTCAACAAGGCTCGATGTTTCTGGATAGAAAGACAGGCTAGTAAGAAAGAAAACAAAGCTCGTATTTTACAGCAGCCTCTTTTAGATCAGAATGTGGCAGTTGGATTCTTTAATGGCGCGTCACAAGATGGGGGAAGAAGATGTAAGGCTAGCTCTCTTCTTATTTCTCCTGAGCTGGGTAAGTTTAGTATCATTTGGAATTGCGGGGTTGGCACAAATTCCAGGGCAGAACTTCTTGCTTTATGGAGCCTTCTTTCTTTTGCTTCAAACCTGGGTATCTCTTCACTATAGATTTTTGGGGACTCTAAGCTTATTGTGGACTGGTACAAGGGTCAAGCAGACTTCCGATCATTATCTTTGATGCATTGGATGGAGCGTATCTTACATTTAAAGTCAACCTTCTCATTGACTACAATTCAGCATGTCTTTAGAGAGGTTAATACTACTGCTAATAGATTATCCAAGCTAGCTCTGGAAGCCCCGGTTGGTCAATTTATGGTGGCCCTGGGTGAAGGAAGGGCTCTAGATTCTTTTCAACTTTTTGGTATATATTGACTTGTTACATAGGAAGAGTGCTTAATGTTGCTATGCATTAGGGCTCTTGCTTTATTTACTGTCTCCTTTTGTAGGGTAACTACTTAGATTTGAGTCATTTTCCTATTATGTGGATATTAGTTTAGTCGAGTTATTTATCAGCTTTTGGATAAGTATGACGAATTAAGGGACAATGAACATAGAATGTATGTTTTGAATTAAAACGAAGACAGATGTATTGGATGTATATGGGGATCAGCAAAAAAACGTAGTCCAAACTTGTGATACCTTATATATATATATATATTAATATATATAAGACGTTTTCTTTTTGAAAAAAAAAGACTAGTGATGTACGAGTAGGATAAAATGATGAATAAATAAAAACGCTTCGCTTTTCCTCGGGTTTTTTCATAAAACTTACAGTCAATTGTTTGTTTGAAAATTGTTATTTTTATTTTTTTCAATTTTATTGGATTGTTTTAGACTAAATGATTGATTTTAAAACCACCGAAAATATTAAAATTGTAAAAATTGGTCTCCAGTGATGTATAGGGACACAATGTCCCATAAATCAATACATAGGTCATTCTCTATGGTACACTCTAAACAAATCATAAAATATATATTTTAAAAATTAATAAACCAGCGTAGATCCAAATCCTAGGCCCTATCTAGCGCCGAGAGGGATCAAGTCTCTTCTTAGGTATCCATTGATTTGATTCAAACCAAAAGACACATCTTATTATTTAAGGTCCACATATAATATTTTTATTATTAACATTTAATATTATGTATGGCTGACATATAATATTTTTTTATTTTTTTATTTTATTAGGAACGAACATTACAACATTTCCCCATACATGGTTTTAAAACCACATGCAAGGCCCTCCTACAACCATGGGTTGTTTAGGATGCCTTGCACATGGTCTTAAAACCATTTGTAAGGCCCTCCTAAACCATGTACAATAAAACCATGGGGTGTTTAGGAGGCATTGCACGTGGTTTTTAAAACCATGTGCAAGGCCCTCATAAACCATGCACAATAAAACCATGGGTTGTTTAGACAGCCTTTTTTTTTCAGTAGAAAAAATACCAGATCCTGTTATTCAATAGAATCAAAGATCATCATGTACAATCATAATGGAGACTGACTCCAAATAAAATTTCTGAAAGGGATCCTCTTGGATCAACAAGACATAGTCATCATATCAAAGGCAAGTAAGGACAGCCTGTTTTGAAGTAGGATTTTATCATCACTCATGTGTGAATAGGTCAGATTTTTAACTATTTCCTGATATGAGTAGAAATGACATAAAGCATGAGCATAAAAAGATGACAGAAAGTCTCCTCATGAAGTTTCTTAGCTCTCTACTAATAACATCGAGAAAGGTGCTTAAAGAAACAACACGCACTAAAATAACTGAAAAATACCATAATCAGTAATCTTGTCATCCCAAAATTCATGGAAATTCCCAAGGCCTGAATCCAGAGAAAGAGCAGATTTTGAGAGACTATCTGCAATCTGGTTATGCTCACGGTATATGTGTTTTATAATCAAATCCAGAAAATTTTGTAGTAAGTCTCTCAAATCATCACACCAATGATTCAGATGGGGTAAGTTCAAAGAGCCTTTTCCTGTTGCCCATGATATGATGACAAGGGAGTCTCCAAAACGAGAGTGAAGAGGAATTCCCAAGTCCTTTGAGACGGAGAGAATATACCACAAAGCCATCAGTTCTGATTTTGTATTAGTACTTCTTCCACAGCCCATAGAAAACTGTATACTGTGAGAACTACTCAAGAATAGAACAAAACCAGCCCCCCCTATGTTCTTGGCGGCTGCACCATCGAAAAACCCACAGGGATACTCCAACTTTGGCGGCATTCCTATCATCCTGTGTTTAAACTTTTTTAAAGGCACAGGGTAAGAATGGAAGAGCAATTCAATATGTTGAAGGACTGGATAAACAACTGGAATTTTCCCCTCGAAAATACATAAATTCCTGTGCTTCCAAATAGACCATAAGGTAAAGAATGGCAAGTATAACTTTGGAAATTTCAGTGAGTGTATTTTGACCCAATTTTCCAGAAGCAATTGAACCGTAGAGCTAGTAGAGGCAGGATAAAAAGATCCAGAATTGAACTGATCAGAAAGAACAACAAAGGTGTTCTTCGTAAACATGCACTCTAGGAAAGATGCTGAATTTTTTCTTCCTCTTTTTTGCACAGCTGATAGAAGCTTGGACCCTGTAAGCCCCGTTTAATAAGTTGATCCCAAGTAAGTAATTTATTTTTTATGAGGAGCCAAATGAAGCAACAGATTTTTTCCGGTATGTTGTATTTCCATAGACCTTGAAAGACAATGGAAAAATCCAAATCGGGCTCTTTTGTATGGTCCACCAAACATTCATAAACTTTTTCCGCAGTTATAGAGCCTAAGAAATTCCTGTACGTCTAGAGACAGCGGTCTGGTGAGGATCTAAGATGAATTATCCCAAGTTCCAGACCTCTAACATAGTTCTCCCAGAGAGAGTTCCATTCTCCCCCAAGATCCAAGTCCGCGGCAGAGAGCCAATAATTCATGGCATCAATAGAATGATTTCTGGCTTGTGCAAGAGATATAATGCCATAATATTCCAAATAAATACGCAGGTCCTCTGGCAGAATGAAACCTGTGCCCATCCCCAATATCGGGTCCAAACCAACTCTTATGCTTTCACCATTACCTGCCATCCATATAAGACCCATGCCAAGCCAAGTGATGGTATTGATAAAGCCTTTCCAAATAACAGAAACGTCCATAGTAGAGAAGGTTTTTCCTCGAAACCAAGTCAGGACAGAGCGTTTCCTTAAGTATTTCACAGAGATCACATTGAACCAGAGACCCTTGCCACATAGAGCGAACCAAAAGGATTTAAGTCTTAAGGAAATACTGAACCAGTCTAGATTTTTTATGCCCCATCCACCTTGATTGGTAGGCATCGAGAGAGAGGCCCAATCAGCTAGATGATATTTTTTCTTAGATCCCGTGGATCCCCAAAGAAAATCGAAGATAAGACATTTGAGCTTCTTCAGAATTGATTTTGGAATGGGTACTAAAGATAGCCAGTATATCGGTAAGCTGGTCAGAACAGCCTTAATGAGGACCAGCCTCCCTCCCAAGGATAATAACTTGAAAGACCAATGTTGAATCCTCTTTTCAAACTTTTTTATGAGCCAAAACCAATCTCTTGCCAGATAGCCCGTATGTTTTATATAGTAACCAAGGTAATTTAAACCCAAAGAGATGTCCTGAGTTTTGAAAGATAAAGAATGAGAGATTCTTTTTAGAAGCTCATCATCAGCATTGTTAAACAGAAAACAAGACTTCTCAGCATTTATGAGCATTCCTCATGCTTCATAGAAAGTGTGCAGAATAACTTTAAAAGCTACCCATTCTTCACAAGTACCCAAACCAAATAGAATTACATCATCAACAAAAAGAAGATGGATAAGGAAGAGATCCTTTGAAATTTTAATCCCTTTTACCAACCCCCACCTACGTGCATCCTCAATAAGGAGGCTGAGTCCCTCAATCACCAGTATAAATAGAAGAGGAGAAAGTGGGCAGCCCTGTCGGATACCACAAGAGGCAGTAAAAAAAGGAGAGGGGGAACCATTTATGAGAATAGCAAAATTGACCGAAGTTAGGCACCCCATAATCCAGTTGACTCCTTCCAAAGGCATACTAATTTGTAGAAGAATGAGCCTCATAAATGACCAGTTGACTCGATCAAAGGCTTTGGAAAGATCAAGTTTAAGGACAAGAGCACTCTTATTCCTAGTTTTAACAGTATGGAGAACTTCATGAGTAATTGCCAAAGGCTCTGAGATCTGACGATTAGTGAGGAACCCAAACTGCTGCACTGAAATGAAGCAATCAATTAGAGGTTTGAGACAACTCGCAGCAACCTTTGCAATCAACTTATAGATAAGCTTACAGAGTGAGATAGGACGGAATTCAGTGAAGGTTGAAGGATTGTCTTTTTTAGGAATAAGGGTGATAAAAGTCGAATTGAGAGAGGGCAGAACCGACCCATTCGTCCGATCTTCTTCAACCAAAAGTACCAGCTCATCCCCTAAAAGATAAAAAAAGCAAGAAAAAACTCAACTGGAAACCCATCAGGCCCAGGTGATTTGTCTTTCTTGAAAGACTTGAGAGCTATTTTGACTTCCAAAAGAGTCACCTTTGAGCTGAAGTTAGACCGAGCCTTAGGGGAGAAAAAGGATGGATAAAGTTTAATGACATTCAATTGAGCTGAAATAGTGGTGAGATTGTCATCTTTGAAAATGCTATGAAAGTGCCTGATTCCCAGGTCTTTCAAAGCCTGGTCATTATCCACCACCAAGCCTTCCTCATCCTTCAGACTCCAAATCACATTGTGGTTTTTCCTAGCTAAAGCTACAGAATGAAATTTTTTTGTATTTGAGTCACCCAAAGTGGCCCAGATCATCCTGCTTTTAAGCTTGGCTGAAAGGATCTCATGGTCCCTTAATTTTTTCAAATCCAGTTGAAGAGCCTTGAGGGAAGAGAGAGTCTTAGAGGAGAGGATACCTGATCGAGAAGAAGCAGGAATATCATGAGTCTCTTTCTCAAGAAGAAAAATCTTTTCTTTCAGCTCAAGAGACTTATGATGAGTCCAATATTTGATTTTTTCTTTCAACAGCCTAAGATTCAGTGAGAAAGAGTCCATGTAGGAAACGGTGGGATCCGAGGCGAGAAGAGACCACTCAAGTTTGATCATGTTAACAAAATCATGGAAGGCCAGCCAAGAGTGGTTGAACATGAAAGGGAAGGTGCAAGGAGATGATTTTTCTTTCCATTCCAAGATAATCGGATAGTGATCTGAGATGGCCGAGGGATAAGTCCAAACCATGTGTTGTGGGAGATGGTCAATAAGACTGGAAGATAGTAAGAATCTATCCAATATTTTACTAATTCCATCATCATCCAAGCAGTCGTTCCTCCAGGTTGGACCAACAAATGCAAGGGCAATGTCCACAAGCTGATGGGAGGAAAAGAGATGTGTGAAAAAGGGGGCTAGAGGATCAAGGTGGGCCTTTTTTCCCTAGATTTCAGAGCAGCTTAAGATATGATTGAGATCCCTAGCTAAAACCAGGTTAGGTTTACTGAGGAGACCACCTTGTTCAGCCAGATTCCAGAAATATTCACGATTGCTATAAGGCCCGTAACAGTTAAGAAGGGAGAGATTCAAAGAGGAGCCTCGGACCTGAACTTTGAGGAGAATCCCAGCCAATGTATTGAAGGCTTTGATTTTGAAATAGTGAGGGTTCCAAGTAGATAATAATCCCCCTAAGAGACCTATGGAGCTCAGGGCGCAATATTCCTACCCTGGTCGAAGTTTAGATAAGGCCAAAAGTGCTGGATGCGAGCTAGACATTGTCTCCTGAAGGATGATAAGATTCAGAGCAAGGGATACAAAAATATTCTGAAGGATTTTATGTTTGGCTAGGGCTCCAAAGACACGAACATTAAAGGAAAGAATATTCATTAGGAACCATATGGGACAGGCTTATTTGCTCTAAGGGCCCGAGGAGAAGTAGAATGGGTAGAACGAGCAGCTTCCTTCAGTCTAGTAGAAAGAGGAGTATATGAAGGAGGAGAGTCTGAGGAGGAAAGAGGGGATTTTTTTTGTTTTCCTCTGAATAGTCACATTTTGGAAACGTATAGAGTCCAAACGGATTACTGAAGGGGAAAGAGGAGTTTTATCAGTAAAGATGTCCAAAGAGGTCTGAAGTGAGGGATCCGCGAAGGAAGGGGTCATGACCAGACTACAAGGAGGCGAGGGTATCAAGGAGGGCCTGGAACTAGGCAGTGGTGGGAAGTCTATGTCCGAGAAAATAGAAGGAGCCTCTGATTTGTGGAGGTGTGAACAGGGGGAAGTCAATAGGGGAGGCCTTGGCTCATGAATCAATACCGGTGACACAGAGGGAGTAGATAGCTTCTCAGAAGAGATCAAAGGAGTCTTGGTAAGCACTGAGTAAAAAACCCCAGAATCTAGGCTCACAACTGAATCAAAGGATGGGCTTGTGGCTTCCTTAAAAGGCATGGTTTCAAGGGATCGAGAGATTAATCTCATGCCAGGTCCAATAGAGGGGCCCATGGCTGCCTTACTAGGCATAGAAGCAGAATCCTGAGTCTCAAAGAATGATTCAGATGCAGAGGTAGGGCCCGAGGTTGTCTTGATAGGCTTAGAATCAAAATCCTGAGGCTCTAAGCTCAGAACTAATTCAAAGGAATGGCCTAAGGCTGCCTTGTTAGGCTCAAAATCTAAATCCCGAGACTCTAGGTTCAATTTCTGATCCAGAGGAGGGCCCCAAGTTAGTCATAATAGGTAAATAAACCAAAGCCCTAGGCTCCAAGTTCACATCAGAACCAGAAGGCGGGCCCAAGACACAGACAGAGTCCATAAACTAAAGGTCTCACTCAGTAGCATCATCAAAAAAAGAGCAAGCCTGAGAGAGCATACCTTTATTGAGCTCGACTTCATCAATGTCCCTTGTAATGGGAGAGGAGGAGGGTACATGAGCCTGAGGAAGAGGTGTTGGAATAGGAGAAGAAGCCCGTTTTATGAATTCCAGACAGGTCTTTCGGAGATGTCCCACCACTCTGCAATAGCTACATCGAAAAGGCACATTTAAATAATCAATCCTCTGCTGAATGACTCTATCATTGCAGATGATATCAAATTCAGTAGGGAGTCCCGTGGATAAGTCCAGTTCCACAAGAATTTTTTCCTTTTATCATAAGAATGAAGAAAGTCATCTTCAACAGCGATGAACCTCCCTAGTGTATTTCCGATACCTTCCATTATTTCACAATTCCACAGAGGAAGCGGGAGTCCAGGTAAAATGGCCCATAAATGTCGCTTTTTAACCCTTTCTTTTCGAGGGTTGAAATGTACGTGCCATCGATCCAAGACTATAGACCCTTCACGTATGTGCCATAAGGAATTTAGAATTGATAGTGCATGTGCTTCCTCCAAGAACACAATAACTATCCAGCCTCTGGCTAATAAGCTGATTGAGGGTGTATACGGGAAAAGGGGTTTCCAATTCTCGGCGGCCCAGATTTGCGAGTCATTCTTCCCCATTTTCGTATATTCTAGTCTGCGATGAGAGCTCGAGTGCATAGAGCCTCTACTCTGTCCAAAAAAATGTCTCTGCCAAGAACATAATGTAGTTTTCTTTCTCGCACTTTAAGTGCCTTAGCAGATCTTTGTCGTCGACTGCGCAGTCTGGAAGGTGATGGCTTTACTTCCATCCCAAGACACAGTAAAGATAAACCTCAGAAAGAAAGATTAGATCTTGATAGGAATCCAAAAAAATGTAAAGGAGTAGTCACTCCCACGTAGGAGAGCCACGTAAAGTCCACAAAGAGGATCCGAAAGGATAATGTGGAGAGTCAACCCCACAAAGGGAATCCAAAAATAAGAAGGTTCTAGGTGATGAAAGAAACCCCCAAGTCGCCGACATAAAAACAAGAAGGACACTCGCATACTAAGGGTAATCTGCCAGATAAGAACCCCTAGAAACCCGAAATCTCGTATAAGAAGAACCCGGTCAGAGCACTGAACCGTTGACAAAACCGTCAAGGAAGCAGTATAGGTAACCGGTGATGCCGCAAAGACCGGACAACCCTTCAAAGAAACCTTGAGAGAAACTTCATACAACCAAAAAAAGAGTCAGAAGGAGACTGACCATCCAGACCCAGCTTATGTAAATTGATACTTCCCACTTTTTTCTGCTGGTTGGTACTATTCCTCCACCTTGGAGGATGGACTCCAGCTGTCGGGTCTAGGAATAGAAAATTCAGTCCTCAAGAAAAATGAAACCCTAGCGACGGCCGTGAAAGCACCCACCAGAAGCAGGCAGATGAGAGATGATGAACCTAAGATAGGTAGAAAAAACCGGAAAAAACTTCAAGGGACAGGACAGAACCATCCACACAACTGAGAAGACAAACCCTACATCAAGAAGGAGGAGGAAAAGTAGCGGCATGATAACCTTCCAATCATACAGAGGCAAGAAGAGTAAAGAGTAGGGAAAAAGACAAAAAAAGCAACATGGTGTAGCCTAGCCCCTACGCCATAGCCCTGATTTGGGCTGCAGCCGAGGACTCCTCTCCTCCATTACGTCGTGTTGTTTAGAAGGCCTTAAACCATGTGCAAGGCCAACATTTTTTTTAGGATAATTCAAATTTTTATTTTTTATTATTTTGTTAGGTAGAAACATTACAACATCTCCCCCATATTGTGTTTTTTCGTGACCCACATTTTTTTTACGGATAATTAAATTTTTACTTTTTTATTGTTTTGTTAGGTACGAAGATTACAACATCTCCCCCATATTAGGTTGTTTTTTTGGCCAACAATTATAATGGCTTATAATTAAAAAATATATTTTTTATTAATAAAAATAACGTTATGTAACATTACATAATGTTACAAGATCTCCCCCATACTGGGCTGTAGAGCACCTCTCAGCGCAAAAATAAAATAAATAAAAACATTCATTAAACTTTAGGGTTGAAGAAAAATTAGAATAAATACTAACATAATAATAATGGCTCTAAGATATTACTATATGTTCCGGTGCACGGTATATTATAAATATATGTATAATAATGATCTGATGTGATTACAATAAATTAAGTTTAAGAAACCAATGTGTAAACGCTATTTACAATGCATGCCTAAATAATTAAAATTACTTTTTTGTTTTATGCAAAGAGATCGTTGTATTCTATACAAAGAATAAAATGAATTTCAGCCAAAAGACCGTATAATTAAAGGTTTTTTGGTTTGATGCAAAGAGATTGCTATATTCTATACAAAGAATAAAGTGAATATCAACCAAAAGACCATATATATATTCATATTAACCAAAGTAAATAAAGGAGAACAAATCTCAAAACAGAACTAGCAGTTTTTTTATTAATGTTTTACAATTTTTTTACACATTATATTGGTACGTTATTTAAAATAACAATATATTTACGAAAGTTAAAATTTAAAGTAAACCAAAAAAATGAGAAATGATGCTTAATCCTAAATATAAAGCACACTTCATTAAGCAAAGCACATGACTTTATATATGAAAATGATAGAAACATGAACATGTGTCTTGTCATGGGTCATGAAAAGTTCTTAAGATCTTGATGTGGTGTTCACTCGCGTTCTCCATGAGTGCCCTTGAAATGCTGAAAATAACTAAATGCATCAGATTTATGTTTCAAAAAATAGATCCATGTTTTTCTTGAGTAGTCATCAATAAAATTTAGAAAATACTTTCAGCCACCAATGGATGATGTCTACATTGGACCACAAATATCAGAGTGCACAATTTCAAGTGGTGTGCATGCTCTATATGACTTTCTGACTGGAAAAGTCTCTATGTGTTGCTTTCCAAAAATGTATCCTTCACAAACCCTTTCTGGTTTGTCGATCAATGGAAATCCCTTCACCATATTCTTTGTGTGCAGTAGCTTCATCCCACCAAAATTCAAATGTCCAAATCTGAAATGCCACAACCAGGATTCGTCCTGAACTTCTGTCTAAAATGCAGCTTGCAAATTAGCACTTCCATTTTCTTTCTTGTCGAGGGGCTTGACTATTTCTTTACTTTCTGCCTTGAATGCAGCTCATGTGCTTGTCTTCCCTTTCATGTCGGGAACTATCCTCAATGGAAACAAGTGATTACTTGTCACTAGAACTTTTGCTATCAGCTGGTCGCTTGGATGTTTGTCTTTGATCACACAGTGATCATCTTCCATATAGACTTTGTAGCCTTTTTGTATCAACTGTCCAATGCTTAAAAAATTATGTTTTAGACCTTCAACATGATATACATCAGGGATATACTTACTCTCCCCCTGTTTGGTTAGAATATCAACAGTAACTTGGACATTGTTTCCAAGTGTAACATCAGTTTGAACTGAATTGTCTAGACTGGAAAACAAATTTAAATTGCAAGTCATGTGGTTGTTGTAGCTTGAATCTAAGTCCCATATGTCATGTGCAATTTCTTGAATAGCATTGCATTCAAGTCGAGATGTTGATGCCATTAACATTGCACTTGTCGAAGTGCTGGTGCTGATCAACTGATTTGGGATTTGCCTTCCTTGGTCATATTGTTTCTTCCTACATTCATATGCATAATGACCAAATTTCTTATAGTAATGACATTGGATTTTTTATTTATCAAACCTATGGCCACTTCGTTGACTTGGAATCTGAGTTTCTCCTCTACCACGGACATTTGTAGGAATTTTGCCTCGTCTTCCTCTGGAAGAAATTCTTCCTCTACCTTTGAATTTGTTTCTCCCCCTGCCTCTACCATGGCTTATGGATGACTGTGCTACAAATACACCTTCCAATGATGTTTGTGTTCTGTTGAGTATGTGTTCATGATTGATGAGTGAAGCTTGTAGCTCATCAATGGTAAATGTCAACATGTATGTGTGTTCTTCCAAGGTCACAACCAAGTTTTCAAATCTTGGGGGAAGACTTCTGAGAATTTTTTCAACCACCCTTCGGTCTTCTATGGCTTCTCCATGAGATTTCAGTTGGTTTATCAACCCAACAACTCTGGTGTAGATTGAGTCTACAATCTCTAAATCTTCCATGGACAAAGATTAAAAATCTCTTCTCAGAATCTGTAGCTTGGATGTCCTTACCTTATCCAAACCTTGATAGGAGATTTCCAATGTATCCCATGCTTGCTTAGCATTAGTTTTTGTTGCTACTCTTGGGAGTATGCTTTCATGCATAGCTTGATGTATGTAGAATAGAGCCTTTCCATCTTTCTTCCTTTATTCCCTCAAGACATCTTTCTCAGCCTATGTGAGATTGTTATATGCTGTCATGTATGCTGGTTTTGCATAACCATGTTGGACTATCTCCTAGACATCTTGACCTCTGAACAAAGCCTTCATAGTTAGAGACCAATATTCATAATTCTTTCTTGTAAAGATTGGAGTTTGCAATGAACTAGAAGTGGAAGCCATTTTTAATTTTTAATTAACTTTCCTTAGAAAATTAATTTTCCACCTTTTAAGACATGATTTCTTTCCTAAACCTTGCTCTGATACCAGTTAGCCAAAACCGAGTCGACTAAACTTGAGTTTACCGCTTAGTTATTAAAATTTAAAATTTTCATGCCGACCTCTTTTTCCTTTTCTTACTTGTCGGGTGAAACTTTTCTAACTCCTGACTAGACAAGTTTATAAATTTTGGTCGGACTTTTAGACCTGAATAATTTACTTTGACTTACTTTTTGGTTCTACCGACTGATTTGACAGCTTGTCGGTAACTTCACTTCGACCACTAGTCGGTTCACTTACTTTGGTCTTGTTTTAGTCGAAATCTACTGAGTATGTTTCTTAGTCTAAAATACTTAAGAATTATAAATGCTTTTCACCTGTGAGTAAGATGAAGTAAAAATGGACATATTAACAATCCAACATAACTTATAAAGCATATATCCCAATATGTAGGAAGACTTGAGTTGACCAATGTGCAGTATAACCTGGAACTTTCACAGAGTGAAAAATTTATGGGTTCTTGTTCTTTCACTCAAACGTAATTGTAAAATACATTTAAACAAGTAAATATGGAAATATTGTGCAACCAAATAAACATGCATTCAACAATAAACTATTTCTTATAGATAACTTGTGCGGAAATAACAAAGGTATTACAAACTTGTCGATCCAAACTTGTTGGCTCATCGGATGACCCTTTTACAGAGCTTCGACCCTTCGACTGAATCACATACACATAAGCTTGAGCCTCAAATTCTCTTTCTCTCTTCTTCTCACCCTGAGTTCCTCTGTCTCTCTATTATGTCTAAACTATTTTACAATTTTCTTCTTCTATTGATATGCAACCTGAAAATTGCTTCTACATGAATCGACCGACTCACCATTAAAGACTGTAATAACTATCTACCTAACAACTTAGCTTTAGAAAGAAATTTGACTGGTTTACATTGTCAAGTCATGGACTCTTCCCTCTTGTTAGACTGACCAACAAGATCTTGACTAATACAGACTCTGACACAGTTGGCTAAGAGTCAGCTACGAATATGTGAGTAATTAATTTTTGCAACACTCCCCCTTAATTATGAGTAGATGGGGATTTTTAAAATCAAAATTTACAAAATGTTTCAGAGCTTAGACTTGCTTTGTTCATGACATAGTTCACTATGCAGAACTTGTCATTCCAAGATAACTACACAAATACTGGAATGTTTCCTTTTCCAATGGTTTTGTAAATATGTTTGCAAGTTGATCTTCGGACCTGCAAAATGCCAAACAAATTTCCTTTTTGTTCACCAACTCTCTTATAAAATGAAACCTTATGTCAATGTGCTTGCTTCTCTTGTGAAACACATGATTCTTTGATAATGCTACAGATGAATTTTTGTCGTAGAATATTGTTGTCGGTTCTTGATGGTTATGTGACAAATATTTTAACACTCTCCTAATCCAGACATTTTGACATGTAGCACTTGTAGCTGCAACATACTCTACTTCTGCTAAAGACAAAGTTACTATGGGTTGTTTCTTTGAAGCTCATGAAACAACACTTGTACCAAAATGAAATGTGTACCCATATGTGCTCTTCCTATCATTTATGCTGCCTCCATTGTCACTATCAGTGTAACCAATGAGTTTAAAATTTTCTGAGGTTGAATACATAATGCCAAGGTCTTTTGTGCCACTTACATACCTCAGAATTCTTTTACCTGCTTACCAGTGTGAGTATTTTGGTGACTCCATGAACCTTGAGATTAGACTTACTCCATACATAATGTCTGGTCTTGTCACTGTAAAATACATAAGGCTGCCAACAAGCCTTTTGAACAACGTAGGATCTACAGTGGATCCTTTATCATCCTTGCTCAATTTTAAACCTGTTATTACTGGTGTTGGGGCTGTCTTGGAATTAGACATGTTAAATATTTTTAAAAATTCACTTGCATACTTAGACTGTGACATAAATATACCACTTTCAGACTAATTAACTTCAATTCCCAGAAAAAACTTCATAAGCCCCAGATCAGTCATTTCAAATTCACTTTCCATGACTGCTTTAAAATCGCTATGCCAAAATCACCAATAAATATTAAATCATCTACATACAAGCAAAAAATTAACATCTTATCTTGTTCATTCACTTTGGTGTACACTGTCGCTTCACTTTCACTTTCGTGAAATCCATTTTTAGTGAGATAGGAAGCAATCCGACTGTACCAAGCTCTAGGAGCTTGCTTCAACCCATAGAGTTCCTTTTTTAGTCTGTACACTTTATGCTTTTGACCAGGAACTTCATACCATTATGGCTGTTACACATATAATTCCTCTTCTATATAGCCATTTAAGAATTCCAACTTGACATCCATTTGATAAACAAGCCATTTGTTTTGTGTAGCTATGGCCAAGACTGTTCTGACTGTATCCATGCATGCAAAAGGTGCAAACGTTTCATTGAAGTCTATGCCAGGTTGTTGTGTGAACCCTCTGGCTACCATTCTTGCTTTGTGCTTCTGGACATTCCCATCAGCATCTTGTTTGGTATTATAAATCCATTTGACATTGATTACATCTTTGTCTTTTCGTACATCAACCACTTCCCATGTCTGGTTCTTCTCAATGCATTCTATTTCTTCATCCATGGCTTGTGCCCATATTTCTTTTTTGACAGCTTCTTCAAATGTTATTGGATCATAAATAGGTGAAAATAATGCAAAGAGAGAGAATGAATTTGGTGTACCAGCTTCATATATCTCACACAGACTTCTTATCTTCACCGGTTCTGTCGATGTCGACCTTGATGAAATGCTTGATATAGTCTGCTCTACTCTTGGTGTACTTGTCGGTGTAGCTTGAGCTAGCACTTGTGTCGATGGTCCTTGTCCTGAACCATGTCATGGTGTCATGGGAGTCGACGGTGCTGCGACCGGTTGACTAATATGTGGTGTTTGAACCACTTCCTCCTCCATATCATCATTGTTGACATTCGACACAATCTTGACATTTATGTTGACAGTTCCATCCCATGATTCATTCTTGAAAAATTGAACATCTTGAATGATTATCACTTTCCTTGTGACGGTATCATACAACTTGTATGCTTTTGTGTCTTCAGAATAACCGACAAAAATACATTTCTGTCCCTTCTTGTCTAGCTTCCTTCTCAGCTCATCCGGAACATGAGCATATGCAACGCAACCAAAAACTTTTAAATGGGAAACACTATGATTAATACCTATCCATGCTTCTTGAGGAACTTTGTTCTTCACACTCTTTGTTAGACACCGGTTCATAATGTATATGGCAGTTGCAACTACTTCACCCCAATACTCATTTGGCAAATGCTTGGTTTCCAACATGTTGCGTGCCATCTCCATGATGGTTCTATTCTTTCTTTTGGCAATACCGTTCTGCTGAGGTGTATACCATGTAGTGAATTATTTCTGCATGCCATGGGTCTTGCAAAAATTTAGAAATTCATTTGAAACATAATTACCTCCTCTGTCGGTCCTTAGGATCTTGATGTGGTGTCCACTCTGGTTCTCCACGAGTGCCTTAAACTGTTGAAAATAACTAAATCCATCAAATTTATGTTTCAAAAAATATACCCATGTTTTTCTTGAGTAGCCATCAATAAAAGTTAGAAAATACTTGCAGCCACCAATGGATGATGTCTGCATTGGACCACAAATATCAGAGTGCACAATTTCAAGTGGTGTGCGTGCTCTATATGAATTTTTGACTAGAAAATTCTCTCTGTGCTGCTTTCCAAAAATGCATCCTTCACAAACCATTTCAGGTCTGTTGATTAATAGAAATCTCTTCACCATATTCTTTGTGTGAAATAGCTTCAACCCACCAAAATTCAGATGTCCAAATCTGAAATGCCACAACCAGGATTTGTCCTGAACTTCTATCTGAAATGCATCTTGCAAATTAGTGCTACCATTTTCTTTATTGTTGAGGAGCTTGACTGTTTATTTACTTTCTGCCTTGAATGCAGCTCTTGTGTTTTTCTTCCATTTCATGTCGGGAACTATCCTCAATGGAAACAAGTGATTACTTGTCATTGCCACTTTTGCTATCAGCTAGTCGCTTGGACCACTAGTGGAAAATGAGAGATTAGTGACCAAAAAAATGACCAAAATCCGCATATCAATGACCACTTTTGGTTTGGCGATCGCTGGTGGCTAATTTGCGGTCTTTTATTACATGACCAAAATTGGTCATTTTTATTTTGGTCATTTATAGCTTGTCGGTTGGTCATTAATTTGGTCATATATTTGGTCATTAATTTGGTCATATATTTGAATCAATGACCAAATATATAACCACATTTGTGACCAAATTAATGACCACATGACAAGCTAGAATATGACCAAATTTGGTCACGTAATAAAAGACCATAAATTAGCCACCAAAACTGATTTTTGGTCATTGATATGCGAATTTTGGTCATTTTTCTGGTCATTTGTATTTCATTGTTTGGTCACATGACAAGCTAAAATATGAACAAATTTGGTCGCGTAATAAAAGACCATAAATTAGCCACCAAAACTAATTTTTGGTCATTGATATGCGAATTTTGGTCATTTTTCTGGTCATTTGTATT
>LPNX010795702.1:22421-42041 GCA_001517045.1 Pseudotsuga menziesii
AATCGAGAGAGCTCGTTGGATGCAGAATTTGATTCTGCATCCAACGAGTACCCACACTGCATACTTTTGACGGACCCCGCTACCCCAAAAACAAGAAATACCTGNAGCTAGGCTTCAGTATTTCGAACACCTTCCTCCAAAGATCAGCCAAAAAAGAAGGACCATTCAACTCGCCCTAAGATGGCACATCTTTCTGTTGAAATAGATTTCAATTCTATGGATTTTCAATTTTTGACCGACCACTACTGCCAAGAGAAACAAGGGCATCAAATTTTTCAAGCTTCTATTTGCATATTTGGGAAGAGCAAGATAAGGTCTAGGTCGCCTTGGGAAGGCGCATCTTTTCCTCCAATCGGCCTTGCAAGTGACCACAGTTAAAAAATTGGGGTTTTCCTGTCAAACCCTAGGTCATCCTGACACAGGTTCTAAGAGCAATCCTCAAATTGGTAAGTATTATCTCCTATATTTCCATTCGAAGTTCTCATTCATTAAAGATGACAAACAGTACCAAGCTTGATGAAAAGCTTGAAGGAGCAGAGAATTTTAGAGCATGGAAATACGAAATCGTGCTCATCCTTGAAGAACGTGACCTAGAAGGATACATCAAAGATGAGGTTAAGGGGCTAGAGGGAGATGAAGCAAAGGCCAAACACAAGAAGGATATGATCAAAGCCAAGAGGATCATAGTTGATTCTATCAAGGATCATTTGATCCCTTAAGAATCTTCAAAGAATACTCCAAAGGAAATGTTTGATGCACTAACCAGTTTATTTGAAGGCAAGAACATCAATAGAAGAATGACCTTGAGAAACCAACTCAAGGGTGTGAAGATACAAAAGGAAAAAACTATGCAATCACACTTCTCAAGAGTATCTCAGATCAAAGAACAATTAGAAGTCATTGGTGACATGGTAGAAGAAACGAAAGTTGTGATGACCACCTTAAATGGTCTTCCAAGAGAATGGGGTTCCTTCATCAAAGGAATATGTGCTTGAAGAAAACTAACGAAGTTCAACAAACTATGGGAAGAGTGTGTACAAGAAGAAGGAAGGATAACAAATAGAGAAGAAAAGCTAAATGAAGATGAAGATCAAGTTGTAGTTGCTCATTCAAAGAATGGAAGAAACAAAAGGAAGGATCGAGGATCACCTCCTAGAAGATCACAAGACTTCAAAAGAGGTAAGAAGTTTAAAAAGGATTACTCATATTATGAATGTTACACAGGTCATAAGTTAGGACATATCTTTAGACATTGTCCACTTAATAAAGACAAGTTTAAGAAGAAGAACTAAAAGTTCCATGCCCATGTAGTCAAAGAGAATGAATCAGATGAAGAGAAGGCTAGAGAGAATGGAGACTCTAGTGAAGAATACATTTTAATCCCAACCCTCATAGGATTAGTCTCTCATGGAAGTGACACTTGGCTCATAGATAGTGATGCTTCCAAACATATGACCGTTCACAAAAACTCTCTCTCATGTCTTTCTCAGAAAGACTATCCACACAAGGTGTAACTTGGAGATGATTATCAATATCCCATCAAATGAATGGGAGAATCCCCTTACAAGCTAACACATGGTAATTCCATGAAGATGAAAGAAGTCTTATATGTTCCAGGATTAAAGAAGAATCTTCTTTCTATATCAGCTTTAGACAAGAAAGGTTTCAGAGTTACCTTTGTAGATGATGAAGTTCTTATGGAGGACTCTACAAATTAAAGGGGCACACAAGTTCAACCTTCACAGCTAGTACCATTAGTCCATCGGAACTATAAAGCATTACTAAGTGTGATCAAGGCGGTGACAAGTCTAACAGAAATCCAGATCAATCATGAAGGGGTATGCAAAGGATGTGCTCAAGGAAAGAATATCAAGAATCCATTTCCAAACAGTAATAGTAAAGCAAAAGGGATCCTAGATATTGTCCACTCAGATGTGTGTGGACTGATGTCTACTTCTTCCTTAAGCCGGTATGTTTATTATGTCTCTTTTATTGATGACTACTCTCGTAAGACTTGGATATATTTTTTGAAAGGAAAAGATTAAGTATTTGAAAAGTTCAAAGAGTTCAAAGCTCTTGTAGAGGATCTCTCTAAAAAGAAGATCAAGACCTTGAGATCAGATAATGGAGGAGAATTCACTTCAAATGAATTCAATGACATCTGTAAAGAATATAGGATTAAGAGGGAGCTTACTACACCCTATAATCCTCAATAGAATGGAGTGGAAGAAACGAAGAATAGATCTATCATGGAAGCAATCAAATCCATGATCCATGATTAAGATTTGCCTATGCATTTATGGGTTGAAGCATCAAGGACCGCAGTCTGTGCAGAATAGAATATCCCATAGTGCTCTTGGAAACAAAACTCCAGAAGAGATCTTTATCGGTGAGAAGCCTGAAGTTAGCCACCTGAAGATATTTGACTGTCATGTCTACTTACATGTTCCCAAGGAGAAAAGATCAAAGTTGGACCCTTCGAAAAGACGGGAATATTTGTTGGATACAGTGACCCGTTGAAAGCTTACAGAATCTATATTCCAAGTTTTTTCAGATTGAGATCAGCGGAGATGCCACATTTGATGAAGATGTAGCTTTCAACAAATCCAGAAAGGCCCATGCGATTAAGATCATGAAAAAGAGCCAGAAGCTCCCAGAATTGCAAAAACCGGTATATTACCAATTAGAGATGTTGAAGAAGAACCTATACCAAAAGATCATGACATGGCAGAACCTCAAGGACCCATGGAGACACCCCATGAGATGATTTCAACAAAGAGAAGACCAACTTGGGCTCGTGATATAATTCAAGAAGCAGAAAGATATGGTGCACGAGAAGGAAGCAAGACACCAAGACTCTACTCCAACCATGTAGCATTGATGTGCAATCTTGTTCATGAGGAACCCACATGTTTTGAAGAAGCTTCAAAGAAGAAGGAATGGATGGATGCCATCGATTCAGGAGGATCATCTCCGAGATCGATCAAAATTAAAGTCTTCAAATTGTGAACAAAAGCTTACAGTTGTGTAGAATTCAACGAGGGCTTTCCAGCGACATTCGTTTCGCCTCAAAACGGACTCTGGACGTGAAAGATATCACGTTCGGAATTTTTGGCAAAACAGGTAAAATTTGGCAAAAGGGGGTTCCACGTGGCACCACTGTAAGTGTGACATGTGGCATGTACGACATTGACGTGGCACACTCATAGAGTTCCATGTGGTAGGTTGCAATCCAATTGGCAATGTTGGGTTGCCAGGTGATGTGGACTGTTAGCAGTGTTGTTGCCTTTCACACACCTGGGGGGAGGACGTGGTAGAAATATTCAAGCCACTTGGTGTGTCCTTGGGGGCAAGTCTCGAGTCAAGGTTGTCACCTTGTTCTTGACTCCTCCGTTTAGTCCAACTCCTAACGAAGCCAAGGGGGGTAGACCCTATTAGTTGCTAAGGTTGTTAAGGCTTAGTGTGATGATGATTTAGTTGTTTTAGGAGTTTTGATAAAAAAAATAAGCAATTGAACAAGATATTGCAACAGAAATATCTAAAACACAACAGCATATAGATTAACACATGATATGTAAAGCACACAGAAACAGATGATTGTATAATGTAAAACCAGTGCCAATGGAGTCCAAATATAAAGAGTGGTGTTGTATTGCTGAAAGAAATTGTGTTGCAAGTGCTCTTGGTCAATTTTAGATTAATATGGAGATGAGTGAATTAACTTAGGGGGAAGGGAACTCCAAATATACCCGAAGGTACGAGGAGTATGTCCAAAACCCTTATCCGATGCGGCTCCCCGCAAGGAATATGTGGGTTGGTTGGAGTCTCTGAGACGTGTTCAACACTACACCAACAAGGGTGTAGCCTAACGGTGTCTCGAGGTCACTATTCAGTTGTTTTTGCTTCCTTTGTAGATCTTGCCACCGCAACGGATCAAATTGAGGCGTTGAATTTTCACCTGGGGAGGTTAATTTGAGATGTGACAACTAATTATGCTAGTCACCCGCGTAGCTTTTGATGCAACCAACTGATCAGTCGAACTGCAGCGGTGCAGAGCATACACAACGAATCCTTGGTTATTTTTAAGGATTTTAAGAACTTTGTTGTGTTTGTTAAAAAAAAGGAAATTTTGACCTCCAAGAGTCTCTTTCGGTTCAAGTAAACCTCAATTGTGAAAGCGAGGAGGGATGAATTTTAGTGTGCAAAGTAAAATAAACTGAAAAGCAAAAAGACCAAACCAGTTTTCTAATTAAATCTACCACGCATCTCTTTCCCCTTTCGGGTAACTCAAGAGGTCGTGGGGTTAGTATTAGTATTACTTTGCAATGAATCTGAAACTTGAAATAGCAAAGTATACTGATCTATAAAGAAAAACTACACTAACAAGAGCAAAACCATGAAAAAAGTGCATTGACGCAAAACCCCCTAGGGGGGATGGGGAGTGGGCTCTGCAGGAGCCTACTCAAAATATTTTAATGCAGTATTTACAATGCTTGAGGTGGATGCCAATGGTCCTTACATATCTGGATCCAAAGGCTTACAGGTTTTAGGAATGATGCAAGAAAAATGAATATTGCTCTAGAAGGCTCTGGATGGCTCAAATCTTCAATTTTCCAGCAGCACTTCTCCTTGTCCTGTCAACAAAAGACAAAAACCAGCCACCTATCCTACACCAAATGTGCTAAATATAACGGTAAAAATATAAAATTGTTAAGTACCGAATGATCGAAAACTATGCACAAGTATTTAACAATACTAGATCTATTCTAAGAATGATGCTTTATATTTCTAGATCTAGAAACATGCTTAAAAAGATCAGCCTTTAGATATTCCTTGAAAGAGAAACTAAACTACTTAAGCATGTGAGTAACCGTAGCCAAAGGGGAAAATTTGATTTAAATTTGAAGGAGAGAGAGAGAGAAGGAACGAGCTCAAGCTTGGGAATGCTTGGGCTATGGAGTCCATTGGTGGAGAGCGGAGGGACTATGCCTCTTTAACAATGAGTTCTTGGAGAGTGAGAGAAGCAAGCAATATCTCACACAAATCCAAGAGAAGCACCTGTAAAACACCTTCACACTTTCCAAGAGACTAATCAAATCCAGTAAAAACTCATGCTAAAGACTAGAAGAGCATACCCATAAGCAAATCATCATGCAAATTCTAAATCTTGGACATAAATTAATTAAAATAGAAAAGAAACTACTTCACTCACTCCTACCGATTAGTATTAATCCTTCAATGAGGATAGATTTGACAAGGAATAGCAAATGCATAAAATTTCTATAGATTACCTCGGCAACAGCATGAGACAGTGATCATCCAACACTTGAGCCATGCACCACATGAGACCTCCAAATCCTTTTATTATTCCAAAAATAATACAATACAATACAACTAGAGCAGACATTCTGTCCTCTGACCATGCCAAAACAATGAGCAAAAGCTTTGCTTAAATAGCAAAAATGACCTAGGGGGATGGATCACCAATTGAAAGAAGAGTGGAGTTGAAGTCAACTTCATGAGAAAATGGTGGGATCCTGATTGATGTAATTGGCATGAGAAGGTGCCACATATGCATGAGGAGATGCGCCCTCACCAAACACCCACACGATTTACCCACATGATGCCACAACACCCACGCGAGAGTCCAAAGGAGGGGCACATGGAGTTGAAGTCGAGTTCACATGAGGAAAAAAAGGTAGTTGTTGGAGTGATGTGTGGAGTTAACTCATGTGGTAGGTGCCACCTCAAAGGGAGGTGCGCCAACACTCCATAATCCAACCACCAAATAACTATCGCCATATGTGCCATGACGTTAGCCTCACGTGAAGATGGTGGCACACTTCCATAATTTGACTAACTCGCTAGCCTCCAAAATAATCCAAATGTGATTTCATAAACCTTAGCTTAACTCGTCTTTATCCTTAAAACATTCGTCCTCCACCTTCCATATAATCGCAACTCTTTCTTGGTGTTGGCGCAAAACTCAAGTGGTTGATGTCATCTCCTTCCTTATAATCATTCACCACTTCTAATTTTTAACCAAAGTTAAAGTCTTAGCATTTGAAAAGAGTCACATGCTTAAAAGGACCCACATGCCATGTCATTCCACCCATTTTTTAATTGATTTTTTAGACTTTTTCAACCTTGTCTTTTTGTGCCAATTTGATGCAATTTAACATTAAAATGTTGTTTTGAAGCTCTGTTAGCTAAATAATGTCCCACAGGGTGCTTTAGCCGCCTGAAACATAGGAAAGTGGCCTCTAGGGTAAAGAGGATGCTCCGAGTGTGAAAACGAGCGTCCCCATGCCAAAAACGAACTCCGAACCCGACTTTTATGCATAGTTTTAAAAATCGGAATCGATCGAGGGTCAACTCGGAATTGGAATCGAAATCGGTAATGAATCGGTCATAAATCGACCGATTTGAATTTAATGAATCGGTTTGCTAAAAGATACATAAAATATTTAAATTTAAAGAAAAACAACATTTTCAAGATTATAATCCATGATTCCAAGGCATTGAAGACAAAATAACAAAATCTACTCATGTATATACCATATAAGAGTCAATATATCAAAATGGCACAAAGTGTACTGTAGTTTGGAGTATGGACTCTGTGCAATACATAAATGAAAATACATATCTAGGAGACTAGAACTAGAACAAAATACATAATCCATGAGGCCTAGGCGGCTAGGCCCTATATAGTAAAGGCTATATGGCCTGTAGAGTCCAAAAAACATGCTACATAATCAACTACATAATACATCATCAATGATCATCATCAAACTCAGCACCACTACTAGAACTAGAAGAAGAACTAGAAGGACTAGCAAAGGCATCATGATCTGGCTCAGTCTCGGGCTCCTCGTGATCAAAGTCATCTGCTAATGAAGTAGTAGTATTAGCTGAATGTCGACGTCATCGACGACTATAAGTACAAGGTCTTAGTCGACTAGTGCCCGCCATGCCTGGCACTGCTATCTCAGGATCTACACCTGTATGAGCCGATGGCATCGGCAATAGAGGGTCTACATCCAATGGAACATCCAGCAAGTCTTCCAGCTCAACGTCTATGTCATCACCAAACTCTGGCGGTTGGGTCTCCACTACCCAATCTGAGGTTGGATCTATATCATCCAACACAATGGGATCCATATCAGGTCTTTTGCTCATCAATTGGTTGCGCCTGAGTTGGAGGTTGTACTGCACGAAGACTAGATCGTTAAACTTTTTCTGCTCTAAACGGTTCTCTTCTTTGTGTGAATCCACTCAAACAAAGACCAATTGCGCTCACACCCAGAAGAACTACAGGTTTGACTCAGGACCCGAATTGCAGACCTTTGCAATAGTTTAGTATGGTTACCAAAGGCCTTCCACCATTGTGCTGCAAATGTGAAGAGTCAAGGTAGTTAATTCAACAAATTAGATTGTGAATTTGGCTAAGAATTGCAGTATTTACTATTTACTATTTACAATTTAAGAATTGCAATTTAAACTTTAAAAACAAAATTTAATCAAACAATGGAAATGTTTACCTAGTTGGTCCACCTCTCTTGAAATCTTAACCACATTATTGGCAAAGGTACCAGTGGCAGTGGTGAAAGAATTGATCTGTCGATGTATCTCCAATTGGTCCACCTCATTTGGGACCATGCGCTCATGGCAAGAGTACAATCCATCTGCTACCTCCCCAATCGGATCTGGATCAATATGATCTCTATAGTGATACCTTGGGTTCAGAAAATACCTAGTTGCATGTATAGGGCGATGGAGTTGATTGTTCCATCTCCTATCAATGATCTCCCAAATAGGCCCATACTTTCCCACTCTATCTTTGTATGTTGCCTTTATCTGTTCCTTTGCTTGATCCATAGCTTCATAAATGTAGCCCATGGCCAATTATTCCCCATCAACCAACCGCAACACCTTAACAAGTGGCTCAGTAATTGCCACAACCTCTGCTGCTCTTTTCCAAATGAAGAGCTTTTAATTCTTTTCTTGGTGTCTTTTCCATCTTGTTTGTGGGCTCATTGGGATGAATTCCATTCATCACTTGAATACATTTTCTCCAAGTTCTGTGCTTGGGAAAGGAGAGATTGCAACATGAGGAAGTGAGTTGCAAATCTAGTAACTGCAGGCCTAACAAGCTCCCCGCCTTGTGTGTGTCTCCTCATCAAGCTCAATACCCAACCGTGGTTGTAGATGTATTTGGTGATGCTTTTGGCATGCTCTATAGTGTCCTTGATCCAATCCTGTTTGCATATGTCCTCAAGCATGATGTCTATGCAATGTGCCGCACATGGAGTCCAGAATATGGTTTTTATGTTTTTCCTCTAACATCTTACCAACAAGAATATAGTTATAGGCATTATCTGTGATGATTTGTACAATATTAGCTGCCCCCACCTCCTCAACAATCTCATCCAAAAGACGAAATAACAGCTTTGCATCTTTCACCTAATCAGATGCATCACATGATCTCAAAAACATGGTTCCTTGTGGGCAAGCGACAAGAAATTTTATGAGAATACGACACTTCTGATCAGTCATCCATCTGACATGATAGTGCATCCTGTTCTGACCCATGACTGTTTGAAATCCTTCAAGTATTCATCTATGGACACTATCTCTTTTTGCAAAAGAGATCCCCTCATGTCATGCATACTAGGGCCTTTGAAGCCCTTACCAACAGCTATAACAACATCCCACATAGGTTGGTAATAAGAAGAGCAGGCAGCATTGAAGGGGAGATCGGCATCATACCACCATCTAGCTATGTACTCCTAAGAAACTTCTTTGTATTTCTTCTTCCAGTGGTCATCTAAGGTGGGATGAACTTGTGTTGGAGGCAATTGAGAAGCATTGGCACTAGCAGAGGATGTAAAATAGCTTTGAATGCCACCCTTCTCTTTTTATTTACCCTTCTCTTGTGTAGTCTTGGAGGGTGGAACATACTGAAAAGGATCCTTAAGATCGATAGAAGGGATAGATGAAGAGCCTTCAATTGAACCAAGAGCATAGGTCCCACCCATCATTTCAGCAAGCCTCCTCTTCTTTCCTACTTCTTTCTCTATCTCTCTTTGCCTAGCCTTACTCTCTTCAAGCATCTTAAATTGATCTTGCATATCAGCTCTAATTTGTCTAATAACATCTAGTGGAGCTTCACATGCCTTCACTTGGCCTTTGATGGCAGCCGAGTGTTGTTTAAGCCTGAAAATTCCCCCACCCTTAATCAACTTCTTGCAATACTTGCAATACATCACCCCGTCAACAACATCTGCATGGGCCCATGCAGAATCTTTTGCTTTTGGGGCCATTTCTAAATTCTGATATGCTGAAAGTTGAAACAACAACGAGCAAAATTATAAAATTATAAAATTACTGTTTAAGTCTTTTTATAAAATTATAAATAGCAAATTTTTAATCCGGCAAACTGTAATTGTAATTTGGTAAACTGTAAATAGAAATTTTAATTTTTTTATAAAACTTTAACTTACCTCTAATATTGGAGAGCGCACTGCTAACTTGCCAACTCTAGCTCTCCAACTTGCCAAGTCCAAGCTGCCAACTTGCCAACTCTAGTTTTCCAACAGTCCAACTCAGCCTCTGTCTCAACATGTGGTGATCAACTGTATTGGGGCATTTGCCATTGGGTAACATTTATGTGTTTAAACTTTACTGCTGTGCATGAAGTGGATGCTTGTGGTATTGTTGATCAAGTGTAAAAGTGTAAATATTTCGGACCTTAAAACAAGAGCTAACACTTCCAAACCTTTGATGGAATAACACTGTAAATTCAACCAATTTATAACAGCAGTGACTCAAGGACTCCTAACAGCAGCATGTAAGAGTAACAACTGTGTTTCAAATTTTCAATGCAACAATGTAGTTTCATCACAGTTGACTGTTGATGATAACCAAATAAGAGTAGGTTTCAGACTGTGTATGAGAGTATTAACAGCAGTAGGATAGTCACTTCAATAGCAATTTGTAACAGCAGTAAGATATTCCAAGAGATAAGTGAATGATGTAAATACAACTACCTCCACAGTCAATACTTTAAAGTTTAAATCTGGTTCAAACTTCAAATGGATAAACAATGTTTAGTATTTACATGCCTGAATTTAATGGATGGGCAGCGTCAAGTTCAACACGATCTCTGCAATATTGTATTGGTCCACTGTCCACAAAAAGAATAACTCCATAGTCCAAACAGACCTCTTCTAGATCGTCCTTAAGTCATTATAATTTATACCCACGGGCCACGATTATGCAGTAAATCCTCCACTACTTGGAGTCTTGGACAGAACAAGAGATGCACGGTGCACCCTTCTTGTGAGTCTCGACTCTCCAACTGGCAATAGTCCAAACTTCCAAAGACTCTCCAAAGTCCAAACTTCAAACAAAAAAAACAAAAGGTGGGTGTGACTTGTGAGTGAGTGAGTGAGTGTGTCTTGTAGTTGGGTTGGGTTGGGTTGGGTTGGGTGGGTATTAGGTTAGGAATTAGGTTAGGTAAAATTAAAATAAAAAATAAAACAATATAAACTAAAAAAAAATACATGCTATCATGCATCGGCCTAGGTTGTAAACCGGCCGTTCTGGATCGTAACTCGACCGGTTAGACCGGTCCAGACCGAACCGGACTGGTTTGGTGTCTGAGTCAGCCGGTTCGGTAACGAACCGGTCACCGATACGGTTTACCAGCCGGTTTGGTACCGAACGGGTGAACTGGCCGGTTCCGAAACCGGTTCAACCGGTTTTTAAAACTATGCTTTTATGCCCTTTACAATTTTTTTAATTGAACCATTAAAAAATGGCCTAATTTTGCGGAAAATTTTGATTTTATCGGAATCAGACGAAACTCTGGGGGAACCTAGCACATGTCCATACGACTCAATTCGAATGTCTAGCAAGTTTATAAACACTGACACAGAGGCTCTAATAACCTCCTAAGGCCTAACTACCAAGACGACTACCCCAACTTTGGAGGTGTGAGTGAAAAACTCAGAAATTACTAGTCGTTTGTTCAACAACCAATAATAACCAAGGGAAAAAACACTCTGCGCTAGTCGGCTTGATGCTTAAGTATGGGAAGCCGAGTCTTTTATAAAAATTTACCATGCTAGCACATTTTTTTACAATTTCCACAAGGGGGTATGAACATGTGTTACAAAAAAATTCGAACAGACTCCCAGAAAAAGCCTAGTAGACTTCTGAACCTTGAAGAATGAACAAGTGTACTTGTTCTGCTTTGTCGGCTCGCTTGAAAAAAACCACCAAGTACAACTTAGGTGGTAACAAGCAAGATGACAAATCGCAGGTTTACGGTACATGTGGCATGTACGTGGACCAATCGGAGGTCGCCACGTGGCAGTCCGATTGGCCACAATGTGGTTTTGTTCACCAAAAAATATGGAAGGAAAGGGAATCGAACCCCCGACCTACTCTCCACCAAAGACTCCACATAATCCACCCATCCATTATTCTCGTTGGTGTTTCTTAACCATATGGATTACAAGTTGAATTATTTCTTATTTGGAAAAAAGGGCGGGATTGAGGGCTTAGCCCTTGACCCCATGTGCTATGTTTAAACCAAATGCCAACAAAATCTCAACAAGAGGAGAGGTCAGTGGATTTGAACTTGAGACCTCCTCCCAACAGCGCCAACTCTTTCACCAACGCGCCACAAGCGGAGTTTTTTAAGGATATGGAATATATTCTTTTTAAATTTGTTTGAATCGGATTAATTCTCAAAAAGGGCGCTCCTCCATTTAATCCATTTATTATAATGGATATTGTTACCATATATTATATGGTTTTATTTAGACTATATACTATATAATTTGGGATATAATTGGGATTATTATATATTTTTATTCCCAAAATATATTATAAAGTTGTTTCATCAAATATCCTTTATCCCATTTAGTTTGTATCAAATAATTCCATATCCCATGGAATTTGGTGATGGGTTATGAACCTTTTGGCTATATAAATCAATGTATTTTTCCATGTGAAGGCATGGAAGTTTGGATGAAAGAATTGATATGATGCCAAAGTGCCTTTTGAAGGCTTGTAAGCTTTGCTTATTTTTGTAAGAGGCTTTTAACCACTCTTGAGAGTTTTTGGAAAGTGAGAGGACTTCATTGTTGAAGCCTAAGTCTCTTTTGTAGCAGCTTGAAGGCAATTGTACTTTTTGAAGACTAATAAGATCGATCCTCATTGGAGCTAGACCCGAAGACATAGTCCATCGGGGACAAACTTCGTTATCACATGTTGTCTACATTCTTATGGTTTGCATCTCTTGTTCATTTCTATTTTTCTCAGTTATTTCTAATCATTTGATAAGCTTGTTATTTCAAGCCTTTTTACAAGTTAACTGGTTTAAGAATTCACATCCAAATTCAAGTGTTAGTAGATCCTATCATTTTCGGATCAGCCATGATTGAAGAATACCAATCTATCTCAAAGAATGATGTTTGGGAAGTAGTGCCAAGACATAAAGATAAATCAGTGGTCTCCTCAAAATGGATTTTCAAGACAAAGCACTCAGCAAATGGCAATATTGAAAAGTTCAAAGCAAGATTTGTCGCACAAGGATTCTCTCAGAAGGAAGGGATTGATTATGAAGAGACCTTTGCACCAATAGCAAGATATACTTCAATCAAAACTATTCTTGCCTTGGCTGCCAAGATGAAATGGAAGTTACATCAAATGGATGTAAAGACAGCCTTTCTAAACGATGTCATAGAAGAGGAAGTGTATATTGAACAACCTCCAGGTTTGAGACACATGGCAAGAAAACACGTCTACAGATTGAAGAAAGCACTATATGGATTGAAGCAAGCACCCAAAGCATGTTACGAAAGAATTGATGGCTTTCTGATGAGCTTGGGCTTTACCAAAAGTAAAGCAGATTCCAACCTTTACTCTAAGGTTGTAGATGATGGGATCATGGTATTACTATTGTATGTAGATGATCTATTTTTTATAGGAGAGGAGAAGCTCATCAGTGAATGTAAGAAGAAGCTCACGGCACAATTTGAGATTAAAGATCTTGGTATGATGCATTGCTTCCTAGGTCTCGAAGTATGGTAGTTCTTTCTAAGATGAGATTTTCCTAAACCAAGGAAAATATGCAGTTGAGATACTAAAGAGATTTGGGACGTTGGATTGTAAGGCAATGAACACTCCAATGGTAACAAACTTGAAGCTCCTAAATGATGACTCTTCAAAAAGAATAGATGTCACACTGTACAAGCAGATTATTGGGTCACTAATGTATTTGACAAATACAAGACCGGATATGTGTTTTGTTGTAAACACGTTGAGTCAATATATGGTGGAGCTCAGACATGTTCACCTAGTTGTAGCAAAACATGTGATGAGGTACTGTTATCACACAATGTGTAGCTACCCACTAAAGGTATCCCATTTGGGACAGTAGAGGTGAGGTAGCTAACCGATGACACCGCAAGGGCCTCATCCACTACAGAAGAAGGGTAGTTATCACACTGCACGGGCTCTTGTCGCTTTAGATCACTTTGGAAAATGATCAAGGGGGAGACCCTACTAGCCGAAGAGGGCTAGCACACTGTTATCACATATATAGTAGCCAGGCTACCATCTTCTATTTTTCAGACACAGTACTTTTTTCAGCCAGATCTCTTACATATGAGATGCTGAGATGAGCAATTTTGCCGGATCATTATTATATTTGTGGACTATTGTACTCTCCCATGTCAGGACTGAGTCTCAGGACACTCAAATTTGAGGACTGATTTAGCCATTTAGTCATTACAGAGCAGTTATTGATGCCCAGATGTATATCAGTGCTTTCTCATTGGACAGATGATGTTTCAGATGGATTATATGCATGATTATGACTCACTTTTTATATTGTGTTATGGTTATCATTGCTCTTATACTCATCTTTGTGACATGTATTAACATGTAGTGTCATGATCTGGCGGTCATAATTAGATGGACTTGGGTGTATTTTGTATTATGTATGGATGTCCCTACTTAGACTTGGAAGTTCCTAATCTATACTCATTAGTTTTACACTCCTTAGGGAGAATAGAGGTAGTCATTCCCACCATTGTTTTGGCTTGCTAGTGTTGGCTTCATCATTCATTGTCTCCACCCATCCGTTACCTTCCAGTTTTGTTTTAACCCGACTCACTACTTGACTTGTGGCATGGAGGACCTTTCCCCGCTAGAACCTTTGTTGGACAAGCCTCCCTGTTTATATTGTGTCTCGGCTCTGAGTTGGTGACAGAACTTTCCTTTGGTGAGTTGGATTGTATGCCTAAATCATTCTGGTCGGTTGTCCCGATGTTTGGCACTGTGCAGAACTCCCCCTGGTCACTTGAGATGTTGTTGGCTAAAACTGAAAGCTCATGTACTACTTGTATTGGAAAATGTTATATATGTGCCCATGGAAAATGAAAAATGTTAAACTGTGTTTCTTAACATATGTAAAAAAGGGCAAGAGCAATGAAATGCTAAAATACCCCTTGAAGGGTATAAGAAAAGGACCAAAAAAGCAATGGTTAAAAATGTGCTATATCCAAATATTGCTGACCTTATAAATATGAATATGTCCCGGATGAAAGCTGCGATTAGCTTTGCTTTTAAGCACTGGTGAAGTCCCAAAGGGTCATATAGGCCAAAAAGGGCCATGGAAATAAAATTGATGATCCTAATGAAACTGGATCTAACTTGATGTAGACATGATGCCTAAGTTGAATAAGCACTCTCTAAACAACTCAACCATTTGTGAGGCACTGCCATTCCCTGTTTTGTTGTTTGTCCAGCATTGGTTATAGTGAGTATTCCCCTTCCATATCCAAAGTGTCATGATGTTAAGTAGAAAGTCATCCTTTGCCTTAGCCTCGTCAATTTCATCCTTCACCCTTCACTAGCAAATTGACTACAACTATGAAATGAGTATAGTCCTGAAAGTCTAGTCTGAGTAATAATAAATGAAGCCCTATATATGTATTTGGTTGATGTACCGCCAGTGAAATGAATGCTACTTGTTGTAATTGTTGTTTAAATGATTTGTAGAGCATGTCTTAGCCTTATAGCACTTGCAGCAAATGGATGATAGTCTAAGTTATATTATTGGTATCTAGTCATTTGCAGGTGATTATATTGTCTATTGGATGTTGTTGATGATCAGGCAGAGACCTGGAAAGGGTATGAGTATACACCTTAGATGGATTTGGACTCTCTGAGTCTAATGAAACAGTTTATTTTTAGTTCCGGGCACTTGCAGAGATGATCAGCCTCATTTTACCTTTCTAATGCAGTTTTGCTTCACAAGATGATGTGTTTGAGCAGGGAGATATTTCATTTGGATCTCCTAGGGTGAGCCACTTGTTTTTACCATAGTACTCCCATCCCAGAGAGCTTGGTGGGCTCAGTTTGACAACGCAGGCACCCTAGGAGGTTGTTTTGGCAGGTTCATGTTTTTCGAGGCAGATTAAAAAATGATTAAAAGGCTATTCAAGAAATCGATTTGGGCTACTGAGGCAAGGAAATGACATGGGATGAGTCATGATGATGAGAGTGATGTTCTCTGCACCTTCTCCAGCAGTTGCAGCACCTGATTGGGCCCACACCTATTTTTTGGGCATTTTATATTATTTTCTGGAGCTTTTGGGAGGCTCACGATTTCCTCAAGGAGGCACAAAGTCAAAAAATTAAAAGTTATATTATTTTATTGTGCCATGGGGCACCCATAGGGAGTTAGTTAACACTCCATGGACCCACCATGTGCTTCATTTATTTCTTGTTGAGTGGGGTACCCTCTTGATGGGTGATTTAGTCCACTTTGGTACTTTATGGTTATATTGATCCATGTATTGTATGTTGAGCTCATCTCAACCATTGATTAGAATATTTATCTTTTAATCTTAGCCACTCGCTTTGAAAGTGGTTAGGATTCAGTTATGATTGTGGTTCTCTCATTTCTATTTAAAGGAGAGAGCTTCTCATTTGTAAGGGGTCTTTGGCTCTTGGATCTGAATAATAGAAAGATTTTCCGTAGGTATTTTCTAGATCTGCTTTGCATCTGATGTCCTCAAATGGTGATTTGATGGTCTTCTGCTTCCTAGCATTGTGGAAATTCATGTGAGATCTATATTTTCTCTGCTACCATTGTCTTGTCTACAGGAGGGCGTTTGGCTGGAGCGTTTTTGCAGGGGGACCTCAACTCGTTCGGTTATCTTCATCTTGGATCAGGGGGTTTTCATTAGTGTCATTGTGATCTATGATTACTTCTTTTTACTTTCCTATAGCATTTGGTTTCTTTATCTTGTCTTAGCAAATTTGATATTGTTGGCGTTTGCTCATGCAAGGTAGGGGGCGCATTGGTGGCTTGGGGCTTACATTCGTCATAGAAATCACGTGGATCTTCCAAAATTGATCGGGATAGCAAGGATCATCGCTGTTAAGGCTTCTACAATCATTTCCAGGTACGATCTAACAGGTAATTATCTTCTCTTTAGCAGACCTCAATCCATTGTACCTGTTTTCCTTCCATTTTTCTGAAAATCCTTAAAATACTGAAAAACCCCTAAAAAGTACTAAATCTGGGAACCGTCCGATCTTTGCCCAAACCACTGCTGGGTTTCATAGATCGAGCCTCCCCCTCACTGAATCTACTGCAACGCTGGTCAAATTCCTGCTGGTTTGGCCTAGATCTGAAATGTTGTCTGAAAATTGCATAGCGCCCCCACTGAAAATTTGACCTGCTAGAGTTTTGATTTTTTCTGATTTCTAACTTCATAGACTGATAGATCGGGTCTCACACATTCCAAATCACCCCAACGTTGTCCAGATTCATGACAGTGTGACCTAGATCTGAATTTTAGACTGAAAGCAACCCTAGCGCCATCACTGAAAAACTGAACCTTTCCGGAGTTTACTGTTTTCGAAAGATGACAAGCTAGACTGATAGATCAGGTCCTGAGCACTCCAGAACACTCCTAACGCTAAGCTAGATCCAGCCTGCTTGCCCTAGATTTGAAAAAATCAGTTTTTCATCCTCTCAGCCTCATTCATCAACTTTGACTTTTCTGGGATCTGACTTTTCCCAAGTTTCTCTGAATCGAGTGTGTAGATCAAGCCCTCCTGATTCCATTTCCTCTTCAATGCTAAGCTGGTTGTTTGCTGGTGGCCTCAGATCAATAGATCTGTCTCATCCAACCCTAGCGCTAGCCTTCCTGGACTGAATTCCTGCCTTAACTGAGCCATCCGGACCAAAACACTTATCTGGGTCCACAGATCAGGGTCTACCCTAGGTGGGTTTACCTCAGCGTTGGGTGTATACTGATCATAGTTACATATATCGGCGATATATCGGCGATATCACGATATATCGCGAGTCATTCCCCTTGGCGATATATCGCCACTAAAAAATCGCGATATTTTCGATATTTTGAATATATCGTGATATATTCAATATGTCGCGATATATTGGGAATATATCGGGACATTTTGGAAAATATCGCCCTGCTAAAAAAATTTGCAAAAAATTTGAAAAAGATATTTTGAATATATCGCGATATATTCAATATGTCGCGATATATCGGGAATATATCGGGAGATTTTGGAAAATATCGCCCTGCTAAAAAAATTTACAAGAAATTTGAAAAAAAATTCATGGGTTAAGTTTTTGGCAGTGTTATTAAAACTAAATATATTAAATTCTTAAAGTAATAAATGGTAATATTAAATTCTTAAAGTAAAAGTGACATTCTCCTTTACTTTCATTTCTATCATTTTACAGTCGAACTCGATATTTGATCATGATCCACCATTTGACATATTATGCATCTTATATATGAGTTGTATTTTAATATTTATGTGAAAATGTGTTTATTTGATGTTGTAGTTGCTTTAGATGTCAAAAAAATTGAAACAAAATGTTTATTTTTGTATTTTTTAATGCAAAACGACATTTGCCGATATTTTCCAATATTTTCGCCGTTGCTGCCGATAAGTTTCATTCCGGACCCCCGGCGATATATTCGCCGACACGATATATGTAACTATGATACTGATTCCATTTCCCAATGCACGAAAGGCATTGATCTCCCATTCTTAGCGCTAGCCCTGAGTTGACCTCTTCCCCTTGAAATTGGTTGTTCCTTGATGACTCAGACAATCACCTGTTCACCTTCTTCATTGAGTCTGTCAGCTAAGTACTAGATAGTCTCGACTATTTTCCTGCCCATCCTCGATTACGCTTCCCAAGGCAGAGATCATCTTCTTTAGTTGCTAGTACCAAAACCCTAGATCTAACCATTTCCCCCAAAGGTCGTCCGATTACTGCTTTGGATCAGCCAATATACTGCTGAAGTCTTGATCCATCTACTGAATCCTACTATAGATCTAGAGTTTCTGAACACCTTACGTACCTCAAAGTTTGTTTTGATCTGATTTGGTGTCTAGGTTTGATCTCTCCCATCGGGAGTAGATCTGGGTCTCCCTTATTGTTGTCCTGGACTCAGACAACATAAAGCGAAGAATGCCTTGATTGGCGTGACAACCATCTCTTTGGGAGTCTAGGCAGTCTGGGTTCCACCTCCGTAGTTGCTTGTTCCTCTACCATCCATCCTGGATCCATCTTGCACAGGCAGCTACAAGGGTGGTGATAACAAACACCTACTCAAAACACTCCTAGGGGTATGTAGCAAATGAAAGAGGAGAGATAATAAGTGAGGGAATCTAGATCTATGAAAAGGATGTCATATAGTGGTTAGGACAAAGTTGGGGAGGCTTAGCAAACAGGGAAAATGACCCAATTTGATAGGAAATATACCACAAATAGTTTAGGAACATAGATCTAGAGATCTAGCCAAAAATAAGGAAATCCTAATGGGACCCACCTAGGGTTTATGCAAAAGTGAACAAAGTGGACCCAAGAAGATAGATCGGGGCAAGGGATGACTAGATCGAGATGCTTGAAGGATAGATCTGTGATTTTGAGGTGGGTTCAAGCATAGTTACATATATCGGCGATATATCGCCGACATCGCGATATATCGCGAGTCGATGGGGTCGGCGATATATCGCTGATAAAATATCGCGATTTTTTGCCGACATTTTAATATATCGCGATATTTTCCGATATTATCGCGATTCGATCGAATGTGTCAGCCTGCTTTAAAATTAAAAAAAATTGTCGATAAGAGGCCGCGGACGGGTTTTTTTTCTTCATTTGGACATTTTGGCTTGGAGGAAGTGGAGCTCTGACATCTTGGGCGATCTTGGGCGATTTTATACAAGAGAGGAAGGGGGCAATCAAGTTTCCATAGCATTTAATCAGGTATGTATTCTTAACTTTAAACTTTCATTATTTTTTATTTTGCTTGAGATTTGTTGGTTAATGTAGATTTAATGTAGGGTTTAGGTTTAGATTTAGTGTAGGGTGTAGATTTGCCATTACAATCGTAGCCTATAGGGTTTTAAGTAGGCCACCCTCCCATTTCTTTGAAGTTGGAATGTTTTAAATTTTTAATAATTTCATTGTTTTCAAGAATCAAAATTTTAAAGAAGAACATTTTAAAATTGATTCATTTTTGTTTGTTTGTTGTGGCA
>LPNX010795702.1:43134-149999 GCA_001517045.1 Pseudotsuga menziesii
TACAGTGTGTGTTCAGAGGATGGTGTTAACTCCCTCTGAGCGGGCAGAGATTTCTAGACAGATGGAGATCTATAGGATGTCAGGTGGCACTTTTGGCTATGACATGGCTGTCCAAGATAGAACCACAAGGATGCCAGGTACAATTTGTTTAAAACTTTCAAATTTTGATCTCTTAGATTCTTAATTAATTACCCTTTCATTTCTATGTTTTTTACTTGGTATAAATTTAATACATTGTAATTTGTAATTTGAATTTTGTCTTACCGTTTACCTTCCTTGTTTTCTTTGTAGATGTGTGGTGGACTAACTATGGTCGCAGAGTCCCGGAGTTGCAAAGACTTGCCATTAGAGTGCTAAGTCAAACTTGCAGCTCATCAGGGTGTGAGCGCAATTGGAGTGTCTTTGAGAAGATACACTCCAAGAAGCGCAGAAGGTTAGAATTTTCAATTTAGAAATGTTAAAGTTTAAACTTAAATTTATAATCTTTGCTTCTTTATAATTTTATTAATTTTAAATATAATTTATTACAATTTTGAATTTGAATTTATCATCATTTATCACCCCCTAACTATGGATCTCATACTAACGCAGGTTACTTTCTCAGCGCCTTAATGACATGGTTTATGTCTACTACAATCTAAGGTTGCAGGTGAAACAAATTGAGAAAGTGCCCAATCCAGATGCCATTTCATTGGATGACATTGACACTACCGGCAAATGGAGGGTGGAGATGGAGGATCCTGTGATGGACGAGGCACCTGAATGGTTGGAGGAAGAGGGGGATGATGATGCAGATCTGTCAGAGGAGGAGGGGGAAGAGGAGGATGCTGATGTTCCACTTCCAGAGGATGACTATGCTTATGACTATGAGGACATTGAGGAGGAGGTTGATATTCATTTGCAGCTCCGACTAGCTCCAGGTGGCCCACCACCTCCACAGAGTCATACAGTTGGGACTGGGAGGAGACAGCTCACATTCACCTCCCCCTCATCCACAGCATCTACTCGAGCAGTTGGAGGTTCCAGTTCCACCCCAAGCTCATCTGGACCACCTCCACGACCACCGGCACCTATTGCTTCTAGAGGAAGAGTGGTGCCACAGCTAGTGCCCTTGACCCGTAAAAGGGGTAGATTGATTAGAGGATCATCCTCAGGGGAGTCGATGACTTGATTCCTATTTTTATCATTGTACTATGATACTATCATACTATGTTGGTGTCCTATGTCTAGACTCTATACACTATGATTCTACATGCCTCATGAGTCATGACTCATGATGATTCATCTCTTGAGAGACATTTATTTTGATCATTTGATGTGATGTTCTATCATTCCATCAAGAACATATTTCAGTATTTTCAGTTTATAGTCGATATATGATCATGATCCACCATTTGACATATTATGCATCTTATATATGAGTTGGGTTTTAATATTTATGTGGAAATGTGTTTATTTGATGTTGTTGTTGCTTTAGATGTTAAAAAAATTGAAAAAAAATGTTTATTTTTGTATTTTTTAATGCAAAACGACATTTGCCGATATTTTCGCCGTTGCTGCCGATAAGTTTCATTCCGGACCCCCGGCGATATATTCGCCGACATGATATATGTAACTTTGGGTTCAAGCATACCCAACTAATAAATCTGAAAATTCGACCACCCACCCAAAGGGGGTGCCCCACCTAGAGAGACTAGTGCTAGATCTTGGGGAAAATGGAGTTCGATTTACGTGAAATTCAAGATCTATGGTTTATTCAACAATCTCCAAGTGGGTTTTGATGGTCGTCATAAAAAACTCACTAGATCTATCAGATCTACAAAAGTAGGGTTTGTAAAAAGAGGTTTGGTGGTGACAATTGGATTAAGCCCAAGAAAAATAAAACAAATGCAAATGCACCTAGAAATACTTTCTACTAACCTTGTATGATGATGATCTTGCCTCTCCGATCAATTACGAGCGTTTTCCATGCCTCTCCAAGTGAAATCGCTAATCCCTTCAAGAGGTCAAGCGCTCCCTCCTCCTGCAAAAGAGATCTACAATGAGAATCGATTTGTGAAAGAAGATAGATGAAATGACGAAGAAAATGAATCAAAGAACATCATGATGGCCGCAAGACACAATAAATATACTCTGTGAATTAGTGGCGATTTGAAAGAATGCTATGGAGCTCCGTCACAATAGCGTCCCTACCCAAATCGCTTCCTTCACCAAGTGGATGACAACCTGCAAAAAGTATTAGAATTACATAGATCCGCAAGAATGCTAGAGAGAATAAGAGCTCAAGAGCCAAAAGTCCCTTTACAAATGAGAGAGCATCTCAATATATAGATCTCTCAAGTACATAAAACCTAGATCCAAAAAGATCAAGGGTCAAGATCATAAGATGATAATAATCTAATCAACGACTAAGATTAGTAGGATACATCATACACGGCTCAACTCAATAATAGAAGATGGGTGCACCACTAAAATTGTTCAATGAGGGGGTGCACCACATAAAATGACCAATAATCATAAGATAGCACATGGTGGGGGCTAGGGGGTTATAATATCCTTCACTAGCATGGCCCCATGGCACAACAACAAGGCGTGGTGGTCAGTAATACCAAGGAGTGATAAAAATCACTAGGAAGTCTCCCTCAAAATACATCAAAATGCCCTCAAACTGAAGAAATCAAGGACGTGTGGACCCCATGTGAAGTGAAACTGATGTCGAATGATAAAGGTGACCCAAACACTATGCCACGGACCAATTCCATGCCATTTCTTTGCCTCATTTGCCCAAATCGATTTCCTCATTAGCCATTTTTCATCATCAAAATGTTGCCTCGAGAACATAAAACTACCAATATCTCACTGGGGACAAAAAGTTGAAGCCAAATGACTGCATGGATGGATCTGGCACATAGTAGTATGGTACAATCGACTGAATACACCCTAAGATTCCCTGTGGCGCCCTAGAAGCTCTTATTGTTCTCTACACTGTTTTATTTTTTAATTTCCTAGGGCAAATTTGCTGCAAAAAGGCTAAAGGACCCATATATCTCCTATAACTGCTTGAAACTGAAAACCAGTTGCACCAATGGACTCAGAATGTCCAAATCAATTTGGAATGAGTAATCATACATAATATGTCCATCACAAAGGTACGTCAGAGGCCCCATCCATGTCAGAACAACAAAAATAATAAAGCCTATAAATGTTGATAATCAAAAAAATAATATAAGCCATCATAGTAATCCACCATATGAAGCATGAATATGTCTAATGGACACATGTAGACCATAAATAATCATCATCCATAACCATCAGCCTTGAACTCATCCTGGACCCTGCTCCTGTCTTGATCAACAATGAGTTGACCAGGTCAAGACTGATCAAATGATGACCCAAGTGCTAAACTTTGATACCACAAAGTACAAAATGGACATGCATGCTCAATTAACTATGCTAACAGTGAGACTCAAATACAAATAGCTTTTGTTGGCGAGTATAAGCACAATATATATATATATAAATAATCCAAATCAAAATGATCAACTGCTTTAAACAAGAACCTCCGGTGTATACTCATTTATAGATTTAGCCATTTTGCTAGTCAAGGGTGAAGGTGAATGAAACTAGGTAAGGCCAAGGGAATGACTTGACACTTGACACTGTAAGTATCTAGGCTAAAGGACAAGGGAATCCACTCAATACATAAGTTGGACTAGGTAAACAATAGGAAATGGTAGTGTCTCACATATGGGTGGAATGATGAGAAGGCTCCACTAGACTCTATACAAGCAACTTTTTAGCAATTTATTTGCACGGCAATATCTACTAGTTAACCTCTAAAGGCAGGTGCCTTGGTAAGCCTTCTGAGCTTCCAGAAAATGACAAAGACATGACCTTTGGGAGCCAGTCTCACCATGTTTCCCTATGGGGGTGTTGCCCACCTATTTCGACTAGGTGGAAACCCCATGTACATGAAGTGTACATAATTGTACCTTGGAAAAATCTGAGGATTTTTTTCACTTCTGCAGGGCTATTGCCCCTTTGTAAAACGAAATGTCCGCTCCCCTCCTTGGGAAAACTAATGTAATTTTATGTACTAGTGTGGATCATATGATACGGATGCCACACCATGGAACTGATTGTTAGGGAAGTCCCCTCATCGAGTGTTTTTCCCTTTCCAATTGATCTTGTTGAACAAACGAGTTTAATCGGTTTGGTTTTCACTCAAAATCCTCCAAAGTGGTGACGGGCGTTCTACCAGTCAAGTCCATGAGGTGGCTAAAGCCTTAAAGTGTAATTCATGACCATGCTAGACATTTGTCTAGAATCTTGTGGAGTTTCGTTATGTTTTGGAATTTTTATTAATTTTTTCCAGTTAATTAATTTCACCCCTTGGTGGTTAATTAACTGAGTTTTGATGTAATAATGTAATTACTCAAGCATGGCATTTTGTAATAGGGGCTATGAATGCAAAGTAAAATTGCTATGAAACCCCCTAGGCCATTGCTTCGAGTCCCGTGTCGTTCAGATAGGTGGTTCAGGAGATAGACCAATTTTGGTCAGGAGGGGTCTATCTCCCCTAGGGAAATTTTTAATTTTCCTAAGTCAAAAATTCATATTATTTGATTTTGAAGGAAAAAATCAAATAATGCCATGGTAAATTTGTTTGGGGGTTGTTAAGCCTAGGAAAATTTATTTCATAATTTTTCCACCCCCCCATGGCCTAGATTTGATTTTTTCAAGTTATTTTTAATTTTTCCTGAGTTAAAAATGGGGAAATTTTAAAAATTAAATTGAAAAATTAAAATCTAAGGTGAATTTTAATTCTTAGCCTAAGTCTAAAGGTTAAATCTTCATGTTGGAGCAATAGGCTAAAGTCTAAAGCCTAGTTAATGCATGGTCCAAACCACTAAGTAGATGGGGCGCTAGCTCTATGTAAAACCCCCAAATTGGAGAGGGCGCTAAAGCAAAGATGGAGGGTGCTACCATTGTTTAAGAGGACGCCAACATTAGAAAGCCACCAAACATGGAAGGAGGCGCTACCATTTTAGTGGCACGTCCAACTAAGAGGGGGCGCTTGCCATTATAGTGAGGGCGTCTACTAAACTAGAGGAGGGCGCTCCCATTTTAGTGGGGCGTCACATCAAAAATGAAGGCGCTATCAAGTTTAAAGGGGCGCCAATGCATTATAGAGGTGCCACTAAAGATGGAGGACGTCACATAAAGGAGGAGCGCTAGCCTAATCTAGAAGGGCGCTAGCTCATTTAGAGGGCGCCATTTTTGGAGGAGCTTACCCCATTTTTGAAGTCAAAGCCAGATTTAGAGGAGGGCGCCTCCTTGGGCCCACGTTTTTGCCAGAGATCATCCAAGCCATTGATTTGAAGATAGATCTTGGTCAAATACCTAGATCTGAGGGTGTATGTTGTTTTGACATGGATCAAGCTCTTCAACCATTGATCAAGAACTAATCCAAGGGTGGAGATTGACTGAGAGGATTAAAAGCCAAAAACCTAGATCTATTGGTGGAGATTTAACCTAGATCTAGATCTAGTTTCAGCCGTTGATCTTCAAGGGATTGGGGGCCCTCCTCAACTATAAAATGAGGGCCTCACTCCCTCATTTCTCAGGTTCACTCATGCTATTGTTATGCTGCCGGATTGTCTACCATTTTTGTAATCTTCTTGCCCTAGTTGGGCCACATAATACAAGTAAAGCTTTGGAGGGATATTGTGCTTCGTTTTTCACTTTCATGATCAACTTTGTGAGGTAACTTGTACATGGTATAGCTTTGCATTTTTGTTTTGTCTAGTTAGCTCTCCACAAAGTATTTTGTGGAGAGATTAGAAAGTAGAAGTATTTCTGCTTTCTTTTGTGAATTGTTTAACGCTTGCTTCAAAGTATTTTGCAGGGATCGTTGAGCATTCTCCTCTAGGCTTAGCATTTTTGCAGAGTACATTTTATTGCAGGTTTTCCAAGCAAGGGTATCTCTCCAGGGCATCATTTTCTGCAGATTTTCAATTCGGCCATCTACTTTCAGCCTGTTTTTGACAGGGCTTATTTCACTGTTTAGTGGATACAAGCTTTGTTTTAGAGCCCTAACTTCATATACATCTATTAAACTTGTTTTTTTTGCTGTTCTAGTAGTGTTTAGGTGGCTGGAAACTCAGTTTCCAGCCAGTCTTGAGCTCTATGCAAAAATAGCTCTTTTCCTGAATACTCGTGGTATCAATTGATCCGCTTCTGCGGTGAAAGAGGTCGGTCTGAATTGGTTTACCCAATCTCTAGAGCCGAACGCCAGTTCCTTCAGGAATAACTTATTGCATACCTCTTTGACAAGCATTATTTAGTCTTTTCTTTAAAATTTCAATTCGGCCATTTCTGTTTTTGTGTTCTGAAACTGGGTTTTATTCACTGTATAGTGAATATAACCCTTGTTTTAGGGCCCCCATATGTTATATATTAGTATAGGCTTTATAATTTACTGTTTTAGTACCATTTAGGTGGCTGAAAACTCAATTTTCAGCCCCCTAAACTTCATTTTTCTGTCATATTTTCACTCAGATTTTTCTGCAAAAAGTGTAAATTTGTACTAATATTGTAACAATAGATTTGTTGTATCTCATATAATTTCCAGCGAAGAATAGTTCGCTGTTTTTTGACAGGTATTGCAGGTTTAAGGGAGATTTGCTACCCAAAAGGGCACAGAAACATCTAAGCCCTCAACAGGTTCAAAGGGGTTTCAAACCCCAACCCTTTCCTTTTTCTTTTGACATTGTAAACCCCACATGAGAAGCTCTCTTGGGGTATTTTAATTTTCTGTATATCATTTTTTTTCTGTAGTAGTTTTATTCATTCACCCACCTATCTTTGTGACAGACCACCATCTCTGTCACAAAGATTGTTGTGAGGTTAGTGTAGTTAGTTTCTTTCACCCACCTATCTCTGTGACAGACTACCATCTCTGTCACAGAGATTGTTGTGCGGTTAAGTATTGTTCAGATTAGTTCAGTTATTTTATTTATTGTCTAAAGGGGAGCAATCATACAACTCACCTACCCGGTGTATCCTCTGTCCACTTGTCATCTCCCTTTAGGGAATTCAAGCTGGATATGAAAAGCAGGGGAAGTGGGGGCTTAGGTAATTAGACTAACTTTTCTTTTCTTGTACTACAATCTTCAACACATTTATTTCTTGTCCAAGATCAAATACCAGCACCTCCCATAAGGGACATCGCTTGGTGATCTTGTTGATACTTTAAAACTTACTTTGCATCTTAATCATCCAAGTTTAAAATCAACCCTTAAAAATAACCAACAAAACTTCTTAATCTCCTGCTCCTCTACTCGGTTATCACCCTCCGGGGTACTCCGAGATACGACCAGGGGAAAAGAAAGTCGTAGTTTAATAGGCATCCATTTAGTAATTTTTAAGCTGATTAAAAACGGTGACTCGGAAGCTGCAAGGGGTAGCAGGCTGGGGACAGTCTCTAGGCGCATCGACGTCCTCTTTGTGAGCACCGGGCCATTGGGGATTGACCTGTGAACTAGGGGTGGGCTTTGCTCCCACCTGTTGAGCGCAACAGCAATCTTTCTTCGGTTTGAGAAGAACTAGATCTGGGTAGTCACACCACCGGTTCCAGAACATAATCAAAGAAGAACAACTCTAATAAAACTTACTAAAATTTACCAAGAGACACTGCAAAACGTCCTACCAACATTTGTCTTCTGTTTATTTTTCCCTTGCTGTTCAAGGTTTCACTACAACACAATACTACAAGCACTTTCATTTTTTATTTCTTCCGCAAGCATTCCAATACTTCGCTTTCAATTTCATTTATATTTCTGTTCTGTAATTGCTCATGTGGTGAATGCTTAACATCTGTTTAAAGTGCTTCAAGTAAATCAACTTAAAGTCCTTTCTTTTTTTCATTTTACTGAATTTCATTTAAGGCACTTTCCTTGTGCTATCTCTTGTGAGTCTAAACTGTAACTATTTTATTTGTTCATATTGTTAATATTGTAAAACTTGCTTAGCTTAGGCAACTGTGGATAATCATTCTTATTCTTTGTAAGTTTGTAACTTGTAATCTTTTGACTCCATTTAATATAGGCACTGGTCTTGTAATTTTGTAACCTCAAAGGATCCCTTTAATTAATTTGTAATTAATTAATAAATCTGGAACTTAGTATTCCGTAGGGACTACCCCCCTTGGCTCTGTTGGGATCTAGCCTAAACGGAGGAGTTGTGGACTGTGGTGACAGTGGTCCCCAGCTCTAACTTGCCCCCAAGGACACACAAAGCGGGTTGGAGACTTTCCCGCGTCATAAAGTGTGTATTAGGCGGCAACAGGGGGAAAATAAGTCGTACATTATACAGAGAATGAGTGCTCATCCTCTAGCCATCAACTTTATTTGAAAAATATTTATTTTTATTAATTTGCTTGCCTGCAAGAGAAGGTGCCCTGGAAATCCTTCTGGGCTCCAGAAAATGACCAAGGCTTAGCCCTGACGGGTTTGCCTCACCCTGATACCCTATGGGAGTAAATGAGCCTTACACCATACAATGGATGAGTTCTCATCTCTTGGACACTAACTAGTTTTGCTTTTATTTGCAGTAGTGTCTAAAGGCAATTTTGTTTTGTTCGCAAGGAATCCATTTAGAATAACTTTAAGCTATGATTTCTTAGTGTCTAAAGACACTTTTTGGTAAGACTACTTGTGTTAAAGACCTAGAGGTAGACCATCCATATGACAAGCATCACATAAACCAACATCGAGACACAATTTAGACATGGAGACCTATTCCAACATAGAGGTGAAGGTGGGGGGAATCCTCGATGACACTAGTCAAGTTACAAGTCAAAGTTAATCAACAACAAGGGAAGGCAATGGATGGACAGAGATAGTGAAGATGGTGTCAAGACTAGCAAGTTGTGTCCCTAAAGGGAAATGACCAAATCCATACTAGAAGTAGGGTAAGGCCAATGAGTACACAGAGGAATCTCTTGTACATAACAGCTAGATCATTTATACTTTAGATTCCAAGTAAAACCAAAATAAAGTATCACCAACATACAACCACTATCAACTAAGTCTCACTGCTAAAATAGACAACAGAGCAACATCAAAATCCATATGCACAAACAATAATATCACTTGGGTCATATACCTGCACTGGATCTGAAACAAATATGAGGATCATTGAAACAACTGTTGCTGCTACATATCACAGGCACTGCAACAATCTTTGCTTTGGGTCATGAAAGAATGGCTAGCTCAGCCATCGAATCTGGGGTCATGAGGCTTGGTCATGGCATAGAACTAGTCAATTTGGATACTCTAGATTTGCTGAAAGTGGGAGATCATCGACTGGTGGTTCATCATCTGTTGATCTTATAGTAAAGGACTGGCTCAAAAAAAACTGATCAGTACTTCCAAGGAACAAAAGTAGCACAACTACTATATATGTGACAACAGGTACCTAGAAGATACATTGGATTGTGGCCTCAAATATGCAGCTGATTGTGAGTTTAGATTGTGTGGCTATACTAATTAAGAAGTGTTGAAGACAGAAAGAGCACTTCAAGATGTTGTTTCAGTTTGGGATCATGTGTGATCTCATGGCTTAGTAGAAAGCAGACTAGTGATGCGCTCAGTATAGCCGAGGTTGAATATATTGTAGCATGCTCATCCTGTAGTGAAGCAGTATGGCTTCGCAATTTATTGGCAGTATTGTTTGATGCTAAGATGGATACAACTGATATTTATTGTGATAACCAGAGTTGCATCAAACTGACAGAGAACTGGGTGTTTCGTGATAAGTCAAAGCATATAGAGAAAGTATTATTACATCCGGGATATGGTGCAGAGCGGAGCTGTGAAGCTCCAGTATGTTCCTACAGAGGAACAAGTTGCAGATGTGTTGACTAAGCCTCTGTCTCGTGTGAAGTTTGAATATTTTCGAGACAAGCTTGGTGTAGTCCAAAAGGACCTCCCTGGAAAGAGGGAGTGATGATGAGATCATTATTGATGATGAGATGGCAGTGGTATGCTAGTGCAGAGAAGGTCAGTCAAGTTTATCAGTGTGCCTACAGATGTTGTTGTGGTCCTGCATTCATTTGCAGATGTTGTGGTCTTGCATTCATTTGCGAATAGTGAGATTCCAACATTCTTTATGTTGTGGGTGATTCTGCATTAATTTGCGGATGTTGTATTGTGCTTGCATATGTTGCATTGCAGGTGATGCTCGTGATGATACGACGAGATGCGATGCTCGTGATGATGTGTTGAAATGTGATGCTCGAGATGTGATGCTTGTCATGATGTGCCGAGATGTGATGCTCGTGATGATGTGTTCGTGATATGATGTGATGTTCTGTGATGATGATGTTCCATGGATGATGATGATGATGTTGATGTAGTTATGAAAACTTCCTATGACGTATATACTCACCAATCAATTGTACAGATGTATTGTTGTGTTATAGAATACCTTCCTTGTTAAGAGTGAGTGTTAAAGAAATGTAACTGTGGAAGATATTCTATTTTGTATTATTATTATTATTTCCCCTTCCGAAGATGTTGTTCCTCCGATTAGGGATGTTATTGTTGTATTTGGCCATGTAAAGTCTTGAGGTAAAACCTCCATTGTAATTTGGGTCAGTAGTACCCACAAAAGTATTATTAAAATATATTTTTGAGTCTTCCAAGGCAAGTTAGCCCTAGCAGCAAGGAGAAGTCGGCCCTGTTGGGTTATTAGGCCTCTCAGCTAATTAGTATAAATAGGGGAGGTGCCTCCCTCATTTGGACATGGTGTGCACTCAAGCAAGTTCTCTAGAGAAAGGAGAAACAGTCCATCTGAGGAGAAGCAGTCTAGTTTTATTTCTTGGGTCTTACACTGTACTTGGTTGCAGTCTATATCAAGGAAGTTTTGTTGGGTTTTCTCCCCCACAAGGGTTTCCCACGATAAATCTGTGTTCCATTTTCTGTTGTGTTGCTTGTTCTTTCAGTGATCCTTTTGTTTTGGCATAACAACTTTTGAAGAAATCTTAACACTTTTGGGAGGTCAAGATTCCAAGGAACTAAACCGCTAAACGCTATCTTTGGTGTGGGGGTCGTGGCTGGTTGTGGATGGAGATCAGACTTTTTTGAGGACTGATTTGGGTCAGTTTGGATCATTTACCTTACTACTGAATGCCTATGTGTGTATTTTCTCATTAGCAAAGACCTCACTTTTAATTCTGGGCAAGAGAGAAGGGCTGCTACAGCTAAAACATTGGTCTGCAATTGCTTCAACAACTACAGGAGATCACTTCAGCGCTGTTGGGTACCTTTATATGACTGTTCTCCCCATTTCTTTGTGTAGAGATGGCCGCTATAGCCCATAGAAGGCTTGCAATCACTGTCATCATTCATAGCTCAGTGATTTTATAATAATTCAGACTCTTTAAAAGTTTGTTGCTGCTGTTAGTATAGGGTTTGTACCTAAGTCACCTGACACGAGGACACGAGACACGAAGGACACGGGGATTCGAGTGTCCGGCACAGACACAGTGACCCCCATAATCAGGACACGTAGGACACGTTATATATATATATATATATATATATATTAAAAATATAGACATATAAATCCAAATTTTTACAAATATTCAATAGAAATCAAAATCAATGCACATTTAACATTAGTAATTACACATTTAAATCCTTCAAATCTTCTTCACCTGCACAACAAACACACTTTAAAACCCTCTCCACACTTGCAAATGATAATAAAAAAAGTGAAACTTTTGATTTAAAGCAATTCTGGGCGTTTTTTTAGTGGAAAACGTGTCCTAGATTCAGGACACGTTAGTGACAGCGTGGAACACGCATGTCCTAAATAGGGACACGCTGAAAAGTCGTGTCCGACATGCTCTGTCAGCATGTCCGTGTCGGACACGGGACACGCAGGCCCTTTTGGACGTGTCCGGTATCTCAGGTCTGTACACTGCTGTTTCATTGTAATACAATAGAAAGATTGTATTTGGTAGTTATTTTCCAGTTTTTGTAAATCTGAGCATGCACGTTCATGGCACGTGTTAATTAAAACATAAATAAACCCAAAACCAACACCAAAAACCTACAGAACCAAGAAAAATCAGTTTTTGAGTTGTGAAGACAAAGTGTTTGACGGAAGTTTCCAACCAGATTACACCAGTAGTTAGTGGAAAAATCAGACCAAACTTAGCCAGGGTCATTACACTCTAATGGCCATGCCAAGATCATCACTAGTGGCGTCCCACCTAAAATGTTGTGTCTTCTCATAGGTGTTTCAATGATGTCATCTATGTTTCTTCCATTCTAGTTTCTGTCTATCTTATTGGTTTCTTATAGATAAATCAGTGTGGTATGTTGGTAACAGCTGTATCTGTGGATGCAGCACTTTGTTCACTGGATGGGTTCCAACCATTGTGCGAACTGGAAGAGGCATGACACTGTGGGAAAAAGCCAAACCAGAATTAGCTGCTGAAAAATTGGAACTCTTTTCTTATGAAAACAGCCAGGTGAGAAAGAATTCATTAGTTCTTGGTATGCTCACTCTCTCAATTTCCTTTTCCTTTAATTTTTATTAGCTTATATCATGAGAAGCTCTGTGGTAACTTTTCGTTCTTCTATGATGTAGTACCTGTGTAGCAGTCTAGGAATTAATTCTATTTCTCAGTCTTCCTATTTAGAAAGCTGAGTTTTGTTTTTATCATTATTTTATGATGTTCTTAAATTACCAATTCTATGGTTTGCTTCATAGTCTGCTTATTCAGAAGCTGGCTATTGTTCTAGACTTATCATTTTCTAATATTGATATTAGCTTTAAAGGCCTGCAAATCTGCTGATCAGTTACTTGAAAGAATATCTGTTTGTAAAATATTCCTCTGACTAGCCAATAGTGCATCACAATCATCCCTTTTTTATAGGCAGCTACCTGATAAAGTGCACATTTTAGCAACTATAGTTTTGCACCTATCACTATTCTCTTGTAATATTTTTTCATATAGCTAATAATGTAGAATGTCAACGTTTCATACAAAAATAACTATTTACATTTTGATAACTATAATGCATGAGGCTTGTCTAAATTTCAACTGACTTTAACATAGTGCATACTTAATAAGATTTTGACAAGCACTGTCCTCTGTATGTGCTCACAAGAGCTAGTACAATATCCTTTTATCTCCTAACCTTTTAACTCTCTTCAGAAGGCATTTCAGATATTCAGAGGTGTAGCAACCTAAGATGCACTAATATGACCCAGTTATACTTTTGTATCTTAAAAGTGAACTAGCCCTTTCTAAGGCTGGCAATATTTGATGGGTTTAACTTTTAAGAAAGTGTACCTTATATTACATTGCAAAACAGCAGAATTTCATCATGTATTACACCAGGAAGCTGAAGACCAACTCATTTCATCCCCTCTCCAAATATAGGCAAAGAAGGGCAATCATGTCAGCCTTATCCCCTACTTCCAGTGAACTATATTTTTTTTAAATATCTATCCTATTGTCCTCCGAATGCACACCGTCAGCAGAAATCTTTTGGACTGTTGTTTCCCAAGCTGGAAAGGTGTGGCCTTGAGGGCAAGCAAAGAGCCAGGTGTTGTCACCTGATCCCAGCTCCTCCGTTTAGGCTAACTCCTAACGAAGCCAAGGGGGGTGGTCCCTGTTGTCCGCCGATTGCACACCAATGGCAGAAATCTTCCGAAAGGTGTCTCCTTACTTGAGAAAGTGGGAGAGGTGTGACCTTGGGGGCAAGCACAGAGCCAGGTACTGTCACCTACTCCTAGCTCCTCTGTTTAGGCTAACTCCTAATGAAGCCAAGGGGGGTAGTCCCTAACAAAGAGTTTCTATGGCTCAATGTGTTTAAGTTAAGTTTTAATGTTTGGATGATGTGGATGGGTGTTGTTTAGGAGTTATTATGATGAAAGATGATTAAAATTATAAAAAAATTGAACACAAGACAAAGGCAATCCACATTGCTGCAATGGATTAAAAGATGAACAATTATATCAAGAACTTGTGAGATACAGATGCATTCACAGATAAAGACTTTTTATAAGCCAAGGACAAATGATCCAGATTAATAATCATGCATAAAATAATAGACCAGTGCCTTATGGAGTCGAAGTTCTGCAATGCTTAAAGAAATAACAACAAGTCTTGAAATAAGCTAGTGAATGTTATGTGAGTGCTCTTGATACGTTTTAAAGATTTTAGTGGTCTTGTTTATTATGGCTTTGAAACGAAGAAGGTATCAGAGACCAACCGAGAAAGTGTTCAAAGTCACTCCGTTCTAGACATGTCGGCCTGTCCAGTATCTCGGGCTGGTTTCCAGTGGATTGACCAGCTAGTCGTGACTCTTAGACAACGTGAAGTTCCGGCGCCCTTATTGAGAATGGACTTGAACGCTTTCTACAACGCCGGTGCGTTGGTTATGGGTAAAAATTTTATTGTGTTTTTATTTGCGAACTTAGCAAGTCCGTTCACCGTTTTGAGTACGGGCCCAAATCGAAAGTCGGCAGAGCATACTAGGTGAAGGATATCAACGAAGTAAATTAATTAGAGGGAATGTGAGTTGAAAGATTTTATTAAAAGAATTAATTAAACCCTCCGACAGAGAGCGCCTTGACTTTGTCTTATGACAAAAGTTCAAGAGTCTTATCTATCTATATGCCTAAGTGCAAGGATAATGCAAAATTTTATATGCTCTCCGATAGAGAGTGCTCTTGACTTGGGTTCTGGCAAGTTCAAGAGACTTTAGATATTTTAATTAATAAATTGCAAAAATAAAGTGCATGAAAATGAAAGCAAAAATAAACAAACTCTCTGATAGAGAGCACTCTTGATCCACCTTACGGTGAGATTCAAGAGATTTTGGTTCCTTTTTTAATTTTTGCAATAGTATATCAAATGAAAGTAAATAAAATTTAAACTAAGTAATGAAATAGGAAACTTTTTCTTTTTTCTACTTTATGAAAGAAAAACTTCTCAGAAATAAACTACCTTTCCCTATTCTATTCTAAGCATTTACTCTACAAGTATGCAAACATAAAAAGGGACAATACAAGCTTCCCCCAAATGGGGGAAGAGGGGTGTGGGAGCCTTTATCCCACTTGCTTTTTATTTATTTTTTACAATGTTTTCTTTGACTTTGCTTTTGCCTCTTCCTGAAAGAACAAGGTGAGAAAGGGATGGAAAGAAAAGGGAAAAAATTTGTCGTTTTTGCTCGTTGCTTGCTTCCTTGCTTGCCTTTAGCCTTTGGGCTTTTCTCGATTTTTTCCTGAAAGTAAGAGCTTTAAACAATTGAAACGTTATGTGTTAATCAAAAAAAAATTAAAAGAAATAAAACTACAAACTAACTCTTAAAAAAGGGGAAAATTCTACGGTGAAAATGCAGGAAAGGGAGAGGAGAAAAGGCTATGAAATGGGAGAGAGGAAAGGCAAAAAGAGGGCTGTCCAAAAGGGTAAAAGAGAGCTGCAAAAATAATGAAAGATGGCTGCAAACTTAAGTGAAGAAAGAGGGAAAGAGGGCAGCGAAGAGGAAACAGGAAAAGCAAGCCAAACAAGGCAATGGGAGGGAAGCCAAAGGATGGAAAGAAGTAAACTAGGGCTTCCTAAAGTAACCAGTAACCAAAGTAAGGATTTAAAGAAGAGTTTGTAAGATGGAACTTGAAGCAAACAAAAACCCTTAATGCCTCCTTCTTGGAAAAATCCAAGTTATTATAGATCCTGAAAAGAAACCAGTGTTAAACAAAGAAAAACTTGTGATCTTGAAGATGAGCTAGATGCAACTGAGCTCACACCCTTCTCCAAGATGGCAAATCCTGTCCAAAATCAGAACACTCAAACAACCCAGTGAGATCAATCAACTAGCATGCTAAAAATATAAAGATTCATCAACATAATAACAACTGAATATTTCTTGCTTATGAAATCTTAATACAATAGCATAATCAACCAACTTATCAACTGTAAATGGAATATTTTACGTTCTATATAGTAGACTTCTAAAACCAATTGATTAGATCATACATAAGCATTTGAATTGAAATAGATGGACAATATTCACCTCACAAGATTCATTCACCACTAGCACCGAGTCGCATGGACCTCCAAAGTCTTGATTTTATTCCAAATATGAGCATAAAGCAATTACAAATTCTTACAGAGTAAGTTTACAATCAAAGATCCATTCCAATAGAGCTAAAGGAGCCTCTATTTATACAAAGAGAGAAGGCTAAAACCCTAAAACCAAACCCCATAATCTAGCTGACTCGGCCCAATAATGAGAGCCCAGACCTAACAATAAGCTGGTATGAGTGAGGGGTGGCCTCCACCTAGGCAAGGCGCCCCCACTCCCAACCCTAAACTTCACAAACCAACCACTAAAAGGCCCACACGTGTGAGGGCGCAACTGTTGAAGAAGGAGGGACGTGAGCTTTGGATGAAGGCGTGAGCTTTGAAGGAGTAGATTGGTAGTGCTAGGTGCCAAACCCTTAGGGTTTGCACCAAACACCTTTTGCAATGAATACCTTGCTCCGTAATTAACACCAAACCAATCATAGCCTTCCAAATCACCAAATTCGTGAGTTTAGCTGGAGATGACAAGTCTGGTAACTGAATGTATCTTTAATGCTCTCTGATTGTTGACTGAAGAGGATTTGTGCCGAGTTGAATATTCATAAATGCCCATTGCCATGTCATTTAGCCTTTTATTTTATTCAATTTCGTTAATTTTGTAGAGTTTTTTATTTTTTCCAAAATACTCTTTTTTAATATTTTAATTAATAATTTCTCTATAAATGACTTTTTTGAGAAATTATTAATTATGAGGCTGAATGAACTTCTGAAACTTGGAGATAGATGGTCGACTGATCATGAATGATTTTTGGCTTAAGGTTAGAGCCTTCAATCACTGAATTCGGGTTCCAGATGACTGACATATTACAAAATTAAATTTTTCATTTAAATTATGGAAAATTTTAATTAAAAACTTAGGAAAAATTAAAAAATTAAAAATCCAAAATTTGACACATCCGGTAAAAAAATTCGGAATTTTTTCTGAGGGTCCTAGTGACTTAGGACATGACCATAGTCTATTCTAATAATGTCTAGTAGGTTTATACATACTCAGTTGGGCTCTAATAACCCCCCAAGGCCCAGAATTCAAAATCGAGCATTCCAGATTTGGAGGAAGCGGGAGAAAACTTCGTCGATTATACTCGGCTATAGGCAAAGCATAATTGACAAGGGAAAAAAACTCCCTGGAATACCTTAGTTGAAATTCTACGTCTTAGGAGACCGAACCACTCAAAACACCATACTAGCACATTTTATTACAAATCCAACGGGGCCATGGTCATAATTACTTAAAACAAAAATTGGCTAGGCACAAAGGCAAATCATTTGATACACTAGAAACAAACATTTATCATGTTTGTCAAATGGCGGCTCCTCAGCTAATCCAACTATGGTACAAATAAGTTGGCAACAGTCCCTATTAGAAGAAAATCTATGGTTTTTAGTCTACGAAAGAAAAGACTAAATCTTGGAGTTAATATGAAATGGATGAAATTAAAGATTACCAATTACTGCAAACAAGATTTAACCTTAGCAACACTTTAAATCAAATCATATACACAATATTCAATGACACGTCACACATTGCGTGATTCACTTATGCAAAACGAACAGAATAGACCAGTGCCAAAATGAAAAGAGTGCTTGCAAATGTGGGTTACTAGTGTAGTCTCAGTGAAAGTATTGCAGTGTCTCGATTGGTAAATTTTAGATTATTAAATGAATAATTAAGGGCGTGGGTTAATTATGGGTTTGGCCCAACAAGTCAAGTTCATTCGAACTGAGTGCTAAAGCGGTAATACCAAGTGTCCAACGGAGCGACGATGAACGTACTTGGAGTAGCCCCCTAACTCTGTAGTGATTACCCTTTGCAACCTCCCGAGTTCTCGAGAAAATGACTTGTGTGGATTTTCCTATTAAATCTAGTAACTCGTATCCCCTTCTAATACAGCCAACTGATCAAACAAGCTGCAGCGGTGTAGAGCATACGGGGAAGGAGTCTTGGTTTATTTTATTAGAGACGTAACAATGAGTTGTTTAGATGACAATTGAAGAGTCTCTTTCACCTTTTGGGTATTCGGAAAAGCAATGGTCAGATTGATTAAATAAACAAATAAATCGGAAAAGATAAAACTAACAGTAAACTCTCCGACAGAGAGTGCTCTTGATTCACCTTTCGGTGAGATTCAAGAGATTTTGGATTCCTTTTATTACTTAACAAAATGATAAACAAAACTAATCTAAAAAATTTAACCTCTTCGATAGAGAGTGCTCTTGATCCACTTTTCAGTGAGATTCGAGAGGCTTTGGTTCTTTTTACTTTTTGCAGTTTATAAAAAACAAAGAATGCGGAAGTAAAACTAAACTAAACAAATTTTTTCTTTTCTTTTTATGAAAGCAAAAACAAACTAAACTACTCTAAACAATTATTATGCATGCAAAACTAAAGCAGAAAAAAGAAAGCAAAAGAGGCGATACAGACTTCCCCCAACTGGGAGAAGGGGGTGTGGGGGACCTTTGTCCCACTTGCTTTTTATTAAACCTTTTACAATGCTTTGAAATAAATAGTGCCCTTTGAGCCTTGAAAAATAGGGTCAAAAAAGGACCTAAAGTGTCGTGATAGCAAGGGAATGAAGAAGGGGGAAGGAAAAATCGAATATGGATGCTCCAGGTGGCTTGAAACTCAAAGTTTCGGCAGCATATCCTTCTCTTTTTTTGTATACCTGCTAAAAACCAGCAAGCTTTCAATAGCAAATCAGTGGGTTAGATGCAAAAATAAACTAATAATCTACATCTTCAACACTTGGAAAAGATTTTGCAAAATTTTACCTCAAAATGCTAAAGCAAATAGAAACTAGATCTAAGCTTTAAGATGTAAAATTCCAGCCCTTTCTTAGATCTTAAATGAAGCAAGTAAAATGATAAACGCTAAATCTTTAATGATCAACTTTTAACTTGCAAATAAAAACAAAACAATTTAAAAGAAAAGTGATTTAGGTTGAGTGTTTTTGTCCTTTTTTCGTTGAGAAGGAAGAGGAAGAGCTCAAGCTTCAAGCTTTGAACAAGGTTGAGGAGGAGGATGCCTGCATGGTAAACAAGTTAGATCCAAAGTGAAGCGATGAAGAGGACAAGATGCAACCGAGCTCCAATCTTACTCCACTGCCGGTGATCTGCAAAGCTACACAAGAAGCCTTCATGCAAAGATCAGATTTAGTATGGAAATCACATAAAACCAAAAGCATACAAGTATTACCGACTACAAAATATAACTCTTGAATCTTAAATGATTACACATAAATAAGCAAATTGAGGTTCAAATTCCTATTCTATGGATTGGAATACAAACTTCTAAGCTAGATATTCAAAATTGCATGAGCCACAAACATAACTAAATAGATATCACCTCGGTTAAAAACTAGCATTCACCATGAAAGAGTATTACACCAACAGATTTGTCCTCCAAAGACTCAACTTTATTCCATCAAAAGATAAACAATTACAACTCATATGAGCAGAGGTCCCTTGCTTCCGTCCAGAATGAGGAAGAAGGCCTCATATTTATACAAAAACCAAGCCCCAAGGGGGAATTTATGAACTAAGGATCAAGCCAGAGTTAAGTGAGCTTGAACTGAAGAGGAAATGAAGAGGTGATTGACACCTCTTTCACTTAACTGCCAACACACCCAATTCCAAACCACTCGCCAAGCTTGGCATCAATCTCCACACGTGCGATTCTTGAAGGTAGGTGAAGAATGGGTGATGTCATCCTAATTATCATTCGTTGGCCACACTTTATTAAACCGAAGTTCCATAACTTAAGCGAATGAGGGGTCCACTTCTCAACTAGCGCATCCATGCTAGCGAGCTAGCGTGAGATCAACCTTGGCGTCACCATTATAACAAATCGTGACCATACACCATGTAATAATTTGTTTGCATATTCCATGGTTAAAAAATAATAGCGGTTAATATGTAGAGGGGTCCACACATCCCACTCATCACATCCCTTACTTACACCACTTGTGAGCTCACGTCACCCTCATGAATTAAATCGATTTCACTTTTTTTTTAATCCAAAGTTCTAACTCAAACCATGTGGAAGAAGGTCGTATGTCAATATGGACCACATGCCATGTCACCCTCCACTAATAAAATATTCAATTTTGACTTTGAATTTGACTTTTTAAAATTTGGACCCTAGTGCATTTTGTCCAAATTTAGCATTTAAATGCTACTCTGATGCTCTGTTAGCCAAATGGTGTCTTTCGGGATGCTTCAGCTAGCTGAAACATAGTCAAAGTGGCCCCTGAGGGTAAAGATGTTGCTCCGGGCTTGAAAATGAGCCCAACCACGCCAAAAACAGACTCCGGATCACACTTTTGTTTAGATTTTGAATTTTTCCATTTAAACCATTAAAAAATGGCTTAAAAATGGAAAAATTTATTTTTCTTGGAATCCAGCGAAACTCTAGGGGGACCTAGTACATGTTCATATGACTCAATCAAAATGCCTAGCATGCTGAAAAAAACTGACACAAAGGCTCTAATAACCTCCTAAGGCCGAAACACCAAGACAACTACCCCAGCTTTGGAGGTGTGAGTGAAAAACTCAGAAATTATTAGTCTTTTGTTCAACAACCAATAATAACCAAGGAAAAAAACACTCTAGGCTAGTGGGCTTGATGCTCAAGTCCGGGAAGCCGAGCCTTTTATAAAAAATTAAATGCTAGGACATTTTTAACCACTTCCCCAAGGGGGTATGAACATGTATTTACAAAAAATAAAAAGTTTAGCCAAAAACTGGCTAACTCTGGAACACACTGAACCTCTGAACTCTGGAGATGAGCATTCATCATGCTCAATAACTGGCGGCTCAATAGGAAATTCAACTATTGTACAAAATAGTTGGTAACATATCCTAGTTGAAAACTGAGTCGCTACATATTCTTGATGATTGATAACTCATGCAAGTGTGGTGGGAGAAGTGCTCACTAAAATTGCCTTACAGATGATTGATAACTCATGCAAGTGTGGTGGGAGAAGTGCTCACTAAAATTGCCTTGCACCTCCTGTAAACTAGAGCCAATCCCTTTACCATATCTCTTTGTGACGCAATTTAATCATTCAAGTCTCTCATATTGTTCTCTCTGATGAAGAGGTACAACGCAAAGGAGAGTATACTTATCTGATACAAGTTTCCAAAATGTTCATGCCTCTTTACAACTCCAAAGTGCATGCTTCATTATCTCCTCTTTCTTAAAAACAACAAATGACCCATTTCACAATCAAGTTGAGTGCAACTCAACCTTGGTCCTTGACTACCAAGCTCTGATTAATTGCTACCTAACCCAACACTTTGGTTTTGACTGCCATGCTTTAGTGTTTGGGATAGATTTACATCTTTTGACGCATCCATCCTCTAAATCTTGAGTTGCCTATACTCTGTTGTCTTTTAGCCTAATCTTCTCATAAATATTTTTGTCAGAGTTTGCTTTATTTCAATTAAGTTAGATCTTTAAACTTAAAGATAGACAAGCACAACAATACACAAGAACACAAAGATTTTCCTCAGGGAAACCATAAAGGAGAAAACCCCGCAACTTCTTCAGAATAGTTTCGTCACTTAGGACAATGTCAAACCAAAGTAGAATACCCAAAGATAAGATGTCTTCAAGAACTTCTTCTTCTCCTACACAAGCACACTTGTCTTTCTCTCTCTTGAGCGAACTTGCTTGAGTGTGGGTGTCCAAATGAGGGAGGGCGCCTCCCTATTTATACTTTACAAGTGACTGACCTAAAACCTAACTGGGTTGACTTCCTAACCTAACAGGGCCGACTTCTCTCTTGGGAGATTCAAAAACATTTTACAATATTTCTTCTTGGGACTATTGCCTCGACTCACAACGGGGGTTTTACCTCGACATTCTAGCATGACCAAATACAATAATGACATCCCCGAATAGAGGAAAAACATCTTCGATGGAGGTACAATAAAATACAATAATAATATACAATAGAATATCTTCCGAAGTTACATTTCCAACAACACTCCCTCTTAACTAGGAAGGTATTCTCTGAACCCAGTCATCTTCACAACCGGACATAGTCTCTAGACATCATCGTTGGATCATCATCTCTGGATCATCATCACTAGGTCATCATCACTGTTGCATCAATTCTCATATTGTCAACCATTAACTAGTGACATCTTTTGAAGCTATATGTCCTCAGAAGTTCTACAAAGCCAGCCCTGTTTCATGCTGGATGTAGGCCTAGATCCCATCTAGGACTTCATCAACATATCCGTACAGTGCCAACCCTTTTTCATGTTGGATGTACCTTGCAATGCCAGTCCTATTTCATACTGGATGCCTTCGCAAGGTCATTCATGTTTCATATTGAATGCGTATCTTTGCAGTGCTAGTCCTATTTCATACTAGATGCCTTCGCAAGGTCAGTCCTGTCTCATACTAAATGCAGGCCAAAAACTATCTAGGACTTCACAAAGGTAATCTCGTTTATATTGGACGTCTTCGTAGGGTCAGTAATGTTTCATACCGAATGTGGATCTTTGCAGGGTCAGTCCTGTTTCATACTAAATGCAATCCTAGCACTATCTAGGACTTCACAGGGCCAGTCTTGTTTCATACTAAATGTCTTCGCAAGGTCAGTTTTGTTTCAAACTCAATGCGGATCTCTGCAAGGTCAGTCATGTTTCATACTAAATGCAGGCCTAGCACCATCTAGGACTTTCTTCTCACGATGGACGTCGATCTGTACAACTCCAAGTTTGTCCCTAAAGTACTTGTCCCTGAAGACATCGGCTGTCTGCTCGTCCGTCGCCACCTAGCTTCATTGCTCCTCTCTGCACCATATCCCAAATATAGTGATACTTGATCTCAATTTGCTTTTACTTGTCATGGAACATCGGGTTCTCTGACAACTTCACACAACTTTGGTTGTCACAGAAGATACAAGTCGCCTCTAACTCGAGATCTAACAAATTTGACAATAGCTTCTGAATCCATACTGACTCACAACTAGTCAAACAAGCTGCAATGTACTCTGCTTTGATTGTACTCAGTGCCACACTTGGCTGCTTCGTGCTAAACCAAGAGATCATCCTGGATCCTAAACTGAAGCAACATCCTGAAGTGCTCTTTCTGTCTGTAGCACTTTCTGCCCAATCTGAATCAACATAACCATGTAGGTTAATCTTTTGATTCGTTGCATATCTGAGCCCATACTCAATTGTACCCTTCAAATACCTCAATATGTGCTTTGCAGCAATCAGGTGAACATGTCTTGGATCTGTTAGAAACTGGCTTAATGTGTGTTATCACCAACCTTGTAGTTGCCTATGTGAGATGGATCCAGGATGGACGGTAGAGGGACAAGCAACTAAGGAGGTGGAACCAAGATTGCCTCGACTCCCAAATGGATGGTTGTCACGCCAATCGAGGCAGTCTTCACTTTATGTTGTCTTAGTCCAAGACAACAATGGGGGAGACCCAAATCTACTCCCGACAAGAGAGATCATACCTAGACACCAGATCAAATCAAAAGGACTTGAGGTACGTAACGTGTAAAATGATGGAAACCCTAGATCTATGGATGACGTCACCAGGTGAACCAAGGCTTTGGATGAGAGTTTAGGATATCTGAGATTTGATCCAAGTTGGGACATAGATGACCTATGAGGTAAATACTAGATCTGGGGTTAAGGTACTAGCAAGAGGTGAAGATATCCACTGCCTTGGGAAACGTAACCAATGCAGGGAAGGCAAGAACAAGACTGGGGCTATCTAGTACCGATGGATAGACTCGAAGGAAGATATGACAATGTCAAAGCACCCGAGTTACTAGGAAAAGGCCACAACACAGGAAAAAGAGGCAAAATAGGGGGTAGCGCTAGGGTTGGAGATCAGTGCCTTTCAGATCTAGGGCAATGGAGTCACTTTCTGCCCAGCGTTGGAGGAGACCCACCTAGGAATTGTCCCGATCTACAAACCCAAGAAGATATTTTGCCGAAAAATCAAATCACAGGAAGAAATGGCAGCATAGAGGATAGCGTTACGGTTTGGAAGCCATTTTTTCAGATCTAGGGAAAACTGGTCACTTCTAGCTCAGCGTTGAGGGGATGACCAAATCTACAAAACCCAGAAGTGGTTTGGCCCGAGATCAAGCGGTTTGATCTGTCATATTTTTTGTTTTTTTATTATTTTGGTTTTTTTTAAGGTAAAAATGGAAATACAGATGCCAATGGAATGAGATCTGGAAGAAAATCATTAACCTGTAGATCTTACCTGGAAAACCTTGTAGATGCCTTGATGATAATGATCCCTATTATCCTGATCAATTTGAGAAGACTTAAATGAGTTCTATGTCCAACTTTTTTCTCCAAGAAACCAATGCGCCCTCTCTCCTGCACAACAAACGTCAACCATATCAGATTTGCTGCATCATGAGAAAAAAGCAACTGCTGTAGAAAAATAACAAGATGCAATCATAGATCACAATGATGCTAATGAAAACTTCCTGATACAAGTGAAACCAATCCAAGCGAGTTGAGGAGCCCCTGCAAAAACGTCAAAGCTGAAGTCGCCCTCCTGTAGACAAGACAATGATTCCCGAAAAATATATAGATCTCACAAAAATTTCCCGAATGCTAGGAAGCAAAAGACTTTCCAATCACCATCTAAGAACACCAGATGCAAAGGAGATCCAAGAATTTACACAAGAAAAGTTTTTCTATTATCCAGATCCAAGAGCCAAAGACCCTTTACAAATGAGAAACTCTCTCCTTTAAATAGAATGAGAGAACCAAAATCCTAACCACTTTTCAAATGGGTGGCTAAGATTAAAATATACAAATGTTCTAATCAACGGTTGAGATGAGCTCAACATACAATACATGGTTCAATGCCATAATATAATATAAAAGTGGACTAAATCACCCTAAGAGAGGGGATCCCACTCAACAAAAAATAAATGAAGCACATGGTGGGTCCAGGGAGTGTTAACTAACTCCCTTTGGGTGTCCCCATGGCACATGTTATAGCTGATTTTACCACACATGGTGAATCACACTTTTATGGCCTTCCCTGTCCCTATGCAGACTCCTTAGACCCCATGGACCATTTTTGTTCCTTTGATGTTTCCTAGATCATCCCTAAAAACATGCTTAATTTGCCATACGTGACTTTTAAACCCTTTATCGCGTATATACACGGGTTTGACCTCTAAAACCACGTACATCGGAATGTGTGCAAAAGTCCAAATTCTTTTGGAGTTTTCCTTGATGTGGATCCGACTCACTGGTCTCCTGGCCTTCCATATGCCTTGAGATCGCTTGGATTCGACCTTTCATTACCCCATTGAAGAGTTATATAAGGAACCCTTTGGATACATTGAAGGCATGTGAGGAATTGAGAGCAAGAAAACTATAGTCCATTGTTGCCGGAACTTGTGCTTGAGTCTGCATCCCCTTTGTCCCTTGGAGCACTTTTGTGTTCTTCCCAAACTTGCCTTTTGCTTGTGAGCTTGCTATCGAGAGATGGAGGATTGAAGTGGTGGAGGCCCAAGTGGGGGACTCGGTTTCTCTGATTCGCAGACGTGCCGATAGAGGTTGTATTCATTGTAATCTCTGATTTTATATTAATAGAAATATATTTTCCTGTCCAATAATGTGTGTTTGAATGAATATTTTATCCATGGATGATTTCAAATGCTTATATGTTATTGATTATATATGCTAGAGTAGAGCTAACACAATTATATATAGCATGCTTGTCTTCATTATTGAATGTTGAGGAAGTAATTTATCAACTCAAGCTGGAGTTGTAAAGCTCAACGGGGATCTACATCAACCGTCCAGAATAAGGTACGAATCGATATCCTTTAGTGTTAGTCGTTTGATTTCTCTTGCATATAGGAAATGATTGATTTCTGGAGTTAAGCTGTCTGTTGTGGTACCCCAAGCCATAGGAATTTCTCTCCGTAACAGAATTGGCGACTCCGCTGGGGAGTTCCTAGTAGTTGTCCTTTGGGGATTTGTATCGGCATTCAATGTTCTTGAATTGCTCTTATTTCTCTGTTTCTGTGTCGGGTATGGGGGCATGTTTGCCTAGTAGTGTCTGATTGGTGTGAAGTTTGTCTCAGCTTGTCTGTTTGCCTTTATTTTTGTACATTTCTCTTCCTGTACGCGAATTTTTAACTCACAGTCACGTATACACGTGGCTTTGACTCCTATATCAGCGTACATACGCGGGTTTACTGCAAATAGTCGCGTATGCCCTTAGTTTTGCCTTCTAGAGGAAGATTGATTGTTGCTGGGTGAATTTTGATGATTGTTGAGTCTCCTTTGATACTGCTAGAGTCTGTATATTGTTTCTGACCAGAGACAATTTTTTTTTAGGGTAAATTTCTTTTTTTAAGAATGTTCTTGTCATTGCATTTTCGATTTTTTATTTTGGGATTAGTGCATTAGATTTCTTTTACCTTAGTACTTTGTGTGATATTGTTTGATTGTGCTTGCCGAGTCTGGGGGTAGTAGAACCATTATTTTGCTTTAGTATCTCATTTTTATTCAAAAAATCCAAAAATATTTGCTTCTTTGCATCATTATGCATTGCACTTTGCATTTCGCATGGTACTTGCACTAGATTTCCTTAGAGTATTAGTCAGGATTTCATATAGGAATGATTGCATTTGTCATTTGAAGAAAAATTTTGCATTTCACGTAGTAGCATGCCCTGTTTTTCATTCGACACAATGCATTTGCATTGATTGTTAGGTGTGCATTTTACTTCATGTTGCATCATAACACCATTGGTTGCACGGCCATCTACCTCTTTTGAGTAATAAAGCCAAATAAAATCAACGCTTAATTAAAATGGATTACACTATTTTCTTTGATAGGGTACACCAACAAGATTAGGTTTTAGGATCTTGGAATAGTTCATTGTGAATAAATTCTCCAAGACCACTAAACAACAACATGTATGTGTCTATCCAGGTGAGAGTGTGAAATTCCTTAGTATAATTAGTGTTTCTCAGGATCCTCCTCTCAAAAGAGAGTTAAGCACGAGGCAGTGTGAGCGGTTATTGATTGGGATGACCCCTAGTCATAACTGAGTAGCACCAGAGATATTTCCAGAATTGTATTCGTATCTGGGGGCTCTTTCGAGAGTTTCGGGCTTTGCTACCCTGCCCATACGGTCAATCCCGCCTGCAACTGTCCGCCTGAGCATTGATTATATTGAGGTGACCTTAGTTTCCTTACCTAGAATATCGAGGGGGTACTTTGCAGGGGTTATTCTGCAGGTGTCCTGGCCAAGTTGGGGTCAGACAGCACACTCGCTTTACGCGTTGAAGCTGAGGGCCACAATAATTGGTTACGAACCTCCGCTTGTTGTGTATGGGAGTCTCAAGCCTCTCCTAGGCGATACATACCTGCTTCATTCGGGAGCTGACTTATCCTACCCTTGATTGCTTGTGTTTGGCTTTAGATTTTATTAGTGTATGCTTTGTGCACATTAGCTTGCCTAGGGTTTGCATAATTAGTGTCTTTTGCATTTTTTGAGTCATTGTGGATACGGGTGCGGCTCCTCGCCGTTCTCGCCGTTTAGCAGGACTTCTACCTTCTACATCTCCTCCTCCTTTGGGAGAGAGAAACACACAGTCTAGGCGGACCACTTTGCACATTGATTCACACACGATGGGAGATCATGAAGATGGTATTCCTGAGCTGTCTTCCCCAACTCAAGTGGAGGACGGAGAGTTTACTCCTACATTTGATCCTTCACCTAATATACCTGCACATTCTGGGTTTGATCCTTCACTTGAAAGACCTACTCACTCTAGCTATGATCCCTCATTCACAGGTCACCGGTATTGGATGTCGGGCGACAAGACTCATCATGAACCCGCGTGCACTAGTTATGGTAGTTATGGTATGTCTGGTATCCCTACACATGATTCGGCATTTCATGTCGAGTCGGAGTTTGAGCTTAACACTACGCCTAGGGGCACTCCTATTCCTTACCATGCGGAGAGGTTTGGGAGCACGAGTCACATTGCACCTTCCATCCCGGCGGTGAAAGCTACATCACATATTCCTCCTAGACCTGGTGTTAGTAATCCTATTAGGATACCAGAACCTCGACGAGTGACTATAGGGAACACCACGTACATAATTTCACATGTCCCTTCGTCCTCTATTCCTTGTTCTTCGAATGGTATTCCTCCCCCTCATTCATGTGGTCCTTCGGGCCAGAACATTGCTATGAGTCATGTCCGTACTGCTGCTACTCGCACAGTTGTGTCTCAGAGTCAAGTACCTCCTGTTGTTTCGGGAGGTCATATTCCTACTTCTGGAGGTCATGTTACTACTTCCGGAGCATATATTCCTACTTACGGAGTGTCTCATGGGACATCTCATGGGATGTCTTATGGACCTTATTATGGGACGCAGTATGGACAGGTTTATTCACCTTATGGGTACGGGTATCAACAACCCGCTTACTCTCTGAATTATGGCTTCGTAGCCCCACATAGTCAAGGTACACCACATTATGGTGCTTCCATGCCACCCTACACGGGTCAAACGAGAGGAGGGCACTATGGCCAAGGCCATGGTGGTTACGGTAATCAGGCTTATGTGAACCAAAATTATCAGGGAGCGGGGCATCGACCTGCTCATCCTAGGCTCCATTTTCTCGCAACGCTAAATCTTCCTGACTTGTCGAGACTGACGAACGATCCTGTATCTCATGACCCGGCTTGGCCAACTGTCCCTAATAAGCTTCCCTCGGACATTCCCAAATTCGAGGCAAACCAGGAGAAGATCCGAGTGAACATGTTACTACATTTCACCTATGGTGCTCTTCAAATTATTTACACGAAGATTCAATCCGTTTAAGGCTGTTTCAATGCACCCTTACAGGGCCTGTCGCGAAATGGTATATGGAGTTATCTAGGGGGGCATTCGCGTTGTTCGATGACCTAGCTATGACTTTTCTCAACCACTTCCAGCGACCAGTGCGTTATGACGTTGGTACGGAACTCTTGTCGACATTTCGGCAAGATAAAACCACGCATATCTCGGACCATACCCAAGAGTGGCGTAGACGAAAGAGATTGATTAAAGCCTTCATACCGCTGGAGTTTCTCCTCGAATGGTTCCTTAAATCGTTATTGCCTTATATAGCGAAGGATGTTTCTACATCCGGAGTTCAGAACGAGGAACAAGCCATTTTTAAGGCGCAGGAGTTAGACTTGATTTATGCTCAATCTGGTTTGTTATATGAGATCATTCCTAATGCTCCGCGTTCTAGTTTCGACCCTAAGGTTAAATCTGGACCACATGCCGATGGCATTGTTGGTTGTACGAGTGCCAAACCGGCAGATTCAGTTGTGAAACAGGCCAGTCAATTATCTATCAACCAATCTGCCTCGGGACAAGCTACGGCTTCGTCTCAACCCACCCAAACGGCGAGTGTACTTTCGGTACAATCGTCGGACCAAAAGGGTAACCAGCAACCCGGAAGGAATAAAAAGAAGGGTAAAAACAATCGTAAGGGTGGGAATAGGAATGAAAATGCCAACTCTAATGACAAGAACGCCCGAAATGTTGGGGGGGACAAGTAGCCTAAACGTAAGGTTAAGTTTCCTTGCAAATTGTGTAAGGATGACCACCTCACTCACTTGTGCCCTCGGATTGATGAAGCCTCGAGATTCATAGCACAGGGCCCAGCTGTGCTGGCCAACCCTTTACCTCATAATCAAAACATGAACTCGAGGACCCATGATCAGTCTGGTGGTGATCAAGATCCACCGGAGACTAGTGGTCATGGTTGCATCAACATGGTCTGTGCTACTAAGGTTGTGACTCGTGCGAAAGACTATGGTTCATCACAACCCGCCCTTGGAAAGGAACCTGATCCACCTGGGAGTCCTTTGCGTATTGAAAAACCTGTGGATAAACCTGAAGTTGCACCTCGCATTCCTAAGGGAGTCCTTAAGCGTTCGGGGCATATTCCTAATGCCCGAGCTGCCCAGAACTATTCTGTTGTCGAGGATTTGGGCCAACACTCCTTGTGCGATGTCTGCACTTGAAGTACTTCAGAGTTGTCCTTCGCAAAGGAAGGCTTTGCTTTCTACCCTAGGTGTGAACGATGATACTTCTTCCTCTATGATCAAATTTGAAACCGCGGGACTTCAGCCTCGCTTGCCTTACTATGTGTCTCTCTTGATTCACGTAGAATGTCTTAACATGACCGTCAAACGCACTGTGATTGACGAAGGCGCTGTTGCTTCTATGATGTCTTTGGCGTGTTGGAAGGGTTTGGGTTCCCTCGAGTTGTCTAAATTCGGTACCATGTTGACTGCTTTCGATGGAAGATCTTTTCGACCGCACGGCATTCTTCCTTCTCTTAAGGTCCGTTTGGGGGGGAAGACCGTTGCAATAGAGGTCGAGGTGGTTGATGCACCCCTTGACTACAATTTGTTGCTGGGTAGGAATTGGATGTATAGTATGCAAGCCGTAGCTTCTTCTCTATTTCGAGTTGTATGCTTTCCGTTTAATGGGAAGATAGTTACGATTGATCAAACGTCATTCGAAAATCCGCCGGTTACCGCATCTTCGGGAGCTTCCATCCCGATTGTAGAGCACTCTCAGCCGGCAACTGGGAGTGTGGGTGTTGGCATGTATCCATCCCTTATGGGAAACTTTAGTTGTCCTACACCTATCCTTATGATAGGGTCTAGTCCCGGTGAGGCTTCGTCATCGGTAAAATCGGTGTCTTTTCGCACAACATATACGGAAGATCCTTGGATTCTTCCTACATCGAGTCCTTCGAATGAGCCCATCAAGACGGACATGTCGTTGTCTGCAACTATGATAGCTTATCAAGCTAATCTTCCATGTGTTGCAGAGCCTAGTCCTTCCTTATGTGCTGCCTGCATGGGCAGTGCAGTCTTCTCACACACATGACTGCCTTGATAGTGTTTTTACTTCTGATGAGGCTATTATTGAGGCTATGTCTGGGGTTGAGCCACCTTGGGAAAAGTTGCATCATATATCTTATTTTCTTCTCGAGCTTGACCGTTTGGAGTGTGAGGACTATAGGGAGATTCTTAGTGAGAGAATTGGTAGTCCCATGGTTCCGTTAAGCTCTCCTAGTCCGATGGCTGACGGAAACATGGCGAATATATCTCCTACCATCCCTATCAATATCTGTCGCGATCCTAGCAAGATTGAGAATGTCTATATTGGGGCAGAATGTTCCCATGCTGAGATTCAAGAGTACACCGAGCTGTTTAAAGAATTTCGTGATATCTTTGCTTGGTCTTACGATGAAATGATAGCTATCGACCCTCGCATTGTTGAACATGAGATTAAAACTTACCCCAATGCTAAGCCTGTTCGACAACGCTTGCGTGCGGTGAATCCTAGGAAAGCACCCACGATTAAGGCTGAGATAGAAAAGCTGTTAAATGTCGGTTTTATCTATCCCGTTCCCATGACGGAGTGGGTTTCAAACCCCGTTCCGATTGATAAGAAGCAGGGAACGATCCGCATATGTATTGATTTCCGTGATTTGAATCGTGCTTGTCCTAAGGACCATTTCCCCACACCGTTTATTGATCAAATTTTGGATGAGTGTGCAGGAAGTGAGGTATTTTCCTTTATGGACAGCTTTTTCGGATACAATCAAATACAAATTAAACCTGAGGACCAACATAAGACTGTCTTTATTTGTCCTTGGGGAACCTTTGCATATCGGAAGATGCCTTTTGGCCTTAAAAACGCCGGAGCCACTTTTCAGCGGGCTATGACCTTGATCTTCCATGATCTCAAATCGATTATCGAAGTGTTTTTGGATGACCTTGCTACTCATTCTCGCATGAGAATGCGTCATTCCTACCATTTGAGATTAGTGTTCGAAAGGTGCCGCCATTATTTGGTCAGGTTAAATCCTCACAAGTGCATCTTTTGCGTGAAGTCTGGTCGCTTATTAGGATTCATTGTCTCCAAAGAGGGTATAAGAGTCGACCCTTTAAAGGTTGAGGCAATATTTCAATTGTCTCCCCGAAAAACATTAGACATCTTCAATGTTTGCAAGGCATGGCAAACTTCTTACGAAGATTCGTCGTGAATTTTGCCAATTTGCCTAGAGGCTTTATGCGTCTTTTAAAGAAGGACACTACCTTTTGCTAGGATGAGCAAGCCCAAGAGTCTTTTGATGCGCTTAAACGAGCCTTAGCATCGGCCTCAGTGATTAGTCCACCCGACTATAGCCGTGACTTTCTACTTTATGTGGCCGCGTCCATGGAGACGATTGGTATGGTTTTGGTTCAAGAGGATGAGGAGCTCCAAGAGCATGTCATATATTATCTGAACCGGAACCTCATTGATGCGGAGATCCGTTATTCCCATGTGGAGAAGCTTGCCTTCGCTACCGTCCATGCAGTGCAAAGATTGAGACACTATATTCTCCTTCGCCAGACCTTGGTGGTTGCCCATGTCAATCCATTTCAGTTCGTCCTCACTAGAAGGATGATAGGGGAAAAGTATAATAAGTGGATTGTCATCCTGCAAGAATTCGATCTCGAGTTTGTTTCGGCAAAATCGAAGAAATCGTTGATTTTTGTAGAGCTTATATCTGATTTCCCGAGTGAGGAGGAGGAGGCTTGTGAAGATACGTTTGTCGATGAGCACATCTTCTTGATCTCATCTTTGGATCCATGGTATGGAGACATTATCATATATTTACAAACATTGAAAAGTCCCTACTCACCTCTCACGGGATGAACGACGACGATTACGTCATGCATCCAAGAATTACCTCATAGTGGATAACACATTGTACCGCCGTGGGGTAGATTCCATTTTACGTCGTTGTTTAACTCATGAGGAGGTTGAGCTTGTGCTGAATGATTGCCACGGAGAGGCGTGTGGGGGTCATTTATCTGGGCTTTCTACAGCCCAAAAAATCTTGAGAGCGGGTTATTTCTGGTCGTCGATCTTTAAAGATTGTGTCAATGCGGTTAAGAAGTGCCACCCTTGCCAGGTGTTCGCACGTAACCCATTATCACCGCCGGTCCCTTCACTAAGTGGGGGCTTGATTTCATGGACTGCAACCCAGCTTCAGCTGGGGGGCATCATCATATTATCATGGCTGTTGACTACTTCACGAAATGGGCTGAGGCTATGCCTACAGTTAAATCCAACGGTGAGACAGCCATACATTTCGTATTCAACCAGATTATTACTCAGTTCGGTATTCCGAAAGAGCTTGTCACTGACCATGGTAGGCACTTTCAGAATCGCATGATGGAAGAGTTGGCCTCGAAGTTAGGGTATAAGCAGGAGCATTCTTTTTCTTATTACCCTCAAGCGAATGGACAAGTTGAAGCAGTGAATAAATCACTCAAGTCTATTCTCCAACAAACCGTCGCACAAAGCAAGACTAATTGGCATATTATGTTATATCATGCTTTGTGGGCTTATAGGACCGCGGTTAAGACTGCCACCGGTTTTTCTCCATATCAGCTTATACATGGAGTGGAGTCTGTATCGCCGGTTGAGTGCGAAATCCCTTCTTTGAAACTAGCGATAGAGCTCTTACCGGACACCTCTCCATTGGAGGAACGTTTGGTCCATTTAGAGCAGCTTGATGAGCAGCGCCGAGATGCTTTAGTGGCTCTAGAAGTGAATAAGCGTCGCGTTAAGGTCCAGTATGATAAATCTATCCGTCCAAGGAGGTTTAGTGAAGGAGATTTGGTCCTTTTGTGGGATCAAGCTAAAGAACCCTTGGGGGCAGGCAAATTCAACCCCATGTGGCATGGTCCTTACGTGGTTAAACGTGTGTTAGAGAAGGGTGCTTATGAGCTAGTAGATTATGAGGGGACGGCCTTGGCAGAGCCTAGAAATGGGCTCTATATTAAAAAATACTATGCATAACTTTCAGCCAGGGCTGACTATTGTATATTATTGTACAGCATTTTGCATGGTTAGGTCTTTCTTATGATGATCGGGTTTGTTGATTAGCTTCCGTTTCTTATGGAAAATGTCAATGGAGTCTTCTGTCTATATAGGATCCGCGAATGGTGCAAGCCGTCACACTCAACACTCAACCTCTGTTGCTTGGGTGATTTATACTCCTACGGGTCAGGTATTGTCTTCAGGAGGCGTATGTTTACAGCCCTCTTCAAACAATGTTGCTAAATATAGTGCCGTTATCGAGCTTCTACGGGATGCCATTTCACATGGTGTTCTATCTCTTAGGTACGTCTTGATTCGGAGTTAGTAGTGTCACAGCTTAATGGCTTGTATCATGTTAGAAATCCAACATTATTACGGAGATTCTTGCATGTGAGATTGTTAGAACGGCAATTTGACAACATAACATACATACATGTTCCAAGAATTAATAATCAAGTTGCTGACTCATATGCTAACTACGTGTTAGATTGGCATTTGTTTCATAGACAATAAGCTCATCACAAACATACATTTTCACACATGTAAATAAATAAACCGATCATCATAAAAGTTTTTTCATTAAAACATCCAAAATGTGATAATACATAGTGTCATAATACAAAAATGTGGCTCTCGAGCCACCAAAATATAAGTACACGATAGTACAAAATGTATCACTCCCAGGTATCTAAGCCTGGGGAGGAGGAGGGGGGTTCTAATCATGGAATGACACCACGGCTCTAGCCAGTCGTCTAAATAACCGCACCCATGCTCGTGGCACACCCACCACCTGACGTTGCATGGCCTCAGGCAGGTCCTCGACCTGCGCCATGGGTACCCTGTGTGTCAGTCGCACGAAGTTGGTATGAATGCTTTGGAGCGTCCGCTCCGCATCCACACCCGTAATGTCATCTCCTCTTCCCCTCCACCTATGACGAGGGAAGCTTTCAAGCCACCGTGGTCCTACATCTGCATGCATATGATAGGATGTCACTATGTGTTGTTACGCAAAAACATGTCTTTTGATTACATATATCAAAAAACACAAAAAAATTAAATAACTCAAAAATCTTGAAAAGAGGGTTGGGATTTGTTACCAATGTCATCGTATATCGATCCTGGTGGTAATGGCATGTCGAGGTCTCCCCGAAAATCTATCCCCGCATAGGGGTAATCATCGATGGCAACTATCTGTTGTCGCCACCATGGAAAGAAATCAGCTGGATAGGGGTTGGACACCCTACCTCCACCCAGTCTGTGCATCGCATCTGCCCAACTTCGTTGGGACAGATCTCGAACCCCGTGAAGAGGAACGTCAACTCTAGGGCTCAATCCCGGAACACGCTCAAAGAAAAACGTGCTCAGTATGCTACTGAAACCGAAGTTCCATACTCGGCCCATCTTGCACTCACTGAGCTGGTGTTTCATGTTGCCCAGTAGTGCAGTGCTCCAGTCGTACATCGTGGGTCTCATGCACTCCACTGCATAGAACATCAGAGGCCATGAGGCCTAGTGGAGTGAGGCTAGCCCTACTATCCTGCCCAATGTCAGTAGAATGGCCTTTAGGCCTAGCACCTGTATGGAGTTAGTTGGGATCTGACTCCCGACTTTCTCCGTGTCCGAATAGCAATACACGGCTATGTACTCATCTATGGTGAGGCCACCTCCGGGCCCGCGAGATCGTAGGTTCACCACTTCCCCCCGTCAGGAAAGTCCAATAATAAAGTATATGTCCTTCACTTCTATGGTGAGGGACATCCCATCAATCTGGAAAGACTCTGAGTCAGGATCCCAATAGCCTACTAGCATCTGCAGCAGTCTTGGTTTGGCTCTTAAGCCACCAAGACACCAAAACTTGTAGAGCCCGCATGCACGAAGAGCCTATTGTGCCATTAGATCACCACGTACTGCTTCTTCTACATCCTCGTGCTCACGTTCTCTCCATTCTAAAACCATCCTGCACATTGAATTCAAGTTTGAGTCATTAGAACATTAAAAAAACCTTGAACGCAGCCTCATACGCGACTATTTGCTAAACAGCCGCGTATGTACGCGACTTTGAGGGCTTTTTCCGCGTATATCTAGCCCTATACGCGGAAAAATCCTCGATTTCTGCATGGGCCGTGGCGCGTACTTTAGAATGGCCTAGAATCCTGATTTGACCATGGAAAATTGTAAAATTTGCATGAAAATGAAAGAGCAGGGCATGGGTAATTACCTGGAAAAAACGGTAGTGGATTCCGCCGGCTGGATCTCCCAAAATTTGTTGTTGAAGTTTTGAGCTCAATTGGGTAAAAATTTCAAATGTTATATAATGTTTTGAATTTTTTCTATTTATAGAAATTTTTCAAATTTTTTCAAATTTTTACCCCATTTTCTATAGTTTGGACCGTTTCTAATCCTTTTGGACCGTTTTTTACTAATATATAATGTAGGAGACCGTTTTGAGCGTCGTTTCGACCATTGTGTTGACCCGTTCGTGTCAATTTCAGGTATCATGTCTAAACTGGCATATAGGTTAGGTTTCACCACCGTTTGCATTTTGCATGACCTTATGACCGTTTCATTATAAACGTAGGTACAAACCCATTCTATCTTGTCACGGAACCTTCTTGCTGTTTTAGAAGTGGCATGATTAGAATGGTAGAGCTTGACCTTACATGGGTGCCCTAGTTAACTCCTTAATTGCATTTGGTGCCCATGCCGACAATTTTGTCCTTTAGGGTGTGGGAGTCCGTTGTATAGTATTGCCATGACATTTCGCAAGAGCCTCATACTCCTCTTGATCTTTTGTTGGCCTATTTCCCCTGGACTCTCTTATGTCAAGTTGTAATTGCATTATCATGAGCTTTGCCTTCCTTATTAAGCCTTATGCCAGCTTCCCTGACTTTGAGTATCAGCCATATAGCCCGAGCTTGTCTCATGTCTAGCCACGCAGAGCCATTTTATATATACTTTGCAGCTTGATTCCCTATTTTACCAAGAGGGGATTTTCCCTTGAGTGTCGCTATCCTACACATGTATCCTTGCATCGAGCATAGGTATGTTCCATTGCTTGGAACTAGTTTGTTTGCCTATTTGACACTTGTCTCCTCCTAGTCTGTAACTATAAAGCAATTTTATTCTTTTTCAAGCTTTTCAAATATTTGAAAAAGTCCAAAAAAAATTAAAAAAGCAAAAAGCCGAACATGGAAAGATGTTATCTTTGGCAGCAGTCGAGTCGTGTCGCCTTCGAACAGAGCACTGTATATCACATCCGTTGGTTGGGTTAATAGTTTGACTTTAGGAGTTGTACTCGTTTATCTGAGTTTATCTCCATCGACTTGTTAAGCTTCTAGTCCCTATGGAGCCTCTGTCGATGCCTCCTGTGTCGCAAAGATGTCCCAGTTTTGCATATCAAGTCTATGCTGCCTACATTCCGTCACCATTCGCCGTTATGCTCTTGTTCGAAGGAAGTTGAAACCTGAGTCGGCCATTCCTCAGTTATCTTGACTTTGCATGTCGGCCATTCCCGGTACAGTTATTGGTTTGTGCACCTTATGATCGAGTCCTTCCACATTATACAGCTTTGCTGAGTACCTCGTGTTGGATGATGGGGGATGCCTTAATGCCCTCCTTCCAGCGGATTTCATCCCATCAACTTCAGATCATTTATTCTGGGATAGGAATCTAGAGTCATTTTCGAGTGCCTTGAGACTTGCAGTCATCAATGGCAGGTTCTCTCGCCATCAACAATTCTTTGGGAATACATCAATGCCCCCTGATCAATGGATTCTCTCAAGTGTTCGACCTCAACACATTTATTCACACTTGTTAGTTTGCACTCTAGTACCTTGATTCCCATTTTCATTATCGGTGGGTGATCTCGCGTCTGTTAACGGTATACATCAATGACCGGTAATCAGATGATGGACTACTATGTTTGACCTCGACACCTCTATTCACATAGTAGGACATGTACTCGTAGCGGTTTGTGTAGAAGACCTTCCAGATTGGTGGCATCTCATATATGCTACCTTCTTGATCGTGCCAGTGTTCATGAGATTTCAACTCTCGTGACTTGATTCCAGTATATGTCAGACATTTCCAACCATTATGGAGATCTTGATCTATTGTATATCTTCAATCTTCATGGAGATCATGATCCTTTGTATATCTTCATTATGGAGATTCTGATCTATGTATATTGTGTTAAAGTTAGTGCACCTGCGAGACCCATTCTCAAAGAATGGTTTCCTAGTCAGTTGACTAGGACAGAGTAAGACCCTAGAAGGTACCCTAGGGCCCCCAGTAGTCTCCTGGGGTTCTTGGTCTAGGACCAAGTAGGTTGATGCCATGGCAAAGCCCCTAGCATGTGGCTAGGGCCCCTATATGCCTCTAGGGTATTTTGGTCTGGGACCGAGGATGTGATGTCCAAGTAGAGCCTGCAAGTAGAGGCAGAGATATATTCTAGTATAGGACCAGGGACACGATGTCCAAGTAGGTCCTGCAGGTAGTTGATCAACTTTCAGTGTGAGACTAAAACTCAGCTTAGTACTGAGAACCATTCTGCGAGAGAATGGAGGACCCGGTTAGGGTCCAGGGATTGATCAACTTGATTCAGTGTGAGACTGAAACTCAGCCTAAGACTAAAAGCCATTCATTAAGAATGGAAGATAATGATGTCCCCTCTCCTAATCGGTTATTGCTAGGTTGATTCTCAAGGGACTAGCCACCCCTTGATGATGTCCCTTGTACCTAACCTTTAGGAGCAGTGTCAAGGACAAAAGGATTGTACCATCCGTTTGGATCTTCCCCCTTATACAGTGATGACAAAATATAAAACTATGTACCTTGAGAGAGAAAAGTTTTTGGTCTTATTGGTCCTATTTGATTGATTGTCCACCTTTACGATTCACCTTGATCTTGTGGTTGTTAAATCTTGGTCCTATTCTTACTAGTCTTAGCACTATTACTGGTGTGCACCATTGACTATGATGACTCCTACTTTATGGAGTATATTTACTTGATGATTTATTAAAGATCATTGGACCATTTATTTTTATGGTTACCTTATGTTTTAATATAATGACCCACTTATGATTTTGGACTTTATGCTGGACCTTTGGACTTTCATTTTATTATAATTTCATTAAATAATTATTTTAGTCTTATTAATAAAATCTCATGATTTTATTAATAGACTTTTTGACAATTTACTTTTTTATTATATTAAAATCTTTTTGACTTTTGTTGGGACGGTTTATTCTTTTGGACTACCTAATTTTTATTTTTATGATTTTTTATATTTTTGTGGGCCTCCGTTAATTCTATCCTAAGTAAATCTTTTACCTACCCTAACCTATTTAACGAAGAGATTATTTGTTTCCAACTATGTGATTTTGGGTCTCACGGCTTACCTTCACGGGCTTGGTTTTTCTTGTTTTGATTTTTGGTTTTCACGGTTTGTCTTCACGGGATTACCTTGCCTGGTCTTCACCGATCTCTCTGCCTGGTCTTCACCGATCTGCCTGGATTACTCTGCCTGGGATGCGTTTTCCTCCTTCACGGCAGTCTGCTGGTCTGGGCTGCGTTTTCCTTCTTCACGGCAATCTGCTGGTCGGGGGCTGCATTTTCCTTCTTCATGGTAGTCTGCGGGTTCTTTTGTTTTTCACCGGTCATCTCTGTCGGCTGCTTCCTCCACGGATTCCCTCCACCGAGATCTCTGCATGTGACTATCCCCTGCGATTTCACTTCCTTTGTCGGCTGCCTGCGTTCTTCTATTGATTGCCTGTGATTGATCTAGGGATGCCTGCGGCTGCCTGAGTATTCCTCTGTCGGCTGCTTTCTCCACGGTTTCACTTCACCGAGATCTTTGCACTCGTTGGTTATCCCCTGCAATTGCACTTCACAGCATCCTCGCTCCTACTTTGCTTCACGTCACGAGTTTTTGTCTCAGCATTTTGATCTTCCCTCTGCCATGGGTCTACCTTCACGATTGTATATATGTCACAGGTTTTACCTCTGTGTTATTCTGCATGGGGTTTACTGCGATCTATTCTCTGCACAGGCTGAGTTTTTCTATTTGATCCACCTTGACTGGTTTCGGGAATTTGTTCATCGTGAATCTGTTGGTAGACTCTTCTACAGTGCTTGTCTGCACATCTTTCACTCTGAGTGCATCTGTGTGATTCTCCTTGACTACACTGCCTAATTGATTGAATAAATTAAATTCTGTGTACCTCCTTTTGAACCCTCTCTCTCTCAAGGTACGTATATGGTTCAACTAGTTTGACTTGTCCTTTCAGTGACAAGATCAAACTTAGAACTAACTGAGTATAAGGCGGATCCAACAATGGTTAAGATTCTTTATCTTCTGTAGTTTACTTGAGATTTAGTTTACTGCACGTGTTATTTATTATTTTTCTGTACATGACAGTTGATGAAACATTTCAATGATCAACTTTAACGCAGTGACCAGCAGAGCGTTAAGTTGAAAGAAATGAAAGTTATGTTGTTACGTTTTATTACAGTTTGAATTTTACCTCAGTTCTTTTATATGTTCATGTATTGAATTTTAGTACTTGTATTAACACTCATCTAACCTGTAAAAATCAACATATTGTACGTGGCGATGACCACACATGTTATATTGTATCATGCCTATTCATGGCCATTGTACTCTTATGTATCCGGCACTGCTATATGTATTTGCAGTTATATGCAGAGTTGTATCATTGTATAGTGATGATTGGATGGCTGGTTCTTCCACTGGGTTCTTCGTCACTTCATTTATGGGATGGACTTATAATTTATTTCGGCCATCGTATGACCCCTCTGACCTCACACATTAGGGGGCATCTGTTATAGCTGATTTTACCACACATGATGAATCACACTTTTATGGCCTTCCCTGTCCCTATGCAGACTCCTTAGACCCCATGGACCATTTTTGTTCCTTTGATGTTTCCTAAATCATCCCTAAAAACATGCTTAATTTGCCATACGTGACTTTTAAATCCTTTATCGCGTATATACGCGGGTTTGACCTCTAAAACCGCGTACATCGGGATGTGTGCAAAAGGCCAAATTCTTTTGGAGTTTTCCTTGATGTGGATCTGACTCACTGGTCTCCTGGCCTTCCATATGCCTTGAGATCGCTCGGATTCGACCTTTCATTACCCCATTGAAGAGCTATATAAGGAACTCTTTGGATACATTGAAGGCATATGAGGAATTGAGAGCAAGAAAACTATAGTCCATTGTTGCCGAAACTTGTGCTTGAGTCTGCATCCCCTTTGTCCCTTGGAGCACTTTTGTGTTCTTCCCAAGCTTTCCTTTTGCTTGTGAGCTTGCTATCGAGAGATGGAGGATTGAAGTGGTGGAGGCCCAAGTGGGGGACTCGATTTCTCCAATTCGCAGACGTGCCGACAGAGATTGTATTCATTGTAATCTCTGATTTTATATTAATAGAAATATCTTTTCCTGTCCAATAATGTGTGTTTGAATGAATATTTTATCCATGGATGATTTTAAATGCTTATATGTTATTGATTATATATGCTAGAGTAGAGCTAACACAATTATATATAGCATGCTTGTCTTGTTTATTGAATGTTAAGGAAGCAATTTATCAATTCAAGCTGGAGTTGTAAAGCTCAACAGGGATCTGCATCAACCGTCCAGAATAAGGTACGAATCGAGATCCTTTAGTGTTAGTCGTTTGATTTCTCTTGCATATAGAAAAGGATTGATTTCTGGAGTTAAGCTGTCTATTGTGGTACCCCAAGCCATAGGAATTTCTCTCCGTAACAATACAATAAAAATTATATAATTTTTTAAATGTGAAATTGTGCCTCCTTGAGGAAATCGTGAGCCTCCAAAAGCTCCAAAAAATAATATAAAATGCCCGAAACATAAATGTGGGCCCATCCAGGTGCTGCAACTGCTGGAGAAGGGGTGGAAGACATCACTCTCATCATCAGAACTCATCCCATGCCATTTCCTTTCCTCAGTAGCCCAAATCGAATTCTTCAGTTGCCATTTAATTATTTTTTAATCTGCCTCGAGAAACATGATATGCCAAAAACAACCTCCTACGGTGCCTGCGTTATCCAACTGATCCCACCAGGCTCTTTGGGAGGGGCTACTATGGGACAATCAAGTGGCTAGACCCCTTGTGCCCCATACAACGCCCTAGGAGAACCAACAAGATCATCTCCCTACTCAGACATGTCATCTAGTGAAACAAAGCTGCACCAGAAGGGTAAAATGAGGCTGATCATCTCTATAAGTGCCCAGAACTAAAAACAAGCTATCTCACTGGACTCAGAGAGTACAAATCCATCTAAGGTATATACTCATACCCTCTCCAGGTCTCTACCTGATCATCTACAATATCCAATAGACAAAATAATAACCTGTAAATGACCAGATACCCAATAATATAACTCAGCTTGACATCCATTTGCTGCAAGTGTTAAAAAGTTAAGACATGCTCTACAAATCATTTAAGTAACAATCATAACAAGTAGCAATCACCTCATTGGCGGTACATCAACCAAATACATATATAGGGTTTCGTTTATTAATTATAACTCAGACTAGACTTTCAAGACTATACTCACTTCATAGTTGTAATCAATTTGCTAGTGAAGGGTGAAGGCTAAAATTCACAAGGCTGGGACAAAGGATGACTGCCAACTCAACACTGTGACACTTTGGATATGGAAAGGGGATATTCACTATAGCCATATGTTGGACAAACAACAACAAAGGGGATGGCAGTGCCTCACAAATGGGTGAGTTACTTCAGAGGTGCTTACTCACCTTCACAAATGCTCACAATCCAACTCAATACAAATAAGGCCAGCAATCCTTAGATATAACTTTTAGGAACCATTGCTTTTTTGAGACTTTGATTTTCCATAGCCTTGGTCCACGTATTTTTATACGGACTTTTATTATTTAGGCTTTATGCATTCCTGTATGTTGAAAAACACTACTTTTCAAGAATGTTTTAAGATATTTCATTGCAATATGTTTCAAAGCCAATTTCATTAGGCTTAGCCTTGCATTCAGGTATGTTTAAAAACACTACTTTTCATGAATGGGTTTTTTTATAAAATATTCATTTCATTTCCAAATACATTGTATTGATGGCAGTGCTACTTGTTTCAGGCAAGCAAACACATCCTAGGAAACTCAGAGCCGAGACACAAATAAACAGGGAAGCTTGTCCAACAAAGGCTCTAGCGGGGAAAAGGTCCTCCATGCCACAAGTCAAGTAGTAAGTCGGGTTAAAACATAACTGGAAGGTAATGGATGGGTGGAGACAATGAATGATGAAACCAGCACTAGCAAGCCAAAGTATGGTGGGAATGACTACCTCTATTCTCCCTAAGGAGGGTAAAACCAATGAGTATAGATCAAGAACTTCCAGGTCTGAGTAGGGACATCAATACATAATATAAATACATCCAAGTCCACATATTTATATGACCGCCAAATCAGGACACTAAATGCCAATATAAGTCACAAAAATGAGTATAAGAGCAATGATAACCATAACACAATAAAATATAAGCCGAGTCATAAGCATGTAAATAATCCATCTGAAACAACATCTGAGAAAACACTGATGCAAATATGGGCACTGGTAACTTCTCTGCACATGGCTAAATGGATACATCAGTCCTCAGATCTGAGTGTCCTGAGACTTAATCTTGGCATGGGAGAGTACTATAGTACATCAAATAAATAATGATCCAACATAAATGCTCATCTCAGCATGTCATATGTAGGGGAGCTGACTGAAAAATGTACTGAATCTGAAAAATAGAATATGGTAGCTCAGCTATTATATATGTGATAACAATGTGTTCACAGCAAAGCATATGTCTGGCCTTGTGTTCGTCAAGTACATCAACGAACCAAGCATCTGCCTATACATCGTGGTATCAACTGCCTCTATGTTTGATCACACAGCAACTTCAAGTTCGATGCCATTGGTATAGCTATAGTCCAACATCTTGGACTATAGCTAAGGAAAATCTCCTCTGGATTTTGCCACACCTCTAATCCCAAGAGTCATGTCAAGATTCTCAAACTCTGAGATCTACAGTAGTCACTCCCTCTAAAGCGGAGCACCATCCTCCCTCTGCATCTTGTACTTTTTGCATCGGGTCATTCTACACTGGAGTGACAGGTAGCCTCCTCTGCTACTAATCTTCTATGTATCTATCTATGTCATCCCTCAAAGTCACGGGATATTGAGATCCTTCATCTCGAACTTTGTTAAAAGTTTCTCTTGCACCCATCTATGAGCTTGTTGTCCTCTGTAGGATTCCATCTTCAACCTTGTAGCAAAGATTGAGATCTCCATCACTCTAGGTGATCTTCAAGAAACTGTGTGTTGTTCCATGGGTGCCTTATGAGCCTGTACAAAGCCTTTTATGCACATTTGGTTCTCTGTTCGATATGCACTTCTACTTTACTGGAGAAGTATGTCTGGTCAATGGAGCACGTCTCGCCATAATCTACTCTCTCTTTCTAAGAGAAACCACAAACCTTGCTTTGTATTTCTTAATGTTGCCATCTACTATATCCTTGATCTTGTAGATCCACATGGAAGACACTACAGAGTTCCCTTCCGGTCTCGAAACCGCATCCTGGAGATTATTCTCCATGATCAATTGGTACTCTTTTGATCATAGCCTCCTTCCATTTCTTCTCGGCTACTTCTTGATAGATGGAAGGATCTGCATTAATGATGTCACACAACAATGCCACATAACTGGAGTGTGTCTAAGGCCTCTTACTTTCTCTGGAAGTCCCATCTAGAGCACCATACTTTTCTTCATCTTGGATGATCTCTCATGCCCAAGTTGGTCTTCTCTTGTACGTGTTCACCTTTTGAGGTGGATCTACCACTCTTTGTGATTCTGTTATATCATGATTCTTCTGAAGCTCTTTCTTTCGTCATGGTGTCTCTGACCCTGGGAGCTTCAAGTTGCTCTTCATTTTGTTGGAGTGAATCTTCTTTGAGTGTGTTGCAGCTGCAACTGTTTTCCCAAATTTTGAAATTTTGGACCCTCTTAATTTTTATCTTGCCTAAAATTGCTTGAATCCATGAACTCTGTTTTTGTCTTCCCTCTGCTACGAGTTTGGATTGTTTTTGAGGTCAACTGCTTTCATGCTTTTCGGAAAATTGGTTATGTCTGAAACTGCTTTGGGTTGTGGAATTTGAAGTTGGATTTAAAATGTTGTCCTTTGATCTGTGATTTCTTTCTTTGATATCGGAAGTCTTTTTCTCGTTTCCGCCGTTGTTTCGGAGGTGAAACAAACTTTTCATCGCTGCCCAGGCGAAAGTCTTTTGGAACTTAACATTTTTTAGTTTGGTTGATCGGAGGTCATTTGAGCAATGCATCGGAGCCACATTCCCCTACGGAGCCTCCGTTGCGGAAGCTGAACGATGAATGTTCTGAAGGATAGCTTTGACTTTTTCGATGCCGTCATGTTATTATTTTGACTTGCTTTGCGCTGTCGGAGGTTGGTTGAGTTTTGAGTCGGGGTTTTTGATCTCTATGACGCCGCTGTTTTGGAGATGAAACCAACTTTTTAAGCCGCTGCACAACCTTAAGATTTTCCGAACACTTAACGTTTTCATGATGTTTACGCGCCATATCAGAAAGTTTTACGATTTTGATCGAAGATGGCAGTCGAATTGCTTTCTGCCTTTGCGGCTCCCGAGCGAACTAAATGTCTGCCATATAACTGCTCCACTCGCCGATGTTTTGTTACGGTTTTCGCCGATATGTTTTATTTGCCGTGGAGTCCGTAGTCTTTCCATCTTCCGCCATTGCAACTGCGTAATGCACTAACCACCCGACGTTTATGTCGTTCCGTTCGCCGACAAGGAGCTTTTCTGCCCGCTGCTTTGGCATTTAGCCTTCCGACGCCGATAGACTTAATGGTCTCGTGGAACTCGTTGTCTGTCTGAGGCCCGCCGTTGCGGCTGTTAATTAAATTATTCTGCTCGATGCTTATTTTTCCCGCCAGTGAGGGTTTCCCTCCCGTTCTGTGTGTGCTTTTACCCTATCTTATGGGTGGCGGAGTTTTCATATTCTATCATTTTAAGGTTTTCGCGACGAAAGCACAGTACAGGGCCTCATTTTGATGATCAGTTTTATTGTTAGTATGGTTTACATTTGTTGAAAAGATGCAGTCCGAATTAATGATGAATTTTTGTATTAACTGCAGACGGACTTAGAAGATTCTTCAGATTACTGTTGCAAAGAAGACATAGCTGAAGGACAAAGCAGAAGGAGGATATCTGAGAAGTGATAAGCGGAGATGTTCTGAGATCAACAGGATCTTAAAAGGGACAAAATAAAGACAAAGCAGAATTGATAAAATAGGGGCCCAGGCTTGGAAAAGATTCATTAGTTACCAAGCTGGTCCCGTTTTATGAAGTACTCGTAAGTCTTAATCCGAAGTGTCATGCATTATATGAATCATGAGCACTCACAAAAGGACAAATTTGTGAGATTTAACGGTTGAGGGAGCCCAAAGATCACACGATTGGGGCAGCCTAAGGGTTTTGTTGTTTGGTTTAAATATAGGAAAGTTAGAGGGAATAGGGGCTTTTTCCCTGGAGAAACTTGTGAACCACTTGTTGTAAGAGGAACTACTTCGTTTTACAATAATAAATTACAAATTTTGCCTGTTGGAGAAGGTGTTGTGTAGAATGTTCAAATGTGATAAAATGAACAATGTTGAAGGGGAACTATTTCGTTTTCAGCTGTGTTTCATTAACTGTGAGAGCATTCTAACTTTCTTAACCTATGTTCTTATTTGAATGTTCTCTGGTTTATTCTGTGATAATTTCCACTATAAGTAATGGAGGTAACGGTTGATGAGCTATCTTGTCATGTATATCTTTATTCATGTTTATGTGTTTTGATTCTAAGAACAGCGATTTGTGATTGATCTTAACATGTGAACAGTATTACATTACTCATAAATTAATATCTTGCTCCTTAGGGACAGCTTAGTTAGCCTTGTTTTTTTCTAGTTGTGTGTGATTTAGATGTAAGAGAGTCTAAGACGAGAGGTAAGAACCTGCGCATCACATTGTGACCACTCATTGCATTCTTAATCAATCTGCATTTAAATAGGCACTTGCATATCATACTTAAAACTAAAAACACAAAAATATACATGATGGACCGGGACGCAACCGGTAAAACCCTTTATTTTTGTTACTTACCTACGGTAGCCGGACCGCAAACCAGACGGATTCCCTACACCAAACAGTCACGGGCTAGTTGGGAACGTTGACTGGGGAGAATCCCTTGCTGTTGTTGCCTGCGAATTTCTAGGCCTCAACAGTTTCCTGGAGCTAGAAGGAGGGCCGCCAATGCATGGTTGGCCAAGGAAACCCGTTTTCTCAAGATTATTCCACCGGTGACAGTTCAGAAAGCAGTTTGTTTCCCAATCCAATTCCTAAACAGAAGGGTAAAGAGCATTTGTATTCTGTGGACAACGAAGTAGTTAATGATCTAAGAAGACACACTAGGGCATATGTGAAGAAGATTGGAGGATTACCAATTATCCCTGACTTGCCCAGAAGAGAATATAAAAAGAAAGACCGTCCTATATTGGAAGACTCAGTGTTGGTTGGAGATTTGGAAGAACTGGTAGAAAAAGCCTTACAGGAGGTGGTTCAGCCTTTGAATCAAGTCGGCCCAGAGACACCTTACTGTTCACTTGTCCGTACTCTTGTTCATTCACCATCTCACTCTCCACCCAGACTCATGGCAGGCGTAAACGTAAATCAGCCACCTAACCCACCAAAGCCACCACCTGCTTGGAAAGCCAGATCACCCTTGAACTTAACACCTCCGTTGCACGACTTACCTCAAGCCTTTGAGAAGATGCTATCCAAGTTTGATCCAAATGAGAAGATGCTAGTAGATGACCATTTACAAAGTTTTTATTTGGCAGTAGAAGGATTAAGGGCTGGGGAGCATGAGGATGTAGTTTGTAAACTTTTTCCACACACCCTTAAAGGAGCAACAGCATCGTGGTACTTTGGTTTGCCTACAAACTCTATCCCAGATTGGGATACCTTTGAAAGGATTTTTAGAAGTATGCAACCCAAAAAACTCATGCAGCTCTCATGAAAGGACTGTGCGCCTTAAATAAATAAAGAAAAGAGAAGGTGCATAGTTTTACCCAAAGATTCGCTACCTATCTTAAGAATTTTTCTGAAGCTAACAAACCCTCGGATAAAGTCCTGATTGAATATTATACCTCAGCTCTAGGACCCGAGTTGGCCATGTTTGCCAAAATGAAGGCCAAACCCACGCTAGCAGAGACTTATGAAGAAGCGGAGAGAGTAGAGGCTGAAAAAGAAAGCATCAAAGATTATCCTGAACGGTCAGGAGAAAAAAATGTTGGGAGGAAAGCTTTGTTATTTACTAAGCCTAAAGAGGAGCAATCACCAGATTTCGAAGGAATGGCAAAGATGATGTAGAAGCTCTCTAACAGAATCATAGACTTGGAAAAGGAAAAGGAAGCCCAAAAGTTCTATAAGCCTTATTATAAGAAAAGGGAAGATAACACTCAATCCCAACCTCCTCCGCACAGCCCTGCATCTATTAACTTAACGGAGGTAGGAATGGATAACTTTTGCACTTTCCACCAACAACCCCATTCTGAAAAGAATTGTTCTCAATGGATAAATTCAATGACGTTGGTTATGAATCAGCTGTTGGATTCCAAATTAACTGAAGACAACGATGAAGAAGGGAAAGACAACAATAAATCAACAGAAAAACAAGAGGATGAGGCCATGGTTTTATGGGACTGTGTATCGTTGTTTGATGTCGAGGAAGAAAAGGATCTGAGACACGAGGGCATCCTGGAAACAAACGTAACGACGAGAAGCCAGGGGTTGATTAAGGAAAACAGTCTTATGCTCCCGAAGATCAAAAGACTTCAAAAGAATGTTAAGAAATTTCAAAACAACTCCTCAACTAATAAAATTCCGGAATTTACCATCACCAGTCAAAATCCTAGACAGATCAACATGTCTACTAAGCCCAATGAAGAAAAAATAAATAATGTTAAATCGAATCTCACAAAACATAAGATGGATTATGACATTGTGGAGGATATCAAAAAGGTAAGGGCAAACATCTCATTATTTGAAATGTGCAATGTGCCGCAGCAGAAAAAATTCCGGAATTTACCATCACCAGTCAAAATCCTAGACAGATCAACATGTCTACTAAGCCCAATGAAGAAAAAATAAATAATGTTAAATCGAATCTCACAGAACATAAGATGGATTATGACATTGTGGAGGATATTAAAAAGGTAAGGGCAAACATCTCATTATTTGAAATGTGCAATGTGCCGCAGCAGAAAGAAAAGCTATTGAAAGCACTTGAAGTATCAAAGGAGAGGCTGCCCACTGACAATCAGCCCCAAGAAGAAGAAATTGGTGAAGCAAGTATGGGAGGTAAGCCTAAAAGCAAGAATCCACCTTTTCTCCTTACTTTTGAAGTTTTCAACCACAACGTGTATAACTGCCTAGTAGACGCGGGGGCATCAGTCATTGTCATGCCGCTGTCGGTCTGCAAAAAGATAAATGGACAACCTAAACCATCTACCTGGAGGGCCGTTCAGTTGGATAGAACAAATGTGAAGGTAATTGGGGAAATGGAGGATGTTCTCGTTCGCTTATCTTCAAATGATAAGGTGTGTCAATTCATTGATATTGTGGTGGCTGACATACCGGAAGCTTATGGGCTTGTTTTGAGCAGAGATTGGTCGGCAAAGCTGAACGGATATTTTGCCTCGGACTGGTCGCATCTGTGGCTACCATATAGAGGAAGCACAAATCAAATTAAAGTTTTGAGGGAGCCTCACATGAAACACAATGTTACTCAGCTCGAAGGTAAAAATGAGCCAGTGGATTCTGTTTTGGGAAACTACTTTATTGAGCTAGAACCAGGAAACTATCAAGCGAAAGAAGCCAGCGATACATCAGACGCTCAGCCTGATCTCCTTCGGTTTTCACAGGCTGATGAAATTGATTGTAAAATAGTAGAATTAGCTGTAGATGTAGATGTTAATTCTTGCACAGTAGTGGTTAGCGATTTTTGGACGCTTTTCTTTGATGGATCTAAAACTTTAGAGGGGTCAGGAGCCGACTGTGTCCTGACTGATCCTAAGAAAATTAAACATTTCCTTTCATGTAGGTTAGAGTTTGAATGTACCAATAACACAGCTGAATATGAAGCATTAGTTCAGGGACTAAGAAAAGCAATTGAATTAAAGGCAAAAAATCTGAAAGTGTTTGGAGATTCGGAAATAATTGTAAAACAAATTCGAAATCAAATACATTGCATTTCTCATCTTTTAAAAGCTTATCAAAATGAAGTATGGGATTTACTTAAATGTTTTAATGCATTTAACATTGTATCGATTCCAAGACATAAGAATGCAGCAGCTGACTTGCTAGCCACCTCAACTGCAAGGCTTGTGCCCTCTAATAAACGGTGCTCTGTTGAATTGCTCTTCAGGCCTTCAGTTCCTGATATGATTATCAATGTACGAGTGTTCGATGATGATCAGCAGATTATAGAATGCTTGACAAATGACGAGACCTTCAAAGGGGCGATTATTGATGATGAAGAACAGCAAGCCGAGCTAAAATTCGATAATTTTATTCATAAAGGAGTCAGGACTTTAGAACGGATGTTTGATTTAAACGAGAAATTTAGAAGACCAGCGAATGTGAAGACTCATAGCTCGTCTCTACAGTTCGAGTTGATTAATTTGGGGACTAAAATGGAGCCTAAATATGTGAATTTGGGTAAAGTGTTTCTCTCCAGGTGAAAGGAATGAATTCATCAGTCTGTTCAAACAATACAAAGATGTTTTTTCCTGGATGTATGAAGATCTGAAGACATATGACACCAATATTATTCAGCATGTTATCCCCATCAGATCTGGAATCAAACCTTATCAGCAGCCTTTAAAGAAAATACATCCAAAATTAGAACCTTTAATCCAGAGTGAAGTTAAGAAACTATTGGATGCTAGAATTATCTTCAAGGTTAAACACTCGGAATGGGTTTCAAATCTGGTACCGGTAAGGAAGAAATCCAGAGAAATCAGGCTATGTGTGGATTTCAGAAACTTAAATCACGCTTCAGATAAAGACAATTATCCTGTTCCACCCATGGAGCAGATATTGCAAATGGTTTCGGGTTCTAAACTATTCTTTTTATTAAATGGATTCTCAGGCTACAATCAAGTATTAGTAGCTGAAGAAGACAGACTTAAAACGACATTCAAAACCAGGTGGGGGACTTTTGCTTACAGAAGGTTGCCCTTTGGACTCATAAACGCTGGAGCTACTTTCCAGAGGGCTATGGATATAGCTTTCCGCGGTCTGATTGGCCGCACTGCTGTAGTATACCTCGATGACATCACGATATTCTCAAAGAAAAGAGAGGAACACACATTTCATCTAAAGCAAATTTTTGAACGCTGCCGAAAATATGGTATCTCACTAAACCCCAAGAAGTGCGTGTTTGTCGTTACAGAAGGTAAGTTGTTGGGTCACGTGGTTTCTAAGAAGGGAATCTCCATAGACCCAGAGAGGATCAAAGCCATCGAATAGATTCCTCTACCCCATAATAAAAAGGGCATGCAATCATTTATGGGGACGATAAATTTCGTGCGAAGGTTTGTGTCAGATTTCGCTCAAATTGTTAAACCTTTGCAGTAGATGGTAAAGCAAAGTGTACAATTCAAGTGGACTGATGTAGAGAAGAACGCATTTAGTAAAATTAAAACGGGCTGTTGCGCACGCACCCTCCCTCAAAAGTCCGGATTTTGAGAAAGATTTTATTCTGTACACTTTCGCATCTGATGATTCACTAGCAGCTGTGCTTACCCAGAAGGAAGATGGGGGAGATGAGTTCCCTATATCATTTATGAGCACTGGTCTGCAAGGGGCTGAATTGAATTACCCAGCTGTGGATAAACAAGCTTACGCAGTGTTCAAAGCGGTGAAACAATTCAAACCATATATACTTAAGAACCGGACAAAGGTAATAGTTCCACACCCAGCTGTGAGGTCTCTTTTCGTACAAAAGGAGTTAGGAGAAAGAAGAGGCAATTGGGTAACAGCTCTACAGGAGTATGACATCGAATTTAAGCCAGCCTCCATAGTTAAAGGGCAAGGATTGTGCAAACTGATGACTGAAAGTAAAGACAATGAAGAATATGACTGGAAGGACGAAGTTAAGCTAGATGGATGTATGTCCTCTTTTCACAGCTCCGGGCTCCTGGTATCGAGACCTTGTGCATTACCTTCAGGCGGGATTGTTACCGGAACATTGGAATTCTAAGCAAAGAAGAGCACTGCGTCTTAAATCAGCCTCATATCAGATTATTGATGAAATATTATTCAGAAAGAATTATGACGGAGTTCTTCTTAGATGCTTTAGAGAAAGAAGATGCGGAGAAGGTTGTGATAGATTTACATGATGGGCTTGCTGGAGGACATTTCTCCGGAGATACTACAGCTCATAAAATTCTCAGAGCCGGATACTATTGGCCCACACTGTTCAAAGATGCACACGCACATGTCAGAAAGTGCGACATTTGTCAAAGGTGTGGTGGAAGACAAGTTAAAGCAGTAGGACCATTAAAGCCTGTTATGATAACAGAACCTTTTGAGCAGTGGGGGATGGACATCATTGGAGAGATAAAGCCGAATTCTTCCCTGCAACACAAGTATATTCTGACAGCAACCCATTACTTCATTCGTTGGGTCGAAGCCATTCCGTTGCGAAAAGTAAATGAAGATGCGGTCATGGACTTCTTGCAAGATCATATTATGACCAGGTTTGGAGTTCCAATCTCTTTAGTTTTCGATAATGCTACTTACTTTTCCTCGATTAGATTAACTGCATTTGCTCATGAGAAAGGAATTAAGTTGCATTACTCTACAAATTACTATCCACAAGGAAATGGTTTGGCTGAATCTACGAACAAGAATCTGATTAGGATTTTAAAAAAGACGGTGATAGAAAATCAGAGGAGTTGGCACTCAGCATTACCAAATGCTCTTTGGGCCGATAGGGTCACCCCCAAGACTTCGTTAGGTGTGTCCCCGTATACCCTGGTTTATGGAAAAGAGGCCATTCTACCCCCCAATATCATGCTACCCTCTTCCATAATAGCTCAGGAATCCAGAGGATCAGATAATGAAATTTTGCAGATAAGGATACATAATCTGTTAAAGGCAGAGGAATCTAGATCCAAGGCCAGAGAACATTTTAGACAACAACAGGAGGTAGTAAAGAGATGGTTTGATAAACACAAAGCTAGAACAAAAGATTTCGAGGTGGGAGATCTGGTTCTCAAATGGGATCACCCTCATGATGAGAAAGGAAAACACATAAAATTTCAACAGTTATGGGTAGGCCCTTTCCAGATTGCGGCAAAACTTGGCCCCTTAACCTATAAATTGCAAGATTTACAGGGGTGGGAAGAGAACTTACCAGTAAATGGTTTAGTTCTCAAACCTTATTTTTCCTAAGTTTATGTTTTGTTCTTTTGTTTTTGTACATAAATAATTTGCTTTGTTCATTTACTTTGATTTGTTTTATTTCCGTTGATTTTAGCTAGATTTTGGTTGATTTCAATAAAAGAGGCAAACTTTTGGTTGCATGGTGAGCATCAGAATTCTGAAGTAATTAAAGTCCTTGAGTGTAAGACTGTGTACTATTGTTTTATCTGAAAGAATTTCTTCTAGTTTAGCAGTTTTCCTGAATGGCTATGAACACATTGGAGTCCTACTTAATCCTTGTGAAATAACTCAGGATCAAAAGGTCTGGAATACTATTTCGAGGCTCCATTCATCTCACATTTAAAAATGTCCTAGGGAGTGACAGCAAAAGGCCCATGGAAAGGAAGCAGGGTAAACAGTATATTATATAAATGATCCCATGCCAAGAATTGAATGCCAAAAGACAGATAAGAGTCAAAAACTCCTATGAAAGCAATATGTATCAAAACAAAGTACTGAACCATATAAGTACAAAATTGCCAAAAATTCTTCTCCGTCCGTGAGCTGAAAGTTAAATACATCTCTCACACAAAAGGACACTATGGATAGAGGAGCCTGAATAAAAATTCAGAAAGAAAGGCATGCAGGAGGACTCATATGCAAAGGACAAAAGTCCAAAAGCACAAAAAGTGCAAAATGGCATGGGAATGAGGAACAAATGAATATTTCTGTTTACCATATGTTGCAATCCTGTGGTGTCCAAGCTGGAAGCTACCCGAAGACAGAGGCAATAAATGAAACTCATCTTCCCGTCCTCAAAAGAGTTATCTTGACTTGGAAATCTTGGTTTCCTTTCTCCTAAATTGGACTATCATCAATGATTAAAAGTACATATATTTGCCATTTGGGAAATCCATACATCTAGAAGAATTCAACATGTTCGTTTTATTGTTAAACAGTTTGTTACTTAAGAAATAAATTGTCCAGAGATCTAGGTTCACCAGGTAGTCGCCATTTGTTGCAGCTGCAACTGTTTTCCCAAATTTTTGAAATTTTGGACCTTCCTCTTAATTTTTATCTTGCCTAAAATTGCTTGAATCCATGAACTCTGTTTTTGTCTTCCCTCTGCTACGAGTTTGGATTGTTTTTGAGGTCAACTGCTTTCATGCTTTTCGGAAAATTGGTTATGTCTGAAACTGCTTTGGGTTGTGGAATTTGAAGTTGGATTTAAAATGTTGTACTTTGATCTGTGATTTCTTTCTTTGATATCGGAAGTCTTTTTCTTGTTTCCACCGCTGTTTTGGAGGTGAAACAAACTTTTCATCGCTGGCCAGCCGAAAGTCTTTTGGAACTTAACATTTTTTAGTTTGGTTGATCGGAGGTCATTTGAGCAATGCATCGGAGCCACATTCCCCTACGGAGCCTCCGTTGCGGAAGCTGAACAATGAATGTTCTGACGGATAGCTTTGACTTTTCCGATGCCGTCATGTTATTATTTTGACTTGCTTTGCGCTGTCGGAAGTTGGTTGAGTTTTGAGTCGGGGTTTTTGATCTCTATGACGCCGCTGTTTTGGAGATGAGACCAACTTTTTAAGCCGCTGCACAACCTTAAGATTTTCCGAACACTTGACGTTTTCATGATGTTTCTGCGCCATATCATAAAGTTTTACGATTTTGATCAAAGATGGCAGTCGAATTGCTTTCCACCTTTGCGGCTCCCGAGCGAACTAAATGTCCGCCATATAACTGCTCCACTCGCCAATGTTTTGTTACGGTTTACGCCGATATGTTTTATTTGCCGCGGAATCCATAGTCTTTCCGTCTTCCGCCATTGCAGCTACGTAATGCACTAACCACCCGATGTTTATTTCGTTCCGTTCGCCGACAAGGAGCTTTTCCGCCCGCTACTTTGGCATTTAGCCTTCCGACGCCGATAGACTTAATGGTCTCGCGGAACTCGTTGTCCATCTGAAGCCCGTCGTTGCGGCTATTAATTAAATTATTCTGCTCGATGCTTATTTTTCCCGCCGGTGAGGGTTTCCCGCCCGTTCTGTGTGTTTTTACCCTATCTTATGGGTGGCGGAGTTTTCATATTCTATCATTTTAAGGTTTTCGCGACGAAAGCACAGTATAGGGCCTCATTTTGATGATCAGTTTTATTGTTAGTATGGTTTACATTTGTTGAAAAGATGCAGTCCGAATTAATGATGAATTTTTGTTTTAAATGCAGACGGACTTAGAAGATTCTTCAGATTACTACTGCAAAGAAGACATAGTTGAAGAACAAAGCAGAAGGAAGATAGCTGAGAAGTGATAAGCGGAGATGTTCTGAGATCAACGGGATCTTAAAAGGGACAAAATAAAGACAAAGCAGAATTGATAAAACAGGGGCCCAGGCTTGGAAAAGATTCATTAGTTACCAAGCTGGTCCCGTTTGATGAAGTACTCGTAATTCTTAATCCGAAGTGTAATGCATTATATGAATCATGAGCACTCACAAAAGGACAAATTTGTGAGATTTAACGATTGGGGGAGCCCAAAGATCACACGATTGGGGCATCCCAAGGGTTCTGCTGTTTGGTTTAAATATAGGAAAGTTAGAGGGAATAGGGGCTTTTTCCCTGGAGAAACTTGTGAACCACTTGTTCTAAGAGGAACTACTTTGTTTTACAATAATAAATTACAAATTTTGCCTGTTGGAGAAGGTGTTGTGTGGAATGTTCAAATGTGATAAAATGAACAATGTTGAAGGGAAACTATTTCGTTTTCAGTTGTGTTTCATTAACTGTGAGAGCGTTCTAACTTTCTGAACCTATGTTCTTATTTGAATGTTCTCTGGTTTATTCTGTGATAATTTCCATTATGAGTAATGGAGGTTTTAACGGTTGATAAGCTATCTTGTCGTGTATATCTTTTTCCCACCGGTGAGGGTTTCCCGCCCGTTCTGTGTGTTTTTACCCTATCTTATGGGTGGCGGAGTTTTCATATTCTATCATTTTAAGGTTTTCGCGACGAAAGCACAATACAGGGCCTCATTTGGATGATCAGTTTTATTGTTAGTATGGTTTACATTTGTTGAAAAGATGCAATCCAAATTAATGATGAATTTTTGTTTTAAATGCAGACGGACTTAGAAGATTCTTCAAATTACTGCTGCAAAGAAGACATAGCTGAAGGACAAAGCAGAAGGAAGATAGCTGAGAAGTGATAAGCGGAGATGTTCTGAGATCAACGGGATCTTAAAAGGGACAAAATAAAGACAAAGCAGAATTGATAAAACAGGGGCCCAGGCTTGGAAAAGATTCATTAGTTACCAAGCTGGTCCCGTTTTATGAAGTACTCGTAAGTCTTAATCCGAAGTGTAATGCATTATATGAATCATGAGCACTCACAAAAGGACAAATTCGTGAGATTTAACGGTTGGGGGAGCCCAAAGATCACACGATTAGGGCAGACCAAGGGTTCTGCTGTTTTGTTTAAATATAGGAAAGTTAGAGGGAATAGGGGCTTTTTCCCTGGAGAAACTTGTGAACCACTTGTTGTAAGAGGAACTACTTTGTTTTACAATAATAAATTACAAATTTTGCCTATTGGAGAAGGTGCTGTGTGGAATGTTCAAATGTGATAAAATGAACAATGTTGAATGGGAACTATTTCGTTTTAAGTTGTGTTTCATTAACTGTGAGAGCGTTCTAACTTTCTGAACCTATGTTCTTATTTGAATGTTCTCTAGTTTATTTTGTGATAGTTTCCACTATGAGTAATGGAGGTTTTAACGATTGATGAGCTATCTTGTCGTGTATATCTTTTTCCCGCCGGTGAGGGTTTCCCTCCCGTTCTGTGTGTTTTTACCCTATCTTATGGGTGGCGGAGTTTTCATATTCTATCATTTTAAGGTTTTCGCGATGAAAGCACAGTACAGGGCCTCATTTTGATGATCAGTTTTATTGTTAGTATGGTTTACATTTGTTGAAAAGATGCAGTCCGAATTAATGATGAATTTTTGTTTTAAATGCAGACGGACTTAGAAGATTCTTCAGATTACTGCTACAAAGAAGACATAGCTGAAGGACAAAGCAGAAGGAAGATAGCTGAGAAGTGATAAGCGGAGATGTTCTGAGATCAACGGGATCTTAAAAGGGACAAAATAAAGACAAAGCAGAATTGATAAAACAGGGGCCCAGGTTTGGAAAAGATTCATTAGTTACCAAGCTGGTCCCGTTTTATGAAGTACTCGTAAGTCTTAATCCGAAGTGTAATGCATTATATGAATCATGAGCACTCACAAAAGGACAAATTTGTGAGACTTAACGGTTGGGGGAGCCCAAAGATCACATGATTGGGGCAGCCCAAGGGTTCTGCTGTTTGGTTTAAATATAGGAAAGTTAGAGGGAATAGAGGCTTTTTCCCTGGAGAAACTTGTGAACCACTTGTTGTAAGAGGAACTACTTTGTTTTACAATAATAAATTACAAATTTTGCTTGTTGGAGAAGGTGCTGTGTGGAATGTTCAAATGTGATAAAATGAACAATGTTGAAAAGGAACTATTTCGTTTTCAGTTGTGTTTCATTAACTGTGAGAGCGTTCTAACTTTCTGAACGTATGTTCTTATTTGAATGTTCTCTGGTTTATTCTATGATAATTTCCACTATGAGTAATGGAGGTTTTAACGGTTGATGAGCTATCTTGTCGTGTATATCTTTATTCATGTTTATGTGTTTTGATTCTAAGAACAGCTATTTGTGATTGATCTTAACATGTGAACAGTATTACATTACTCATAAATTAATATCTTGCTCCCTAGGGACAGCTTAGTTAGCCTTGTTTTTTTTCTAGTTGTGTGTGATTTAGATGTAAGAGAGTCTAAGACGAGAGGTAAAAACCTGCGCATCACATTGTGACCACTCCTTGCATTCTTAATCAATCTGCATTTAGATAGGCACTTGCATATCATACTTTAAACTAAAAGCACAAAAATATACACGGTGGACCGGGCCACAACCGGTAAAACCCTTTATTTTTGTTACTTGACCTACGGTAGCCGGACCGCAAATCGGACGGATTCCCTACACCAAACAGCCACGGGCTAGTTGGGAACGTTGACTAGGGAGAATCCCTTGCTGTTGTTGCCTGCTAATTTCCAGGCCTCAACAGAGTGTTATGGTTGAATCGCCATCACTTGTTCTTCGGAACAGGTCTCATCCTTCTTTTCTTGTAGGTGATTGTACATGATCTTTCCTACAAGTCAAATTCAGTTGCATGATTAGAAATAATATTATTTTTCAAAGCATATTAATAATGACAAATTCTTATACATAAAGACATATGTCACACAATCATGCAACTATTTAAGCCAATGCAACATTTATCCATATCTCGTATACATACGGTAATTTTCTAGATGCCTTCTATTTCTACCAGGTCATTATTAAGAGTGTGCACTATTCCCAACATGCCAGTAAAGGGGTTTCATTCTAGATAAGTAGCAATGGAATGTTGTATAGCGCCATGGGCTACTTACCCATCACGTGCATATAGTAGTATACTATTCATGAATGCAAACATTCTAATATGCATAATTCATTTTCTAAATCTAACAATATCATATGAAAATTCAAATACTTATCTTTGTTTGTTCTTTTGGTGGACTCCCTCTTAATCCTTGTCTTCTTGCAAGAATTAATGGAGTCTTTGACAGTGTGCTCTACTTCAACATCTGATTCTGAGGACCTGTCTGTCTTGCTCATGCTGAGCAAGTCTTCTATACCATGGATCACATGGGACTGTGTACTGGTTCTCAATCTGAGTGTCCCTTCTTCATTCACAATTGCGTCCCTTCTTATCCAAATACTGAGATGGATAAGAGGTTTTTCTTCATCATGGGTTGAATCCTTCTAGATTAAAGTACATATTCCTCGTCACTTGAAGAATCTTCTTTTGTTATTTTCCATTCTGGTTCATCCTCTTCAACAATGTGAGCATGATGCCTCTTCTTGTTTATTCTAGTGGATCCTTTGTTTCTGGAGCAATCTTTTACAAAGTGACATTTCTCATCACATGTGAAACATCTAAGTAAGATTGGAGTAGTCCTTTTGAGGTCTATGATTCTTCTGGAATCTTTTGGACCTTCTGTGAGGGTGATTCTCCCTCTTTCCTTCATTCTTCTTTGCCAAAGTTGTTAGAGCTTGATCATCACTTGCTCCCATCTTCTCTTCTCTTGATACTAAGTCTTTGCAACATCTTTTATGGAGATTTGACCTATATAGGTCCAGGCCAATATTGGGAACCATGTAAATAGATCTCCTGGTTGGCCTAGTTTTCAGCAATCTATGCTTAATGCCTGTACACATTTTCTGGGTGGTACATAAAAAGTATTGAGAGTAGTTGGGTTGTAATCATAAAGGTAAATTTGTTTCGATAAGCACTATGGAGAACCATCAAAAGTGGATGGTTCATGGTTGCTCCATGTGGATTTTGGATATGATGCAAGCCTGACCAATTATATGATAATACAATATCTTTATAAAGATGGTGCTTTCAGATTTTCCTCTTCATGTCAGAAATTCACTTTTACTACTGTCAAAAGTCCTTTAATGTGAATACTATTGATATTTATTCGATATGTTGCCTGTGTTAGAATTCCAGTTTCTGTATTGAATGGAAACAAATAAGTAGACTGTTTTACTGTGTTATTTGTAGTATGCGAGGATAGTTAGAGAAGCCCTTTGTGAACTGGAGCTCCCTTACATTCTTCACAATGCTGGAAAAGGGTCATCAAAAATTAGGACCTTAATAGAGATTGCAGGTTCAGATAAGGTATTGTCTTTTTCCTTGTCACCCACTTCTGTTGGGCTTAGAAGAAAGCTATTTTCATGTATTGTTTTTAATCTGAATTCAATTCTAATTTCATGACTGATATAACGTAGGACTTCTTCGTTTGTTTTTAGAAAAGAGATGTCAGCTTGTATAATATTGTCTCTCTAATTGCATTCAATATCTGTTGCATTCCTAATATTTGTCATTATTTTTAATACTTTCCACTTGGAATTCTATACTTTTATGAAGTTGATACGCAAGCGTATTCTTCAGACTTTGGTTCAATCTAACATGACTCCTTGGCTGTAGGTACCATACCTTATAGACCCCAACACAGGGATCTGCTTAGACAATCACAAGGAAATTATTTCATATTTATTTCAGACGTATCGCAATACTTGATAGCAGCTGCATGTGTATTGTTGACCAACATATGGGGTACATGTAATGGCTGCAAGAGGATCTTGTAGGCTTTGACAGAGTTTTGAATATACTAAGATATATGAGTTGTAAAATACCTACCAAAGTTTGTGCTGTCAATGCAATCTATGAAGAATATCATGTCAATTGGCTCTGGTGTATTGGTTGTTGGTAATTTTGAAGTCAAAATTATAGTTTTGAGTTTATGTGTGTAATTCAAGAACATTAATTGATAGTTGGGTTCGCATAATACATATTTATGTAGTGAAAAACGAAACTCTATCAAGAATAAATGAAAAGCCTCTATTGCATGTCAAGTTGATTCAAGTGAACCGCCATTACTGATCTATCTACCACATTTTATTGCCTAGATCTTTGCTCATTGAGTGATATGATATACTGAAGTTTGAACCACATGGACTCTCTAGTTAAATTAATTTTAAGAAAACGGAATGTACTGAAGCACCTAGTACTGTAAGAAGCTAAATTTTAGTTCTGAATAATCAGGATTCTACTTTATATGCAATATATCATAGGTAGTGTTGTCTTTGAAAACTGCCACTTCAAAATGTCATTAAATTGCAATTAGTTGGCATGATGGTATTGTTGTAAATTCATGGGAGGTCTTTCTGCAGACATGATTTAGACAATGATTGTCAAAAACAACTTAAAACAATGTACAAAGGAGACTTGAAACAAGGTAAAGTTTATAAACCGACATCACAATCAACGATGTAACTTGAAGATCAGCAAGACGCAAAGTAAGAACTTCTATATAACTAGACTTGAGGCTCAGCAAGATTCAAAGTAGGAACTTTTATAAACTCTATTTGAGAGAGCAGTCTCCAAGCAACGAGGGCACACTCCAATACAATGCCAAACAATAAGATAGAGATCAATCATGCAAATGGAAGAGTTTGTCCCTTATTTATAGATTTATGTGAATTGCTATGCAAGTCACCCTAACTTGTTACTCGAGTTACCCTGATCCTAGTGCTAATCATTTTTCAACCCTTAATTAATATATGTGGTATTTAATAATGTTTGTATCCCCTTGCGGCAAGGTATCTGCTGTTAAGGAAGGCTCTCCCAAGCCATGGCAGGGTAGGCTGGGTTACTCTATTTCCAACGGACAAGCCCAAGCTTGCTTGCATTCCCTAGGTGAACGTAGAAAGTCCATAGACCGAGCGTGGCTAGATGTACATTAATCTTTCCTTTCCTTGATTTGCCTGATATCAGACAGATGGATTACATTGAGCGGTTGAGTGCTGGAAATTTTAAGTAAGAGTTCTTGAACTCAACCCCAGGCTGGTTACCTTTGTGATGTGTAGGCTTCACTTATGTATCAAATACATTGATTGAGTGCCAAAATTCTAATAAAATGTTCCATAAAATCCATGTTAAAATAATCACTTTTTATTAGTATGAATAGTTGCTACGGAATAATAATAATAATAATCTATTTTTAAGGTCACCACCAAGCGAGATACCAATTTGGTGTATGAGACCCCCTAGTTTGTGGGACAAGGGTCCCCCTCTGAGCAGTTATTTTAACTGCTAAAGTCTACAGAGGTGTACATACACTACCCCTCTCTGGATTTGAACCTGTGACCTCCTAAGAAGAAACACATGTTCTTAACCATTAGGCCCACTAATGGAGATACAATGGCATGTACAGAAATAATTCCAGTCGATAAGTCATACCCTTGATGACTTTTAATTATTATAACAAAAATGTACATTATGACCAATGAGTATAATCACATGATAAATGTTTAACATGGTAAGATTAGTATGGATACATAGATAAATATGATTCAATAGGAAAAATTTAATATAAAATAGTAGAAATCTTATAAATACAAAAACATACATTTTTTTAGATCTAAGAAAAAATGAAATATACGTGATATATTGTATAACAATTTGACATATATAGAATGTGATCTAGAACATTAAGAGGAAAATTAGTCATAAATTTATTTGAAATGATTTATATGTATTATTAAATCTATCTTAATTCTTAAAAATAAAGATTGATGAATTTAATCTTTTGAGATTTACCAAATATTATTTATAATTTAGAAAGAAATATTATGAAAAAACCAATTCAAAAGCAAAAATTATATGAATAATAATAAAAATAATAATATGAATAATTATAAAATAAAAATGTTCAATGATGAAGAAAATAATTACTATAAAAAAATGTATATAATAAATAATATAAATATAGTATAAAGTGATATTTTTAATCTATATGTTTCAAAAAAAATTATAATATCTTTTCCATTTTTTTATATCAATTATATAAATAAAAAATGAAATTAAAAGCTATTCAAACTTTTAACTTTAATGCATTAAAAGTAATATGCTACCTCCTTTTCCCTTTCATACTTGTATCTATAGTTTTTTCTCCAATGCCAATGGCCAACAAAATGAATGTTTATACAAATTTAGGAATATCAATCAATAATAATTCCTAGGAGTGTAGGTGAATATTGAATCCTTTGGGGTTTGACTTAATTAGATTAGAATAATGAGATCATAAGGTTTTTATTGTGGATTATAAGGTAGCAAAGCCCATTTAAAAAAAGTAAAATTTATATGGTCTCTTAACTTAGATTTTCATAGCTATTAATGTTGTTGAAAATGTTGGAATCATGTCACTTTTGGCTTTGTGATTCTAATTATATCATCTTATAATTTAGAGTTTAGGTGAGTTTTTAAAATCAATAAATTTTTTACTATTTCATACCATCTAATCAAATAGTTGTTCATTTTTTTTACTAAATTTACAATTCTATTGAAAATAGTAAAAGTATATTTTACATATAACCTTTATCAATTATACAAACACTAAATTGATATTTGAAAAAACAATCAATTTATCCACTACCTTTATATCTTTTAAGTAAATATGTTACATAAAAATACTAAAAAGAATTTGAAAATGTAAAATGTTTTACTATAAACTCGTCTTGGAAAGATGACATAGAGAATGGTTATCTCATCTCTTCTCTCTTTACATTGTGCTTAATTGTGAGCACATTGGTATATAAATGTTAGTAATTAGTTAGTCACAAGGTGCTTGAATTGGTTGTGGGTTGTGTTGAGATTAGAGTGGAAGAGGTTTTGAAAAATTTTAAAGTGTCTAGTAGATGAAAATGATTTTTCAATTCGGAGGCATCCGATGGCGGAGCAGGTCTCTCTGTTCGTTTTAGGGGCCCTCGTCGAGAGAGGACTTTCTCATGGCGTGCTCTTCGTCATTCTTTTCTCCCTTGAACTCGGAGGTTTGTGGTTTGGTATTGGCTTATTTGTTTAGGGTTCTTCCTGTCCCTGGGGTTTTTACTCTGTCATTCCTCTCAATGGTGGTGAATATACTCTTTTAGGTCAGCTCTTGCTGGATTCTTCGCTGGGGTGGCTTTTGCCTGCATTTCTGGTTGTTTTTTTATTTGCATGAACCGGCGATTGGAGTCCCTCCTCTTTGCAGAGGACTAGTACCAACCAGTCATAAAAAAGTGGGAATTTGCTGGGTTTTTTATCTAGCCGGTTTACGCTTGTCCTTGTCTATTTTTCGGTCTGTATGTTTGCCTTATTGGAGCCCTGGGGTAGACGATTTCAGGGTTCTGTGTTTTTGTCCACATTGTTTCTCTTCGCTCGCCAACCTTGGTTATTAACCCGTGTTTTCTGGGGGTGACTTTGGTTTTCTTCAGATGCTTCTTTTTTGGTCTGTACACGCATGGGATGATGTCCATTCCTTTTGTCAGCGCTCTGGGGTTTTGTCCTTAACACCCTTTTCCTGTTCGGTTTCGCATTAACCCTAGGTGAACCGGGGGTCTGGTCTTGGTTATGCAGGTTAACCCTCTCCTTCTTTGTTTGGTCTCCCTTTCTGGGGTTTGTGTCTAACACATGTCTTGTTTGTCCCTGTTGACTTTCGGGCTAGGGTTTGCTATCAGTTCCTTCTAGTTCTTTTTTTTGGCCGGTGATTATGGAAGCGGCTCCAAACCCCATGTCGGGGGCTACCACCTCCTCTTTTGCACGCTCTCGTCATCGTAGGAAAGCAAAAGCTCTTAAAGTCTTGGATGGAAAACTCTGGTTTGTTATGGGTCGTGATGTTTATATGGATCATGTCGAAGCTTTGTGCTCTCGCGCACTTATCGGCAGACTTGAATACTGTCAAATGGGTAGGAAGGAATGGGTGTCTTGGGCCTCCTAGCACTAGAAGCCACTCATCTCCTATGTTCCTATGATTAGTCTTCTGGCTCGTGGATGGATTGTATTTGTCTTCTTGGAAGACTCCCATGCTACGACTGTACTCAACTCTCTGTGGTGGTTCCCTGGTTCTGGATAGGTGGCATGTTAATTTTGATCCTCTAAGGGAGCGTATTAGGAAGCGGCATTTACGGTTTTTACTCCCAACGCTTCCCTTCTCTCTCTGGAGTCATCCCATGCTGGAGGGCATTGGGAACACCATCGGACGTTTTGTAGCTGTTGAGGAGGATTTCATGAACGCTTATGATAAGCGGTTGGCTAAAATCCTGGTGGAAATGGACATCTCTGCGGGGCCCGGCTGATGTGGAAATCCTGTGCCATGAGAGGCTGTTCTCTCAGCGACTTGATTATCTTAATATCCCCTTCAAATGCAGTAGGTGCAGGGATGTTGGACATTTGCGCAGAGATTGCCCGGTTATACGTCAGGGTTCTGCCACTTTGATGGAACACCGATCTCCTGTTGCTTAACAGTCTCTCATCCCCATTTTGGATGTTCCCTCTCCGGGGCCCTCATCTCCTTCTCGTTGCTCTCCTGATCCAGGTAATTATTATAATGCATGTTCTTTTTTTGAAGATGCCTCTACTCAAGAGCTTTCTCTTTTGGATACGGTGGATGGTCGTGCTATTCATATTGCATCTGTAGAGGCCTCTGTTCCTCGGGTCACCAGCCTTACTCCTGTTCTTGACCCTAACACTGCTCACACTGTGGTCTTTCCTCTTACATCGCACCAACCCTCTTCCTCCTCCACTTTGGTCTCGATGCTCCCTTCACCTTCTATTTTCGCTGAATCGGATTTCCCTCCTCTCCCCGGTCCTCGATCACATGTTATTACTTCTCCTCCTAGAAGCCTTGTCACTTCTCCGTCCTTTGTAGATCCTTCCCTTCAAAAATCTTTGGAGATCTTTTCTGCCAAAACACCCCTTTCCCCTTCGGTCCTACCCCTTGACTCCATCAGGTTTGAGAATGTTACCATCAGGAAGAAGAAAAAAGCTCCTTCTGTGACTTTGGACTCGGACTCTGCTCCTTTCACTCCTTTGTCCACTAGACTCAAGAATGCAGCTCGTCAGCATTTGTCCTCCCCCCATAGGGTCCTTAGAGCTTCGACCCCTCCTCAGAGTGGTTCCTGATGAGTATTCTCTCTCTTAACGTCCGAGGCTTGGGAGGCTTGGCCAAACAAAAAGGCCTTTGTCATATTTTCTCTTCTCTCTCGCCCGATATCATTTTGCTTCAGGAAACCATGAATAGTACTTACCCTGCACTTCTTGCCTTCTCCAAACTCTGTCCCAGAATGGAGTTCTGTGCTATCAGCTCCTCTGGTCTCTCGGGGGGTATACTCTCTGGCTGGAACCCTCTCCTTGTCAAATGCAAATCCTTCCACACTTTTGCAAGCATCCTTCTCAAAGCACGGTTTAGGGGTTCTTCCACTACTCTCTCCATTCTCAACTGCTACGGTCCCTATCTTCATCGTGAAACTTTTTGGAACTCGATTGCTAGAGGCAGTCTTCTTTCCTTACCCAACCTGATCCTGGAAGGTGATTTGAACCTTACTCTGAATGGATCTAAGATTTGGGGTTCAAAGGCTATCCTTGATCCTCTTGGCCCTTTCTTTACTAAAAAAAATTTTGATCATCATCTTGCGGATGTTGCCCCTACCTGTGTTGGGCCAACCTGGCGTAACGGTAGGTTAGGGGATGCGGGCATTAGTAAGAGGCTGGACAGATTCCTTCTCTCCTTCAATCTTGTTAGTCTACTCACCAGTTACCGGGTTTGGGCTCAACCTTCTATTATTTCTAATCACTATCCTGTTATCTTTGACTGGTTGGATAACCTTGTTTCCTGTCCTCTCCCTTTCAAATTTAATCACTCCTGGTTGTCTGATTTGGAATTTGTTAAGATGGTCAAATTGGAATGGCCTCTTCTCACCCCCTTTGATCCCGTGGATTGTATGTCTGACTTCTCTCTGAAGCTTTGCTTACTTAAAAGAAAGGTCAAATTTTGGATCAGAGATAAGACCATTGAGAAGAGCGAAAAGTCTATCCTTATTGAGGAAGAAATCAAATGTCTTTTGGATTCTTTATTTTCTGGTTTACTTTGTTCCCGAGATTCGGCTAGGCTTCAGGCACTTAAACTTGAGCTTCTGAGATGGAGGGACCATGAACTACAATCTACTAGGCTCCAAAGTAGGTTGTCTTGGGCTTCTTAGGGGGATGCAAACACCAAATTTTTCCATGCGGTGGCCTCAGCCAGAAAAAATCATAATGCTATATGGGGTCTCGAAGATGAGGAGGGTAATCTAATTACTGATTTCTCGGGCATTAGGGATATGGGGGTGAGACATTTCAGGAGAATCTTTCAAGATGACCTTCTGGCTAATATTGAAGCCCAATTGAAAGTTGTTCGATTATTTCCTTCCTTTATTAATTTTGATGAGAGGGAGTCCTTCACCTGTCAGATTTCCCTGGAGGAAATTGAATCAACTCTTAAATCCTTCAAGAAAGATAAGGCCCCGGGTCTGATGGATGGCCTGTTGAATTTTATTTGGCTTTCTTTGATATTCTAGGGCCTGAACTGCTGAATTTGGTGGAAACTTCCAGGAAAGAAGGCAGGGTTACACCTTCTTTGAACTCCACCTTCATTGCATTTATCCCTAAAAAGGAAATTCCCACCTCTTTCTCTAATTTTAGACCCATTTCACTTTGCAATATGGTTTACAAGCTGATCTCTAAGGTTGCAGCTCAGAGACTCAAGCCTTTTTCGGATAGGTATATTTCTCCTCAACAATTTGGATTCTTGAAGAATAGACAGATTTCTGCACCCTTGGCTATTACTCAGGAAGTCCTTCACACTGTCAAAACTAAAAATAGGTGTGCTCTAATACTTAAGCTGGATCTTTCTAAAGCTTTCGACAGGGTGAATTGGACCTATCTTCACCTTATTCTTCTCCAAATTGGTGTCCCTTTGGTGGGTACAAACTGGATTTTGGGTTGTATGTCCTCTACAAATTTTTCTCTTCTTGTCAATGGCTCTCCCACTAGATTCTTTTCTGCTACCTGTGGCATCAGGCAGGGATGCCCTTTGTCCCCTCTGTTGTTTATTCTGGTCATAGAAGGGTCGAGTTTGCTCATTAAGGATGCACAAAAAAGTGGGAAGATCTGAGGTATTAAGATCTCTCCTCAGCTTTCTTTGACACATCTACTCTTTGTGGATGATGTCATTATGTTTGGCTCAAGTACTTTTGAAGAGTGGGTTGCATTTAAAGTCATCTTGGATACCTTCTATGAAGCTTCCGGAATGCAAATCAACATGGACAAATCTTGTTTTTTGTATAACAATTTGGATGATGGTCTTATGAACAGGATTGCTAGGTCTCTTCCTTACAAATTTGAGCATATTACCAAGGGTTTTAATTACCTGGGTTGCTAATTAAAACCTCTTGGGTATTTGGTCAAGGACTGGATTTGGCTCATTCAGAAATTTGAGAAAAGAATTCATCACTAGACCTTTCGTCTCTTGTCCATTGGAGGAAGACTGGTACTGATCAAAGCTGTACTTACCAGCATGCCAGTATATTGGATGGCCTTGGTTCCTGTTCTGCAGTCCATTCTTGACAAGCTCAGAAGTTTGATATTTTCCTTTCTTTCGGGCTCTTCTGTGGACAACAAAAAGTACCATCTTGTTGACTGGCGTTCTCTGTCATTACCGACTTCTCTGGGGGGATGGGGTATTAAACACTTGGGTTGGTTCAGTCTTTCACTTCGTCTTAAAAATTTTTGGATGGCTATAAATGGGATTGGTATTTGGTCTATTCTATTATTTGAGAAGTACATGAAAAATCTCCCTGTGGCATCTTGGCTTTGCAATAAATCATTTTCTGTCAGAGGTGTTTCTGTGATATGGAAGGGTTTTCTACATACCCTTTCCTAGCTGGGCAATGGGCTTATCTGGATGGTGGGTAATGGTTCGGCTATTAGGGTGGGCATAGACCCGATTGTTGGCTTGGGCTCTCCCTTCACTCTTTCTCAGGACCTGCGGGAATACCTGGAAGATTTCGGTATTACCACGTTGGACCAAGCGAGGAACCATACTATTTGTGCACATAATTATTGGTTTATGGCCGAGGAATTGGACCTGGTGGGGAGTTGGAAGTATCAGTGGGAAATTTATACTGCGGGGCTGGAGTTTGGTATAATTCGGCTCTCAGAACATAAGGATGCTCTATTATGGTCTCATGACAAGTATATTGGGGCTCTTACTGCGGCACAAGGTTATGATTGTATTGCATCTTCTTTTTGCACTTCGGGACAGTCATCGGTTCTTAATCTTCTCTAGAAATTGAATATTCCAACCAAAATTTGTTGTTTCATCTGGTTACTGATAAGGGAACGAGTTTTGACTTGGGATCAACTTCAATGTCGAGGCAGACAGGGACCAAGCCTGTGTATTCTTTGTCGAAATGGGGAAGATACTACATAGCATCTTTTCATGGACTGTTTGTTCTCTCGAAGAGTTTATTTAGCTGTTGGTGATTGCTACGAGATGCCTCTATTCTAAATTCTACTGCCAACTCCTTTCTAGAACAGTGGTTCATCAGTACTCATGTCAGCTCTATTTATCGTTATTTTCCACTTCTCTTTTTCTGGTGCATTTGGAAACAAAGGAATCGATGCATTTTTTACAATAATCGGGCCTTTGTTTTTGTACTTCGTAAGCAAATTTTGGATCTCATGCTTATGTATCCTGTCCCTAAAAAGAAGAAAAAATCTAGGGTCATCGGCCCGGGCTTTAAGATCGGATACCCTTGTGGATTTTTTGATGGGGCGACTGCTGGGAATCTTGGTGGAGCAGGGTTTGTGATTCATTTGAGTGCTTCTTATTTCATCAGTTTCTCTATGGGCTGTGGCAGAAGCACCAATACCAGATTGAGCTTCTGGCACTATGGGCACTTCTATCGATATCCATTCATTTGGGGATCCCTCTCTTTTCTGTATTTGGGGATTCACAGGTCATCATTTCTTGGGTAAACAAAACTGCTTCATTGAATGCCCATCTTCTGAGTCATTGGTGTGATGACATTCTATCTTGGCTGCAACATGTGCTTTCAGTGACCATCAATCATATTTATCGCGAGCATAACCAGCAAGCTGACAGTCTCTCTAAACAGGCTCTTTTGTTGGTCCCTGGACATGGGAATTATTCTGAATCTTTGGATGGTAAGATCATTGATCAAGGGAATTTTCAGTTATTCTAGCTTGTGGCTTTGCCCTATCACTTTCTTATTAGTGGCACGTACTCTATGTATGTATGATTTGGTTTTTTAGCTGACATGGAAGTGTCTATCAGCCTTCTTGTTATGCTCAAGATTCATATGTTTTTTGGTCTCTTCCAATTAATATCAGCTAGATTTCTGACCTGTATCTACAGGAATGATGAGAAAAGTTTGCCCTTAGCAGACTTTATGTTTTTCTGTGCCCATGTATCTTGGTAGACTGGTGTTCACTGAATATACAGCTATCAGAGGGGTTCCCAAATGAATCTGCATATGCGGAAGCTTGGTATATGCCATTTATTGGCTGATTGTATATGATGTCCTTTGATTCCTTAATAGAATATCAAGGTCTGGTATTTTTTCCTCTGAAAAAAAAAAAGGTGCTTAAATCTTTCTTTTTGGATGTCATTTGTGCAGTGAATCTCTTTCATAATTTTACGTGCAATATATATAAAGAGGGGTTTATTTTTATTATTTATTTACAACAAATTAATTACATTATAAAGGTTATCCAATCATAATGCTCAATAATCATGATTACATGATTAAACTTAAATCAATATTATTTTACAATAAGTTCAAGATATCTTTTTAATTTGATAGGCTAACAATAATATTAAATTTATGGATTAAGGGATGTCCTTTAAACATTCTTCAATTCGATTCGATTTAATGTGTTAGAAAATGCATAAAAAAGTGAAGTGCAATAATCATTTAATTCATAAACTAGCACAACCACAAGTCAAGTGGCCCGTTATCCATGAGTTGTAGAACAGTTGGTGGCAGGGTATGCTTAAGTCGCCCCTAAGTTGAAAGGTCGTCGGTTCTAATCCCGTGGATACCAAAAATCCAACCATGTTAACGGTTGGTGTGGTCCAGGCCAGGTGCGATCCTCGGATGATTTTGACAGCTTAGATGCCCCTGGTTCGTGGTAACTTATCCAATGGCAAACCTGCTAGTCAAAGGGGTTTCGCCACTTTACCAACAAAAAAAATTCAAGTGGCCCGTAGGTTCAGCCAAACACTTAGTTTTCTAGAGATTGATGAATTATTAGTAAGCAGTATAAACTATTATCCCTTTCACATAACCTTTGAAATAGCTAAAGCCAAAACTATTTTTGAAAACTCCCTGGTGTATTTGTTTTATTTATTTTTGTTTGTGTATGATGTGTTTAGTAAACCCTTTTAAAAAATATAATTTAATAGTTTTGTAAAATAATATGAAATTAAACAATAAATTTATAATATAAAATTGATTGTTGTTTAATAAATTTAAATGTGGTATAATTAACTTAATTGTATTAAATGTTTATTTTAGGTGAAAAATATTTAAATCAATTCATTTATATATATTTAATTTATCCTTATTTAAAATCAAGTAAATTAATTGCAATGTAATTTTCATTTTTATTTTCATTTCAACTATAATCAAAACAAATTCTTTTTTTTGTTTTAATTTTAACATAATTTTAATTTATCTTAGTTTTAATTTTAACTTAATTCTTATTTACTTTGTATTTATATTTGTTTTTAAGTATATGTAATTAATTTTAATTTATTTTTAAACTTTAATTATGATTTTAATTTAACATTCACTTTAATTTAGTTTTAGATTGAACTATAACTTCAACTAAAGCTTAAGTTCTAATCTAACTTCAACTATAACTTCAACCTAATCTTAGTTTTAACATTAACTCCAACATGTATTTTAACTTTAATTATAATTTGTATAAATATGTTTTTAATTTCAATTTTAACTTGTATTATAATCCCAACTTTAACTCTGTGTTCTAATTTAAAAATAACTTTAAATTTTAATTATTGTGTTTATTTCCATTACAATTGAAACTTTTAACTTAAATTTTAATTTTAATTTAATTTTCACACCAACCAAATTTCTTAATTCTAACATTATTTCTAAAGGTCATTGATATCCCTGATATCCCCATTGAGATGTTAGTGTTTCCCTTCAAAGGTCATGTTTGGTTGTTTAAGTTATCATTGTTAGCCCTTGATGTGTAGAATATTTTGCTAGAAATTAAGACTCGATTTTATTTCACAAACCATTTCCATAAGCTCTATACCAACACCTACTACTAAAAACCTCCTTATGTCATTTATATCCCTACTTGAAGGTAAAGGATACCCCTAATAGTTCATGCCTAATGGTTCGAGGCATTGTTTTGGGCATTATAGGCCTAAAACATTCCTTTGGGGTCCAAGTCCTAGGTTTCTTCCCTCGCCCATGTCCAAGGCATTATGAACCATGTATATTGCTCAAAAAAACCTTGTGATACTTTTATCCCTGCTCATAGGCCATTGATACCCTTAAGAGATCTTGTGTTGTGGTTCGAGTCATTTTTCTTGACCCTAGCTACTTATAAGATTCTTTGAGGTTCAAATGTTGAGGTTTCTTCCATAAAATGATGTATACATCCCTGAGACCCATAACTAGTGTCAAAAATCTCTCAATTCCCCCAATGTCCTTATTATACAACCAAAGATGCCCTCAAGAGGTGGTGGTTTGATGCGTCTATCTTGGTCCTACATTTATTGCTTCATCCATGGGTTTTATCTGTCGACCATGTCAAGGAATCATAAACCCATCCCTGGTGATCAAAACCTCCTAATAGTATCTTTATTAACACACAAAGGTTTTCATTGTCTATACTTATAGCTAGTGGTCAAAATCTACTAATGGCATCGATATTCACCAAACCGTATTTAATAAGATATATAAAACAAAATATCAATCATATAATTAAATCTCTATTCAAAACAATTTCATTATTATATTTAGAATCTTAATAAATTAAAAATTCATAATCTTAATCTATTTTTCAATACTTTATTTGTAATGGGCATTTATTTATTTGTTTGAAGCGACTATAAATAATAAATAATTGTTTGAGATATTTACAAATGAAATATTTATATAATTTTGCATGATCATTTATTTACTTGATTACTTGAAAGAAAAAAAAAGTGGAATTCCTAGTTGATGAATGGGCAGTTTGTGGCATACAACCCTTGCAACCTTCTCCCGCACATAACATGGGTATGGAAGTTTGATATTATATAGTGTCTTACATGAAATATAAAATACGATTATCTTGAATCCATACTAATGAGTATTTGAATTTTTTTTCTTGCAGCCGAGCTATCTTCTCGAAGACAAAGGAATGTGGAGCATGCATATGATTTAACGCAACCTTCTCTTTCACACAACATTGGTATGGAAATTTGATATTATGTATTGTTTTACATGAAATACAATATACGCTTATCTCGAATCCAGACTAATGAATATTTGATTATTTATTGTTGCAGTTGAGATATCCTCTCGAAGACAAAGGAACGTGGAGCATGCATTCGAGGAATCCACATCTCATGATTTTCAGAGTTGTCGTCTTCGACTATTTAATGAGCATATTGTCAAGAGTAACTCGTTAGTTCCAAATAGAGGTAGCACACTAATTCCTATAAAATTGCATAATTGTAGCACATTATACATGGGTATTTCTCTTACACTAACAATGGCTGAATAACATCAAACACCTTTAAATTATGGTGTAGGTACTTTTACCAATGATCCAAACATACCAACCAGTGGATGTTTCGTAACAAGAAGATGCGAGTTTATAGAACAGTGAAAAGTTGAAGAGATACATTGTTCTTATTTTTCACTTCCCCCGTGCTATATAATATCATTGATCATTCATATGCTACTCACATATTGCTATATGTTACATACTTTTTTCTTTAAGACAATCACAACAAAAACAATATATCATTTTTGAAAGTGTGCTTGTTTGTTGAGTTTGTGGTGTTTGGAAAATAAATGTGTTTGTTTTGGAAGGCTCTTCCATATATGTGCATATACGAAAGTGCATGCATATATGAAAATCTCTTCTGTATATGTGTGTGCATATACAAAAGTGCTTTCATAAATCTATGTGCATATACAAAAGCGCTTTCGTAAATACACGTGCATATATGGGAAGCCCTTCCATGTATGCACACACCTTTACGAAATCACATTTACAAAACCACTTTCGTAAATGTTCGCCTATTTATGGAAGCACGTGCATATACGAAAAATGCTTCTGTATATGCACATATATAGAAGTGTGTGCATATACGAGAAGCACTTTCGTATATGCACCCACATTTACGAAATTGCTTCCGTATATGCATGTGTATATATGGAAGCACTCCTCGTACATGTACACGCTTCCATATATGCGTGTGCATTTATGAAAGTGCATATGTAAGCAGAAGATACCAGGTCATCTTCGATTCAGCTCTTGATGCATGCATATTCTCTCAGGAGCATTCCAACCATCTTATCAGTGGTAAGTGTTCATTCTATCCTACAAACCCTAACCCTAATTTTAGCTATAAAATAGAGAATTTTGCATGGCAGTTTGCATGCCTCTGTTTCAGTATATTTGCATAGAATTAGAAAATATCAGGATTTGGGATATTACAATGATATCAGAGCTATATTCTTGGTCAGTTGTGGGCTTAAGAAATGAGAATTAGATGAATACAGAAGGAGACCCTTTCATAACCTATAGGGGGTCACCGAACTCTACCTTTATCACTCTTATTCCAAAGAAAGATCATCTAGAGACCTTCAATGACTATCGACCAAGATCATCTAGAGACCTTCAATGACTATCGACCAATCTCCTTGTGTAATTTGTTGGATAAATTGGTCACAAAGATTATATCGAATCATATCAAACCTATTCTAGGTAAGTGCATTTCTTTAAATCAATTTGGTTTTTTTGCCTTACAAACAACTATTAGATGTTGTTGGCACTACACAGGAATGCCTCCACTCGTTGAAAAATGATCGACATAAGGCCCTCATCCTGAAGTTGGATTTGGTGCCTACGATAGGATTGACTAGTCATTTTTAAGACTAATTCTCATTCAAACCGAGTTATGATATTAAGATATCTAAGTGCATAAAGAGTTGTATCACAAATGTCAAATTCGCGGTGCTCATCGACGGCTCTCCTTCACCCTTCTTTGCAGGAAGCAGGGGTCTTCGATAAGGGTGTCCATTGTCACCCACTTGTTCATTTTAGCTATTGAGGGTCTCAGTTTGCTCATTCATAGGGATATTGCTGAGAAAAAGCTCCGTGGGATAAAAGTGGCAAGACTCCATGATTCCTAGTCACCTCATTTATGTGGACGATGTTTTTTTATTGGACTGGGATCAAATTGAGGAGTGAAGAGCGTATAAGGTAATTCTGTCTCTATTTTGTTTGGCCTCGGGTCTGGAGATTAGTACCGAGAAGTCATGTTTCATCTATGTTGGTGTAGATGAGGGGATTTTGAAGGAAATTGTTGATCTGTATGGGTATAAACAAGCAGACTTCTTGTTGGGTTTCAGATACCTAGGTTTCTTTTTAAAACTGAATGGTTACTGCAAGGACTGGGGCTGGCTTGTTAGAAAATTCCACCATCGGATAAACCGCTGGTTTCACCGGAAACCGTTATCTTTCTCTAGGAGGTCGTTTAACCCTGATCTCTCCGTCCTGCAAGGAATTCCGGTTTTCTGGTTCTCTTTGTTTAGTGTCCTACAGACAGTGATCTCTAGTCTCAGGCGGAAGATGTTCCAGTTCCTTTGGTCGGGAAGTTTGGGCTTGGTTAAGTGGCACTTAGCGTCCTGGGACACTATTTCTTTACCAAAGAAAAATGAAGGCTGGGGGATCAAGAATGTAGGGGTGTTCAATCGGGTTCTTTGTGCTCGTAGCTTCTGGAGATGTCTGATTGTTTCTGGGATTTGGAGTTCGCTCATCAGAACCAAGTATATGTCGAGTCTCCGTCCCGATCACTGGCTGAGATCTTTTACTGGGAAAGCCACAAACGCCTCTATCATTTGGAGGAGCTTTCTCAAAGGTCTTCCGATAATATCTAATCAGATTGCTTGCTCCATTAAAAGGTGGATACAATCCTTTATGGGTATCGACCCTTTGGTGGGCATTTCGGATAACTATCGCCTGTCAGTGAAGTTGTTAGCGAAACTCCATCGGAAAAAAATTGTCTTGAAACAAGTCTGGAGGGGACCGCGTGGGGTTTTCCCATAGCTGGTTCACGACAGAGGAGCTGGAGCTGCAAGGTGCCATGACAAATGAATGGCAGAGGTTCACAGGGTCACTCTATCAGGCAGGGATTACGCTGAATGAAAAGGCGGATCGTTTGGTCTGGTTGCAGAACAAACAGTCGGGGTAAGTGACGGCACAGTTGGCCTATGACTTGGTCATCAATCAAGAATTTCATGAACTCTCAGACTGGTGGTCGTCTTGGCTCTAGAGTGAATTATGCCCGTTGAAAATTAAAACATTTGTGTGGCTGAGTCTGAATGTCAAAATCCTTACCTGGGATGTAGTGAAGGTGAGGGGTTTCTGCGGTCCTGGAATCTGCATTGTGTAAATCTGATGATGAATTGGTCCAACACATTTTTGTTCCCTGTACCTCAGTTCAGAAGATCCGGTTAATGTTAAGAGGGGTGAGGGGTTTCTGCGGTCCTGGAATCTGCATTGTGTAAATCTGATGATGAATTGGTCCAACACATTTTTGTTCCCTGTACCTCATTTCAGAAGATCCGGTTAATGTTAAAAGGAGTGTTTAGACTTGTGTCTAACTGGGGGGTAATCCACTATCTGAAGTCCTTCGGGAGTAGGTTTCAGCGGAGCGTCAGTACTGTGCTTTGCCAATTTTTTTGATGTGGGAATGGTGGAAGGCACGTAACAAGTGTATGTTTGATGATCAGATTTGGTCTCCGCGTGAGATCATTGCTAAAATTGTGGGTGCTTTTTCTGAATGGAGGCAAGCAAAAGTGTAAAAAGAGCCTAGATCCTTCGTGTTTCCAACCTTCAACGCGAACTAGGCTGTGGGTTGCTTTGATGGCGCTGAGCAGAAGGGAATGTGTGGGGGCAGGGATGCATTTAAAGCTTAATAATCTGATGGAGGCGAAAGGTTGGTTACGGGTTGGAACTGGGTCTAATACTCTGGCAGAGATTTTGGGTTTATTGGGAATTCTCTTTTTAGCCAAGCATTTTGATCTGGGCTCAATTCTCATTGTGGACTTCAAAAGAGAGCGATTATCTTTTACTTTTCCCACTGGCTAGAAAGAGTAAGATCTCTTATCAACAGTCAGCCTGGTGTTACCTTTCAGCATATATACCAAGAATACACTACCACAGTGGATACTCTCTCAAAGAAGGTATTCGAAGAGATGGATGGACATCTCTTCTACGAGGTGTGGTCTTCCGGATCGCTGTCACTGAAGGAGTCGTTGAATATCTTCTAATGTGGGGTTGTTTTGCCTAGCTTCTTGGACCCTCCAACACTTTTAATGGCATGAGCGCGTATTAACAGACCACTAGTGTTCTGTTTATTTTTCGGTAACAGTTTATTTTGGTTAACATCAGTGGACTAGGTTCATCTCCAGTTTTTGGATCCTAGGATATAGTCATGTTATGATCTCTTTTGAATGGTCATATTTAATAAACTCGTTTTTTTTTATTTTGAAAAAATATTCAAATTACCAAAAAAAATATTGAAAAAATATTTAAATTACAAAAAGAAATATAAAAGCCATGTGACTATTGTCCAGTTATCATTATCCATTGTCAAAACAAAATAGTTAAGACTCAAAATACATGCCTAAGATTTAAAATTGAGAACTTTAAAGTTCTAACTACTAAGTTAACTATTAAATTGTAACTTAAAACTGAGAACTTTAATAAAATGTAAGATATTAAATATGAAATACGTGTTGTGCAAGGTGTTGTCACTGAGAGGAGGTAAATTCATTGTGAGTGTGAACTTGTGTTGAGCCATGAACAACTTTGAGCATGTGTCAAAACCCTAAAATTTGAGAGGGGGGTGAGTTGTGGTCTTCAAGCTAAGAGGGCAGAGTGGCAGATAGGAGAGTTGCACACAAAACTATAGAGGGAGACAACCTAGCAAGTAGCAATGCACAATAATGGGTAAAACCTTAGAGCAAAGGGTTATGCAGATGTTGGAGTGATTGGTAGACCAAAAGGTTATGTGGGTGCAATGAGTTGAAGTGAATGTTAAGAACATAGGATAGAGAAAAGAGAATGAGAGAGGGTTATAGGTTAAAGGAATAGAGGGAGGATTAGATTAAGTTTTTAATTATAAATTTTAATTTTTTACTTTCTTTTTCTTAATTTTAATTGTGAAGCTTGAGGGATGTTCAAGAGTCCCCCAATTGGTCAAAGGGACGTTCATGGTATGGGCTCAAAAGTCCCGAAATCCCCAAGAGATTCCTCGATGAATTGAAACGTAAGAAACACCCAAAAACAATTGAGAGACGGTCCCCGTGCAACATAGGAATATTATCACAACTATGGACACCATAAAAATAAAAATACCCTAAACACGTCACTAAATACAAGAGTATGGTTTCCAAAGCCCAAAATAATTTCAATTCCAATGGGCGTTCGGCAAAATAAACTTTTTATCTTCTTACCTTTCAAAGTTGATCTTCAAAGCAATCTCCTATAAATCTTATAAAAGACGATGACCAATAAGAACTATCTCTAAAACAAAGACAAACTATCTCTATCACTAAAAACAAGAGTATGGTTTCCAAAGCCCAAAATAATTTCAATTCCAATGGGAGTTCGGCAAAATAAACTTTTTATTTTCTTACCTTTCAAAGTTGATCTTCAAAGCAATCTCCTATAAATCTTATAAAAGACAAGTTATATCAGCCTCTTCGTGACCAATAAGAACTATCTCTAAAACAAAGACAAACTATCTCTATCGACATTTTTTTTATAAGAACTATCTCTAAAACAAAGACAAACTATCTCTATCGTTATTTTTTTTATAGAGGTAATGATTTTTTTTATCTACTTTTCATAGTTTTATATTTTATAAACTCATAATTTTATATTTTATAAACCTGCATTTATTTTTTTTAATTACTTTTATTTTTATTTTTGGTAATGTTACATTACGATACATCATTTCTCTATACATCATTTCTCTATACATCATTTCTATACATCATCTCTCTATACTGGGTTGTAGAATACCTCACTCCTCTAGATGCAGTTTTATATTAGTTTTTATAATTTTAAATTTCATTTAGACAAACCCCTTTACTACAAGATTTAACAAGCATAACAGATTTGTGAAAAGGAAAAGAAAAAGCTTCGACCAGAAAATCATTCCTGAAAGTTTAATTTAATTTATTGGTAAAACAGAGAATATTCGTATAAATAGGAGTAATCCTCCACAGTTTAAATTTTTAAATTTTTTGTAAATGAAAATCATACCACATTTTGTCATTTATCAAAAGCTTCAGTTGGAATTCACCAGTGCATTTATTAATAATTTTGAAATAGAACAACAACAATTTACACATTTTGTCATTTATCAAAAGCTTCAGTGGGAATTCACCAGTGCATTTGTTAATAATTTTGAAATGGAACAACGACAATTTACAAAAGCCGCAAAATGTAAGAGTCATCTTTCGACATTACAGCCATCTTTTTTTCTCCCATAACAAAATGTAAGAGTTGTCTTCCAACATTACAATCATCTTTTTTTCGCCCATAACAAAATGTAAGAGTCGTGTTAGACATTACAACCATTTTTTTCCTCCCATAACAATCATACAAACTCTTACAGATTGCTGGCTAGCATTTTATTTCCGACATTACAACCATCTTTTTTTCTCCCATAACAAAATGTAAAGAGTCGTCTTCGACATTACAACCATTTTTTTTCTCCCATAACAATCATACAAACTCTTACAGATTGCTGGCTGGCATTTTATAGTTTTAGCTGTCTTTTAAGGATCTTCCTGCCCCATAGCAGAGTACATATAATTGGATGTCAATTCGGTTACACTTTTTAAAAAGAATTGCCCTCAGAAACTTTTGCTATAATATCTACAAATGCAATAAATGGCACCACACTATACAATACATTGCATATATTACTGCTGATAAAGATGCAGAAGAGAATATCTATGATGGGTGTTTTTCAAAAAATTACAAAAGATAATAAAGCCTACAAGACTATGATAGTATGTTTAGCACACAGTCCCATAAATAAAATACCCAATGAATGAATTTAGTGTTATAAAGTATAAACACAACTTCCAATGGAGTGAAAAAGAAGCAGGTCTGAGGCATTGTACTGCATCTTCCTAATTTACAAAAAGTAACAGTTCTCAAAAATGGAATATTGTGTTCCTCCCCTAAATTACAGAAAAAACTAGAAATTAAATAATGGCTTCAATAAAAGGCATTGCTATTCCAGACATGAATTTGAATGTTAAAAGAGCAGCTCATGCAAATGATGAAAAAACCTTCATCCAATCTATCATATAAATGTCTTAATAATCTAGTATCAGCTGTCTACCCAGTGATGTGTGCAACCTTCACAAAAATAGTTGGAAATTGTCAGCATAATAAAAGCAATACCCCTCTGAATGTCCTTAATGAAACAAAATCCTTAAAGAACGTGATGTTTCAGAGAATAAATTGGATCTTTGATTACTGTAACACTATTAACACAAATGTTTAGTTTTGTCTTCAGGTTAAGAATGGCACTTGTCTGGACTAGGAAACCGCTCACTCGCCAATAGCTGAATCCTAATTCTATCTTGCATATGGATGATATCGGGTACCGCTACTACCACCATAGCCTCCCCGGACATTGCCGTAAGCACCACTTCCACCATAGCCACCAATCCCTGAATCATAGCTGCCTCCATAACTACTGCTACCGCCATAGCTACCAAAACCCTCACCATCTTCAAGGCTACCTGGCAGCCCACTTCCATAGCCCCCAAAGCTACCACCATAGGAGCCAAAGCGTCCTCCATAGCCAGCAGCAGAGTCTCCCCGATAACCCCCTAGACCAGCACCACCATAGCTTCCATAGGCACTACCATAGTCAGCACCTCCATATCCACCATAATCTCCTGCCCGACTCCCATATGCTCCTGGCCTAAAAGAACTGCCGTAGTCAGCAGCACCTAATCCACCATAAACATCCCCGTAGCCACGGGGACCTGGAATAAAGGGAGGCCTCACGTCCATCCCATATGCAGGTTCAGGCTCAGGCAAAGCCTTCTTCGGCTCAGCCTTCTTAATCTCCACCTACAATTAAATGAAAAATTAACCTAAATTATGGTTCAAATCATGGCGTTAACAGAACCACATCTCCCAGACTAGGGCAATCCTACTACCACAACTGTATCCAAAAGTGACTCCATGGGGTTTTAGTATTTAACTATATCCAGAGACACAACTAGATCTAGACGTTGCACAACAAAAATAAAATAAAAAGGCGAAAAACAATTGTAGCCCATGTGAACTAGAAGACATACAATGCAAAAGGCTTACCTGTTTTCCACCCAATTCGTACATGTTGCTATGTGATAAGATCTCTTCAACAACTTGTTCACTATCAAATGTTACAAAACCAAAACCCCGAGATCGACCTGTGCTATGATCTTGCATGATCTGATGGTCAACAACCTTGCCAAACTTCGAAAAGTATTTCTTGAACTCATCTGCAAACAGAAGAAAATGTTAGCTTGTCCAAAAGTAAGCTACAAAAAATAACAAGAAGCAACTCCCTTGCTAACACTGGCTGATAACCTGAAAGGACGTAAGATGGCATTTGACAAAGTGGCAGCGAACAAACCTTCTGTAATTGATGTTTGTATACCACCCACGAAAATTTTCTTTGTTTTGGGGCCTTTTGTTGCCGCACTCCCTCTTGGAATAGTCCTTTTGATTTCCACCTGTCAAACCCAAAACTCTACATCCTCAGCACCACATGGGAAAAACACAAGCAGTCTTCTGTATACCCTGTGTATGCAAATAAATAAAGAGCATAGAAAAAGAAGCCATTAAATTTTCTAGCAGAAACCTAATGTCTCAAGGGGTAGTTACCCTAAAACTTACCATTTTCCCATCTATAACATGTTTATCCTTAATGACTTTGTCTACGACAGAGGGATCAGCATAAGTCACAAACCCAAAACCCCTAGGGTTCCCTGTGGCGCGGTCTTTCATTATGACCGAATCTGTAAGCTCTCCATACTTGCTGAAATACTTGCTGAAAGTTGCTGTGATGCATTCAAAAATACACCCATTAAAATCCGCTAAGCATGCTATTAAAGCACTAGACTATCTACTCTTGAAGAATACCCATGAAGATCGTCACTCGAGAGAAAGAATGCACCACGGCTGTGCACTTCCAACAGGCTTAAAACACACAAATGCCTACACCCATCAAAATCCTAGCTTATTTCACAAGGGCCCTTGACTAGAACTTTCTTAAAACCACACAACCGCACTCTCGAAGACAAATTGGCCCCGTAATCTATACGCTACAATCTTAATGCAGGAAGCGCCTCCTACTAGGATTTGCCATACATTCAAACCTGTACCTATAAAGCCCTGATACAAACCCTAACATTAAAAGTACTAAAACCTACTGAAATACTCACTTTCGATTACAAGCATAGCATAAAAATACAAATATAAATCGGAACAGCTATAAGCTAAGAACACAAGAACAATGCATACCTGAGGTCGTTTCCCTCGAAAGGCCACCAACGAAGATTTTTCTGTCAAAAATTGCAAGACAAGCCAATTAATAGAACCCCCAAAAACCTCAGCAATGGTATGCCCTTCATGAAGTAATAAATAAATGCAAAGACAGATTTAGAGACTCACCCAGGACTTGAAGTGTCTCTGGAAGCATCGTTGTTCTTCTCCTCCTGTGGGTCATCATTTTCTTGGGAATTATCGTCTTTTTCGTTTTGGGTTTCGCCATTAGGAGGCGATTGACGTACTTCCTCTGTCTTGGATGAACGCTCCACGGCCATTGTTGGATTTAGATAGTCTTTCTTCAGGTAAACGAACAGATGGGCAGGCTTATCTGTGGCACCCCACTGCACAAATCCCGAATCTGGAAAATGCGTTCGCAGAAAAGATAGCGCAGATCTCAGAACAAACGCGTGCTGCCACAGAAACAGATATTCAACGCAAACCCTTATAAAAGCATGCGCAAAGATCTCTGTCTATCTGTGTATATCCAAGTATGAATATGGAGTATTTATAGATGGAACATATAGGGGCAAACATCGTTTAATATATAGCCAAAAAACAATTATGTGTCTTTCGAGTTCAAAAGAAAAACAATTGAAACAAGCCGACAGACACACTACGGGTAAGAATTCGAACACGAACTCTTGTAACAATTCTTAACTAAAAAATCTATTAAAATATTTTGTATATAAAAAATAAATATAAAAACCTCTATATGTATTATTAACTTGTATCAACTTTTTTTTTATCACAAATAACAACTTTTTTTTTCACAAATAACTTATATATTTAAGCTATGAATTTTGCAAAATAATAATATATTTTTTTTAATTATTTATTAAGATAGTAAAAGAAGAGGTGGTATGGTTAAAGGAACACTCTTTTTTTGTTTTGAAGCAAATAAAATGTTGTAAAAGAGTTGACTATGTATATATTTGTAAGAAGAAAATAAAATGTTGTAAAAGAGTTGACTCTGTATACATTTGTAAAAGGGTGAGATAAGGTTATTTTTTCTTTGATATTTATTAAAATTAGGTTTTTTTTCAATTTTTTTATGGTTACTAATTGAAGCTTAGGTATATAATTCTTCTATCGACTAGGTTGGTAACTTATTCATATTTATTCACTTAAACCTTTATGTTTGACTTCATTAGTTGATTTTGCGAAGGGTCTTAATCTCTTGATTATGAATTTGAAGGAATCTTTTGGAGCTCTCTCAGATGATGGTTCTTCTTGCAAGTTTATTCCGTCTGATTCTTATTTGGGGACTTAGGGTTTGTGTCACCTATTAGAGATAAATCTGCTATTGGTGTTGGTTAGGTTTTGGAGGATAATTTTTGAGTTTCTGATGGTGCTAGGTGCCTTTCTTGGATCTCTTCTTCTTATCTGGGACCTGGTGGTCTTCCTTTTGCAGTGGAACATGTCTGTTCTATTGATTCTGGGGCACTTAGAGCAGTGTATGCCCTCTCTAGGGTTTCTTTATGATCGTGATGACCCTTAACTGTAGGGGGTTAGCTAGTATCCCCAAAAAACTAGCAGTTCGTAGGTTGGTTGGTGATCAACTTATTGATGTATTATTTCTTCAAGAAACTATGGGTGACGGGCTTATTTTTGCTGGTGAGATGGAAACTCTGCTTAATGGTTGGTCTTTTGTCTATGTGGATGCCAAAGGTAAATCTAGTGGTCTTCTTTTGGGTTGGAGGACTCGTCATTTTCAGTTATTGAATGCGTGGGTTGTGGGCTCTCGTCTATGTGCTTCTCTTTACTCCATTTAATTTAAAGAGGCCTTCTATTTTGTCAATGTGTATGGTCCATATGTGGAGAGGGAAAGGTTTTGGAATAACCTTTTCGATATTGAATGCCTTAAGAGTTCTAAGTTGATTTTAGGTGGGGTTTTGAATTACTCTTTGGGTTTTTCAGAGATTTGGGGTGACAGGGCTAGAGTGGATAATCTTTCTGATTTTTTTCTCTAGGAAGTTGGATGGTTTTGGACTTGTGGATATTGCTCCGACTGTTTTACTTCCTACTTGGTCTAACATAAGAGTTGGGACTGATAATATTTGCAAGAGATTGGATAGGTTTCTTGTATCAGGTGATCTTTTGGATTTAGAGCTTCATTTTTGTCAATGGGTTGGTTGTGGTGGGGATTCGGATCATCAACCGATTTTCTTACAGATATTGAATAATGATGTTAAACCTCGTAGTCCCTTTAAGTTTAATGCTCACTGGTTATTGAATGAGGATTTTGTTTCATTATTGAAAGCTTTCATGGACTGTTTATGTCGATAACCCTGTGGTGTCGTCTGCTGTGCATTTTGCTGCCAACCTTAAGCACATCAAAGAAGTGTCTATCTTATGGTCTATTAAGAAAAAAGCTCAGGAGCTTAAGGATTTAGTGGACATTGAATTGTTGTTGGTTGAGTCATTTAATAAGATGGGCTTTGGTTTTTCTTCTATGGAGGACAAGTCCTCTTTGGTTGAGTTGGAGTCGCGTAAGAGAAAAATCTTAGTAGATCGTGAAAATGAGGCTAGACAAAAAAGCAAGGGCATTTGGATTTTATGTGGGGATGACAATACCCTTTTTTTTCATAAGTTTGCTAATCACGGGAAAATTATTAACTCTATTTGGAAGATTGCGGATGATGGTGGTAATCTTATTGAAGATTTTGACTCTATATTTGGGGCTGGGGTGCACCGTTTTGAGTCTTTGTTTCAGGAGGATAAGAATCTCCATCTTCCTGAAATCATGATGATTGCTGAAAATTTTCCTTCATCTATTTCTGAAGAGGAAAATGAAGATCTTATGATTCCTATTACATTGAATGAGATTCAGTCTATTCTTTCTCTAAGTAAAAATGATAAGAGTCCAGGACCGGATGGGATACCTCTTGAGGTATATAGGGCTCTTTTTGATGTTTTGGGTTTAGACTTATTATGGGTAGTTGATGATTCTTGAAAGTGTGGCAAAATCCCTGTTGTCTTTAATTCTACTTTTATTGCCCTAATTCCTAAGTCTGATCTCCCTAAATATTTTGAAGACTTTAGGCCAATCTCTCTGTGTAACTTCATTTATAAGATCGTTGGTAATATCATCTCTATTCATATCAGGAAGGTGTTGGGTAGATATATTTCTAGTGAATAGTTTGGTTTTTCGCCTGGGAAACAGATTCATGATGCTATGGGGGTTATTCAGGAAGGTCTACACACTATTCACAATAAATACTTAAAGTCGGTGGTCTTAAAAATAGACTTGTCCAAAGCCTGTGATCGTGTTAATTGGACTTATTTGCGAGTCCTTCTTTCTAAAATGGGGTTTGTTGTTCCTATTATCTCTTGGGTTATGAGCAGTCTTACTTCTGTTTCTTTTTCCTTATCGATTAATGGAGCGACTTCATCTTTCTTTATATCTAGCCGTGGGCTTAGGCAAGGTTGTCCTCTTGATCCTCTGATTTTTCTTATTGTTGTTGAAGGTTTGGGTAGGGCTCTTCTTAAAGCTAAAGATGGTGGGGATTTTCATGGTATCTCATTTGGAAATAACATTATCTTATCTCATGTTCTGTTTGTGGATGATATTGTCATGGTATATGATGGCTCAGATCATTCTTTATCAACTTTGTATGAGGTTCTGCTGGTTTTTTGTAAGGCATATGGGATGCAGATTAATGAAGATAAATCCTCTTTTTATTACTCTGGGTTGGATAAATCTGAGTTGATTTCTTTACATAATGTTTTTTCTTTCTCTGTTGTTAAACTTGAGATTGGTATGAAGTATCTTGGCTTTCATCTCAAACCTTGCAAATACTTTATGAAGGATTGGGACTGGATGGTAGCTAAAGTGGAAAAAATAATTAAGAATTGGAGCTGTCGATGGTTGTCCAAGGGAGGTAAGCTTACCTTGGTTAAATCTGTAGTTGAGGCCATTCCGGTCTATTGGATGCATTTTTGGATCCCGGTGGGCATTATTGAGAAGATCGAGAAGTTGTGTTTCAAATTTTTATGGTATGGAAACAATGACTCTTCTAGTTTACCCTAGACATCTTGGAAGGAACTGACATGCCCAAATTTTTTGGGGGGTTAGGGGCTGAAAATTCCTGGTGTCTTTGCCAAAGCTCTTGCGGCCAAGAGTGTGTGGAATCTTATTCATGGTTCAGGTCTTTGGGTTCAGATTGCATTACAGAAATATGTTCGTCTCTTATCATTACTGGACTGGATCAGAGTCTCTGTTAAAAAGAAAAGAAGTATATATGTCTATTGGAAAGTTGTTTTACGGTCTTTTGATCTTATTGGAAATTATCTTGTTTGGAAGGTTGGGAATGGTGTTGAAGTTCGACTTGGTTTGGATCCATGGGTTGGATGCAAATGGAGGCATCTTTTACCCTCCTTATTGATTGATAAATTACACTCTTTTGGAATTTATTTTCTTAAAGATATTGGATGTCCTTGTGTGTCTTTTTTGATGGAGCAGGGTTGGCTTATTGCTGATAATCTTGGATTAGTGGATAATCAGGAAATCACTTGCTGGAATGATTACCTGGCTATTCTTAAAGCTATTCATGTCAGGTTATCTGATGATGTTGATGTGTTGGTCTGGAATCAGTCAAAATCTGGAAAGTACTCTCCAAAAGACGGATATCTGCAACTAATTTTGGACAGGAATGAGGTGGAATTCACTTGGTGGTGGAAAGTGCTCTGGAAGTTTAAGTGTCCTCTTAAGTCCAAAATTTTTTGCTAGTTTTTATTTTATGATAAAGCACTTACTTGGGATGTTCTTTGTAGAAAGGGCAGGGAAGGACCTGGTAGATGTTATTTGTGCAAGATGGATGTTGAGTCTAATTTTCATCTATGTGTGGATTGCCCTTTCACCAAAAGTGTTTGGTTTTAACTTGAGTCCAAGTTAAAGTTTAAGAACTTATGGATTGGTGACTTGGTGATATCCTGTATGAAGACTTGGTGCCTTAATGAGGAGGTGAAGCACATCAGATCATTACCTGTTATAGTTTTATGGTTTATTTGGAAGGCTAGAAACCAGAGTTGCTTTGAATACTTCACTCTTATGCCTTCTCAGGTTTCCTCTTTTTGTTTGGGCTTGTTGAGTTCTTACCCTCTGAATAAAATTGTTGTGAATATTAGAATTGTTGTTGAGGAGATTATTGATAAATCTTTTCCTTGGTGGTATTTTGATGGTTCGGCAGTAGGTGAACCTAAAATTTGTGGAGCTGGTGGTATGCTTTACATTGTTGATGATCATTCTTTTACTTTTAAAGCTGGTTTGGGTTTTGGCACTAACAACTATGTTGAGCTTCTTGCTTTAAAGCTACTCCTTACTTTGGCTATGGATAATCATATTTATAAATTGCAAATCTTTGGTGACTCAAAGTTGGTAATAAACTAGGCCATTGGTAAGTCCAGAATTCAAAATATACATCTTTCTCAAGTTCTTCAAGAAGTTATCAGATTATCAGATGTGTTTGAGTTTTGGAATTTCAAGCACATATACCGAGAAATAAATTCCCTCTCGGATGAATTAGCAAAAGCTGGAGCGACTGTTCTGGATGGGTATTGGCATATTACTGAGCATCGAGCATGTGAAAGATTTGAGTCTTTTCAGCGATTTTAGTGTTTGTTCTGATCTAGTAACTTTTTATTTTGGTATGCGGATGCTGGAAACTATTGTTGTTTTTTGAGATTGTGTTTGATACTATATGGGCATGTTTTTAATCCTTTTGTGATGAGCAGATTAATCTGCCTTTTTGGATGTTGTTTATGAGACTATATGGGCATGTTTTTTATCCTTTTGTGATGAGCAGATTAATCTTCCTTGGTCTATCTATGGAGATACAGGGGGGGCATCAGATTTTCTATGTTGTACCCGTGATTCTATAGGGTGCGTTTAACCTCTATTGTGCCTATGATTCTAGTTTACATTTTTCCCATGCATATAACAATTAAGCTTTTATCTCATAGTGCCCCTTCCTTTGTTGAAGTTGAGTTTAGAGGTAGTATAGGGAAAGTAACTTATGGGTTGCTGGCTATTGTACTTCTTTGTAGGATGGCTACTCTTGTTGTAAGGGAGGATGGATTTTAACACTAGGATAAGGCTAGTTGAAGTTGGATACAGTACCAGTATCGCTGGTATAAAACGAGTATAAACACCTAATAGAGCTAGTATAGTGGGCCAATAAAGGGGTCATACCCCTACTAATATAAAGCTATAAGAAGCCTCTAAGAAGGCTAGGGAAACAGTTGTTCAACGCGCCTAATAATATTTTACGTAGTACTTAATTATTAGTTTGTATATTTTAATATTGGTAGGTGCTTGTGTACGATAGATGGAATAAACTAGTGGGTGAGTCGCCCTTAGTCTAATAAAACTATGCTAGCTAATAAGCTAATAAAGAAATAACTCAGCTAAGGTTGAGCATGTGGGGTACATAAAGGTGGTGTGTAGCTACTACTGTGTTAACTGGGGGTGTTGGGTGTTTCTGGCTCGCTGCCTCATTAGTTTATGTAGAATATGAAGTTATGGGCAAGAGGGTTGGTCCAATAAGAACTAAGACTATAGCGTTACGGGACATACCAAATGTAATTCTGGCTATACTGGCAGTGGATAAGGGTGGTTTTCTTTGGCTTGGGGAGTTAGTGTAGTCGTTGCTTACGTGGCGAGAGAATGATGGAGTTGCCTGCTCTTATGTTGGTTGAGATAGAAGGACCGGTTCCACAGCAGGTCTAAGTGGATATTTTGTAATCCACCGATGAGTCTATAAATCCCCGAAAAATTTAGTTGTTGCTACGGTCTTACGATTTCCACCAAATCTGTAATAGGGACAATGAAGTATATTGGCGTATAATGCCCGAAACGCGTAAATCCCCATAGGAGTATATAAAAGTAGGCTCCTTGGGTGGGGGATATAGGTGCCACCCGCCATATTATTAAGGGAGACCTGTCTGGGCTCCGCAGGATTCGTTCATTAAGTTGTTCATGAGGCCTTAACTGCGCATGCTACTTAGAAACTAGGAGCAAAGCGACCCTAGGATGATGAGCGAAGCAACCCTTCTTCCGTTCATGAAGCTGCCGAACATAACATGTACCTTGAGCGGGAGGGACAGGGAGTGCGCCCCCCCCCCTCTAACCGGTGTGAGAATGTATGGCATAACTTGTGTTCGAGCTTCGCGGGATCCATTCATGAAGTCGGTCATGAGCCTCATACTATTTAGGACGATGAGCGAAGCGACCCCTTTAATCCCCTTACTTCTCAAAGCGGGGGGAGTGCTTTTAGATATAATTTGTTGCTTTCCCCTGGATGTTGTTTATGAGAGCAGGTTTTTTTATTATACTATGATCATCTATGGTTATGTTTCTAATAGCTATGATCTTTTGTAAGAATTTCCCTTTGTGGAATTTTTGTTATCATTGCTTTGTGAGCATGGACAATATTCATTTCTGATACTATTCCATCTGAAGAATGTAATTTTGAATATATATAAATTATGATTTGTTTTTCTGTGGAAAAAAAAACTTATTCATATTTATATGAGATAAAACTTTACTTTAAGCAAAAAAAAAATTAGATTGTATGTCTTTATATAAATTATGTACTTATGTGTATTTGTTGATTCATTTAAAATATTTCCAAATTATTTTGTTTGGTAAACTTTTTCTTAAGTTAATTTGTATATTTTTTTAGGTATGTATCTATTCTGTCAAATCTCGCTAGCTCATTTAGTTAAGGTGTGGGTCTCGTCAGAAAGGTGACTCGTGTTCAATCTCCTTAGGGGTGAGTTAGTTGGGAGGAGACACCCAAAAATTCTGGCCATCATAAGGGTTGGTGTGGCCCATGCTGGGTGCGATCCCCGGGTGACTTTGACGGCTTAGATTCCCCTAAGTTGCGGTTATCTTAGCCAATGGTGGAAATGCACTGGCCCCGAGTGACGAGCATTTCTTGCAAACAAAAAAAAAGGTATGTACCCATTCTACCAAAAGTTATCCTATTAGGTTAGATTTGATTAATAAAGTTATTGATAGGGGCTTTTGGGTTTTTTTTAAAGATTTTATCTTTCCACAAGTAAAGGGGACAATATCACTCATAATGAGTTAAGGAAATAGATATGAAAGTAAGGTAGAATTATGGTAAATATGGTTTAAATGAAAGATTAGCCTTCTCTATGGTATTTTTATGGTTTTTAAAAATTTTTAATAAACAAGAAAGAAACTATTAGAACAAAAACTTATTATGTACTTTAAAGTTTAGTTAGAGATAATCCATTCTATGAGAATTAAAGATGATGGTTGAAAGACAAATAGATAGATAGCTTATATAAAATCATGCATGAAATTGAATGATCATATATAACGACAAAGTTTGTATTTATACATTATTTTTTAAGAGTCTAAAGCAAAAAATTACAATAACTTTAACTAGTGATGTAATAGTTGGATTCAAGACTAAATAGATTATGTCTATCGAAGCTTTTTTGAAATAATCATTGATAGCATCATTTTCTCTTACCAAGGAATTTATAAACATGTATTCTACTTTTTCACTAATAAGAAACATGATTATATATTTTTCCTTTCTTAAAAGAGGAAAAACATTATTTTAAATTACATTTTTAAAAGAGCAAAAAAAAAAAAAATTCGACACAAGGTTTGTCATTCTTCTCCTTGTAGTTTTTTTGTAAGCTCCAGAGAGAAATTATATTAATATACAAAAAATAGTACAGTCACAAGAGTATCAAAGTATCTGGGAGCCCATAAAGGCCCCATACATAACAAAAACATTAATCTAGTTACAACTGGTGGCCTACCCATGCAAAGGAAATCAAACAACTACCTATATGGTTTGTCCCTAAGTGGGTATCAAACCTATAAGGCCCAAAATAGCAACTACATAGTCTAAAATGATGTCATAAACAAAATCAACTTGTTGTCCCTATTGACAAAATTCCATCCAAGCTAAAAACAACTAGAGTTCTAATGAAACTAAAAAGCACAAATTTATTCATGGTCGGCACCAAATTGCATTAAACCACTAAAAGCCCATGAGCTATCAAAATAGGTCCAACAAACAATAGATGAGCAAAAACCACATATAAAACACATAACCATACATAATTTCACATAAATGTTTGCAAGTGACCATATCTATGGTGTCCTCTCCTCTTGACCTAGACATACATGTCTTTCATATGACTTTATAATTTACTACAAACAAACGCTTGTTAGTACACCATAAGATAGTATACCCCTTACTATGTCATTATAAGGTATTATGTCCTTATTATTGCCATGTTGGGGAATTTTTTTTCCTTCTTTCTTTCTCAAGTTATAATTAGCAATTATCTTAGAAGACGTAAGAACACATTGTCAAGAGCAATTATATGGGTTTCACGATAAGATAAATATTCCAAAAAAAATGTGTGAACCAATTTGTCTATAAAACAACCATATTTTATGGTAAAAAATAACAAGTCTTACACAAAATTAAAATGCCCATGAGTTATGTCTATTGCAATAGATATATTGAATATACATCAATGAATGATGTGAGACTATGATAGTTTTGAAAAAGTCAAAGCCTCAATGATAATAGTAAGTAATGTGGTGATATTGACACGTTTCAATGATAATGGCAAAGTAAGTGACTCTAATGCTTGCTCATGAATTTACCCTTTGCCCAAAATTTAATATATATATGAATTTACCTTCTGAGGGCAAAAGAGCATGGTTATACAAAGGCAAAGTTGTTATTGTTGTTTTTGGTCCTCCTTCTAAAGCAAGACAACAAAATAGTAGTCAAGAAGTGGTAGCAAAACCCTTAGCAAAAAATATAGCAGCAAGGTCAGGATGGGAAAATAGGGGTGTAGACTCAACTTTGAGTATTGTATGCCAAAGCAAATAGCAATCAAGGTCTACCCAGGTTCCCTTAAGCTTAGTATGTTGGAACTACAGAGGATACCCATGGAGGCGTGGACTTGGGATAGGACCTATTACGGAAGATAGGGACATAATATGTCTCATGGAAACACATGAGCATGAAGGGTGCAAGACACCCCTTTTTGAAAAATATATGAAGTTGGCAGTGTGGAACAAGGTAGCAGAGAATGGAAAATGTCACGAAGGTATCATGGTCTTAGTGAAGAAAAAGGTAGTTCGTTGCATTCAACTAGAAAAAGAAGACTCAAATAAACAATTTATATGGTTTAAAATATCATAAAATGGAAATGTCATCAGAATTGCAGCATGCTATTTCGCCCCACAAGTTTCAAAAATTTACAAGAGGAGGGGGCTCGACCATAAAGACCCTTTTGTAGCATTAAAAAACGATATTGTGAAGTATTCTCAAGTAGGTGAAATCCTTCAAGTAGGAGATTTCAATGCCAGGACCGCAAGTGAACAAGCTAGCATTATTTATCATAGGGAAGATTGCAATCCTATTTGGCTTACAGAAGAAAGAAATCATCAATGGACAAGAATTTCAAAAGACAACAAAAGCTGCAATTTCTTTGGAGAACAGTTGCTTACCTTATGTGGAACTTTCGATTTAGTAATCTGCAATGGTTTGCCTAGATGGACAAACTATGGTAATTTCACTTGTAATAACTACAATGGAGCAAGTGTGGTGGATTATGAAATTTGTTCACATGGCCTATGCAAGAAAATGGAGGAAGTTATGATTGAGAACAACTATGGGATTTAAAATCTGATCACAAATTGATCTATCTAAGTCTTTCTTGAACTGATAAGCAGTAGGTGGGGACAAAAAATCAGCACATTCAACAACATATATATATGTATATATATACCATTTACAAGTATTTGGGGACTCAAAAATGGTGGTTGATTGGGTCAACAAAAATATCCAAATTAATGCTCCTTATCTTCAGCAGCGATTGAGAGCAATCAGAAGGCTTATGGATCTTTTCCCAAGCTTCAACATAACTCACATTTACAGAGAGTTAAACATGGAGGCATATGGCTTGTCCAAACTCGCTTTGATACTAGCTTTAGGGCATCTAGAGATAGAGGAAATAAATGAAAACTAGACGTACCTGATTCTCTTTTTGTTAAAGATGTTTTTTTCTAATCGAAACATTGCTAAAGATGTTTTTTGTAATCGAGACAGGTAGTCGGCTGTGTAAAACAATTACTGGAAATTTTGGTAATGTATGAAAAGTTTTGGCCAAGAGTGCAAGCCCTGTACTTTTTTGATGTAATGAGAGTTACTCTAGAACAATTCATGATCACTTTTTATTTAGGATGGTGGATATTTTCCTATTAGAAGATATACATACATATATATACATCTATATATATGTGTATATATATGAGTCCTATCTTAACTTACTAGGTACATTCAATAAATTAATAATACATTTATAAATTAATAATACCTTTCGATCAATCACATTTGTAATATTCAACTTGGTAATTGAACAATCCAACATTTTCACTTATGATTTTCATAATGAATAAGTTATTGTTAGTAATTTTAGTTTAATAATAAACATAATACTAATACTAATAATATTAATTAATTATTATCATAATTAATAATAAAAATAATAATTGATGGTAAATAACAATATCAACATTTATAGCCCGTGGGGGGGTAGAGAAAGTGGTAAATGGAATTGTTTGTAAATGGAAGGTCCTGTGTTCAAATCCCCCCTAAATTGTCCCGTGTGCCATGGTTCGAGTGCTGTGGTCACACCTAGGTTTATAGTGGTAGCAGGATTGGATCCCTGGACCTTGTGTCACACGAGTACCAGCCCGTCCCCAGTTGTCGATTCCCCTAGTTAAAAAAAAACAATATCAACATTTATTTTTTCAATTACTAAGTACCCTAACACTAATCTAGTGCACTTTTATCAATAAATAAGGTACACTTAATGGTTTAATTAATCACAACGGGGGGAATTAAAGGCGAGACCAAATACGAATATCCAACAATGAATTCAACCAAAAGCCTCTGAATAAATATAAGAAGAGTGATATTTCTAATATTTAAGATTGACGGTTGGGAACCGGGAGAGGTAGCGCTCCAAGAAACGAGCTCCAAGAAATGCGTGCTTTGCAGGGTTTTTGTCTTTGAAGAAGAGCGTGAGCTGGTTGTTGTAGATTTTTTGGAGGAGGATTGATCAGAGAGCAAGGAGTTTTCCTATTTGAAGGCTGATTTGGTTCTTGAACATGAGCTGCATAGCTTCTTGCATTTACCTAGGTTCATCTTCGGTTGAGAGCGGGTGCGTATTTCAAGATACTGAGTTTTAGTGAGAAATTTGAGAGTTATGGAAGCAAGAGGGGATACTTCCCCTCCCCCTGAGCTTGATGCTTTCAGGAGATTGGTAGCAACAAGAAGAAAGAGGAAACTTAGTCCGAATCATCAGAATTTTGTCAAGAAATTAGACAATATACCTTCGGTGGATTTACCTGCAGAACACCCTTGCCGGACAACTATGAAAATTGCAGATCAGGGCCTTATTGGATAGTTTATAGGTCTCTGGCCTTCCCCCAAAGAAATTAACGGATGGGTTCAGAGGAATTGGAAGCCCCTTATCTCAACAGGAATTCGTAGTCATCTGGTAGGTAAGGGATACTATGTATTCATGTTTGAAAACTCAGAAGATATAGATCCAATTTTTTGTAATGGTCCATACTTCATGGGCCCTCAAGGGTTGTACCTGGATAAGTGGACACCAGATTTTGATCCAAGTCAAGATGTGCCCTCAGTAGTTCCTGTTTGGGTTAGACTTCCACGCCTTCCTCTTCATTACTGGAACCCGGATTCAGTACAAGCCATAGGAAACAAATTGGGGAAGTACATAGGCAGGGATGAAAGAAGAGACCAATACTCTTGTGCTAGAATATGTGTATAGGTAGATTTGGAGGTAGGTCTTCATGAAGCGATTCAGTTGATAGTAGTAGACTGGTCACAAGTGCAGGAGCTCGATTATGAGCAATTTCCATTCAAATGTAGGTATTGTCATGGATGTGGTCATTTTGCTAGAACGTGTAAGAAAAAAGCAGAAGAAGAAGCTGACAAAGAGAAGGGAGAAAAATGGACTAAAGCACAAAAACTGATACAGAAAAGAAGGTCAATAAATCAAAAGGAAAAAGAGGAGAAATGGGGTTGGGAAACAATCCCACCGGACAGAAGCAGAATGAAACTGAGATAGCTATGAAGGAAATCATATCTCAAAACAAATTTGCAATTTTGAGGAATCCCGAAGAACAAGCTCCAATACTTGAGGAGGGGGAAGTCCAACAATCTCAAGGATTGGTAAGGGAAGAAATTTCAGTTGCTTTGGATCTTGGTTCGCCTTCTGATGGCTCCTCCCCTACATATGCAGAAATGGAAAAAAAGAAACCCATTGATACTTCTAATTCATAAGAAGAATCTTTATAGAGGTACTCTAAAAAAGGGCAAAAATATCCCAAGAAGGTTCGAGAGGAATAAGTTGAACGCTTGAAGATGCAGAGCAGTCAAGCCACTATAGAGATGCTTATTGGCAGGAATACTCGGGCTATACCTGTAAAGGGATTCCCTCAACCTTTTGCCATATTTAAGTAATGAACATTGTCTCTTGGAATTGCAGGGGGTTGCGAAATCCTTTGAAAGCTAAAGTTGTAAAAGATCTCATAAAAATGGCTTCACCCAATGTCCTTTTACTCCAAGAGACAAAGGTCATTGAGGAAACTCTCCTCTCATTAAGTAAAATGAATCGGAAGAAGAACACATGGATCATAGTGAGTGCAAGGGGTTCATCTGGTGGACTTGCAACATTGTGGGCATATGATTTGTTTTCTTTGGAAAACTCCTTCAAAACTCAGCATTGGATATTTACTGAAATCTGGCACCTAGCAACTAAGAATTCTATGCCCATTTTTAATTTGTACGTTCCTGTTAATTTTCAAGAGAAAAAAATATTGTTGGAAGTCTCTTGTAGAGTATGTTGATGCAAATATACCATCAAATATGATTGTGGTTGGCGATCTCAACATCACACTGGATCCAAAGGATAAAAACGAAGGAGTCTGTGGGAGGGACCCAATGTTATAAACAATGGAAAATTTTATCCAATTTTGGGATTTGATTGACTTTAAGCCAAAGAAAGGCAGATTCTCATGGACCAATAACAGAGTAGGAGAAGCCAATATTTCAGCAGCACTGGATCACTTCTTGGTTCAGAGCTCCTTTTTGGAAAAAAAAATCTTCTAGCATTCTTTCGAAATTAGCTTCAGATCATAAACCTATTCCGCTACAGTTTGAAGAGGAAGAAGATATTGGGCCCATTCTTTTCAGGTTCATCCCACTCTAGGTAGATTGTGAAGGTTTTATGAAAACAGTCACACAGTCTTGGTCTTGGCCAGTAACCAGATCGCCAAATTTTGTATGGGAACAAAAATTAAAATTCACTAAACTTGCTCTTAAGGAATGGTTTAAACAAACTGTGAATTCCTCATCTAGTGACAGAAAAGAGGCGTTAATTTTTTTAGAGGAAATCCAATTGGAAATGGATGAAACAAGAATAATCCCAACTAAATAGGAAAAAGAAGAACAAGCTCAGTTCAACGCTTTTCGTGCATTTAGAAAGGAAGAAGAATACTAGAGATTGAATTCTTGCAGCATCTGGTTACAAGCAAGAGATAGAAATACTTCCTTCTTTCATAGACAGTATAGAGCAGGGCTCTCTCATAACCACATCTCGAAAATTTATTCCTTAGATCGACAACTTTTTAAAGGCCAGTCTCAAATAATGCAAGCGACTGAAATTCACTTCCAAGGTTTGTTTAGTGAAACTGGATTAGAAGAGAATGATTTAAACTCAGAATTTTTATCCAATATTCCCTCTTTGGTCAGTAAGGAGACAAATGGAGAACTCGTGCAGCCATTTACGGAAGAGGAGATCATTGATGTTATTTGGTCAATGGAGCTGGATAAAGCCCCAGGACTAGATGGATTCTCTTTTCAATTTTATAGAGTGTGTTGGACAGTAATCAAGAAAGATCTCTTGAGGATGATCAAATCTTTTTAATTAAAAGCTAAAATTGGAGGATGCACTAATTCCACTTTCCTTGCATTAATCCCTAAAGAAGTTAATTTGACAACTTTTGAAATATATCGACCGATATCTCTTTGCAATGCTTCTTATAAAATCCTTTCTAAACTCTTAGCTAATCAGATCATGCCTTTGCTAGGAAAGTTGATCTCCCCACTTCAAGGCAGGTTTGTCAAAGGGAGACACATCTTGGATAATGTGACCCAAGTCCAGGAATCCATGCAATCTAGCTTTCAAAGACAAGAGAAAGGCATGCTACTCAAACTTGATATGGAAAATGCTTTTGACAGGGTAAGGTTGTCCTTTCTTTATAAAGTTCTTCGACCTTTTGGGTTTAGCTCAGGATTTGTAAATTTGATAAAATATTGTACATATAAGCCTTGGATTCCCTTAATAAATGGAAGACCGACAAATTTTTTCCAAGTAACTAGGGGTCTTCGGCAGGGCTTCCCGCTCTCGTCGTTCCTGTATATTCTAATGGCTGAATCTCTGAGCAAAAAATTGTCCAGAGAAAAAGAAGCAGGGATTATTCTGGTCATTAAGTATGCAAGAGGGGTAGACTCTATCAACCATACTCTATTTGTGGATGATTCTCTCCTTTTGGGAGGGGCTTCGCTCAGAATGGCAAGAGATTTGATAGGAATTATGCAAAAATTTTGTCTCATTTCAGGCGCTCTGATTAACAATAGAAAAAGTGCAGTGTATGGTTGGAATATTGATCATTCAACTATCTCGAATATAACAAATCTTTTAGAATTTTATGTCTATGAAATTTGGGATCAGATCAAATATCCTAGTCTTCCATTAACCTTAAGACAAAACAAACCTTCTCTTTGGCTGGAAGTAATTAGTAAGATAAAAGAAAAAAATGATTCTTGGGGTGGACATTGGATCACGAAGGTAGGAAAGCTTATAATGATCAAGTCAATTTTGGCAGCTCTTCCAATTTATCAATCTTCTCTTCTCCTAGCTCCAAAAGCAATTATGGATCATATTTCCAAAATTATTCGAGATTTCCTCTGGAATGGTTGCAAAGGAAATCATAATAGACTGCATTTAGTTAACTGGGACATAATCAAATGATCAGCGTTAGAAGGTGGCCTACAAATCAAAGATTTGGGTTTGACAAATATTGCTATAGGAGAAAAACAATTGTGGCAACTTTTCTCCGACCGTAAACATCAGGTTAGTCAAGTATGATGGAAAATATCTCTTGTGAGGAACTTTGAGAAACCTTCAGGCAGTAAACATTCCCAAAGGATATTTAACTTGGAATTTATGCCGAAGAGGACTGGATTTCTTCCAAAATATTTTATATCGCATTCTTGGAAATGGAAGGAAAATTCTTTTGTGGGAAGAAAGTATACAAGGATATGCTCCATTATCAAATAATTCCTCTCTCACAGAGATCAAGCTTTGGCTTGTTAATAAAGGGTTATTATGATTAGCCAATATTTCAAAATGGGAGAGAAAAGGAAACTGGGTTGATTGGCATTTTGATCTAATGAATTAGATTATTCCTAAAAAAAATTGTTGTCGACATAACTGATAGGAAAAGCTCCAATTCATCACTCAACCAAAGACTGTTGGGGATGGGGAAAATCGGATAAATAATATGCATTACAAGGCTACTCTGCTCTCCAAAACAAAGTGCCATTATCGCACTCAGCTCAAAACATTCTTCCTTCAACGCACCCAGTTCATTTCTAGAAATCTATTTGGAGCTCTCCATGTGTGCCTAAGGTCAACTTTTTCACGTGGCTGGGAATGCACAAGAAGGCATTGAATGGTGAAAACCTGGAAAAGAGAGGTTTCTACGGCCTATTTCGATGTTGTTTTTGTCATCATGCTGCAGAGACTTCAAACCATTTGCTCATTGATTGTGTCTTCACTCAGCAGGCATGGGTGTTGATCCTTAAAGGTTTACCAGTGTCTTCCCCTAAGAATATTGAAACTGTAAATTTGTTTTTAAATTGGAAGTCTAGATATCCAAGAAACGGTTCAATCAGTCCTGGATGGAGTAAAATTTGGCAAGCTATTCCAAAATTCATTTGGTGGAAAATCTGGCTTGCAAGAAATGACTTAATTTTTAATAACATATTAACAAAGCCATAAATTGTAGCAGCAAAAGCAAAGGCCGTGCTACTGGAAGCAGTGGGAAATCAAATTAAAATTGACCCCTCAACAGTTGAATATCAATGGATTGGTTCTTTGTAGTAGATAAAACCACAAAAGAATTTTGGTAAGCCTTTTATAAAACCAAAATGGCAAATGAGACTATCGGAAAATGAATTTTTAGAATGGTGGCAAAGTCAAAATAAAGTTTCAGTTCTTTTCGATGGAGCAGCCAAAGGAAATCCAAGGATTGCCGGAGCAGGGGGTTTGCTGTATTATTCTGGAGGAATAATACGGTACTGGGAGGGGCACAACCATATGTTCTGGTTCACTATTCTTTGTTCATTTTTATTCTTTGGGACATGTTTCATTGTTTTTGGAACAATGTTTCCAATAAGCATCGCCTTTTATTTCGTCGAAAAATCTTTCTGGATGACCAAGATATGTCCGTTTTGGTCTAATTGTTTTCCTAGTGCCAACTTGAGCGCACCAATTGTTAGATTGGAAATGTTTTATTCATGGATCTGCTCTTGTTTTTAGACATGAGTTGTGATAATGTAATCTAAATGTAATATTGATTAATGGCTGGGGGTAGACATCATGCAATCTAAAACATATTAGTGAAAAATGGTTGTAGGGGAAAACCATTGGGAGGTGATTTTGTGGGTTGTGATTGTAGCAAGTGCCTTTTGTTTTTCTTTGGTTGTGGTGTGGTTGTAGGTTACAACATACATATGTTTCTTGATGTGTGTTTTCCTTAGTTTTTATCTTCACTGAAATCATACTCAGAACAACACCACAAACTAATTAAATCTGCAAACAATTAACAACACAATACTTGACAATTATAAACTATGTTTTTAATAATCTTTATGAAGTATAATAATTTAATGTAGGACATTAATCGCACTATGCTAATAGATTAACTATTCATGCACTGAAGGCGATTATGAACTTAAATTTAGTTTTGATATAGTTTATTAAGTGTTGAGATTGTTTAACCAAGGGCGACGAATTATTTAATTAAGTAATGCAACCTTAGTAATGTTTATTAAAGTTAGACATTTTATTAATCATTTAATGGTTAGCTGTCCTAACCTTATTCCGTTGTTCTTAAACTGAAATTCAGAACCTTTTTCCTTGACATAAGGGTCAGGGACATTACAAGTGGTGTCATATCTTAAATTTTCAACACTGAAGCTATTGGGACTTTTGCGAAGCTTCAAGTCACTTTGTAAACATGCATTTGCATTAGATAACTTGGATGCATCCACTTTAATATAGTTTCACATGTGAGTTAGTTAATTAAACTGTTAGATTGAGGTGGCTATGGAATTGATGTTCATATAGTAAGGAGAAATCTTGGAAGGATTTCTATACCCCTTGTCTAATTAGTTAGATTATAACTTATAAATGTTGGCTAGTTACTTTATAAACTAGAAGAAAAATAGTTTTAATGATAATGAACTTATATCAATGTGTAGTTTACTAACATAATGTTGATAATGAACACATTGTAGTTCCCAGTGATTGATCAAGCAAGCGGTGTGACCACTAAACTAATATTTTAATCAAACCTATTAAGACTAAATATTTGTAATGTCCCTTTTTTAAATTTTTACTAAAATGACCAATTTTCCAATTTTTTCACAATTTTGGCTCTTGACTAGTTTTAGTGTCTTGGTCTCCAAATCAGCCCAATTTCTCCCAAATATTTAGAGAAGGTGTATGAATTATATAATTACTTAATTATTATTTTCATGGATTTATTATGGTCCTCCAATCAGTTCTACAATTCTATATCAAATTCTGAATAAGATAGATGAATTTACTAGCAATTTTGGGGCTCAAATCCCTCCCGGGTAATTGTCGGAATGGCTTCCCAAATGTACATAAACTAATCAAATTCTCAAATTTAAGCAGGGTATGTGTAGAATACATTATCATATACTCATATTTATAACCAATCGAACTCCCATGGCTGTTATCACTTCCTTCAATCGGATATAAAAAACTAGATTTGGACCCTTGGGGAAATGAGATGTAGTTTGCCCCAAATGCTATGAAATTCGACCCAATGTCCACAAATTCTCAGTTACATACCATGAAACCCATAATATATTTTAATTAAAGTTCATTCATTTATAAATCATCAATTGTGCACGCGTATATTTGATTCCATCAATATTGCGAGAGTTTACAACTAGGTATTGCGGAAATGGCACTGTTTCTTCAATATTGGACAATAATACATGAGATATCTTGGATTTTAGACCTGATATATTTCTTAACTTAAATAACAGAGAATTTAAATTAGAATACAAAATACTAGAGCAAGATAAGCTCCCTCAAAGAGATGAATAGCTCACCAAGTGCAGCTCACTCCATAGAGCTGAAATATGGTGAGAAAACTTGAGATGAATGGAAGAACAAGCTCATATTGAGATGTCCATGAACTTCCTGTAGCTTGCACCTGAAAATAAGACTCCATTAAATCTCCATGAAATACCTGATTGGCCTTTCCAAACACCAACTAGGATGGGGATCTTTCACCCTCGAAATTGGTTTAAGCAAGAAAACTAGTAATCCAATAGCTCTCACAATTCACAAATGACAATTTCAAAAATGATCAAAAGCTTCTTCTCATAGCTGATCCTTGTATTTTATAAACATTATTAGTCTTCTAAGGTTCCAAATCCAAGTCGAATTGGTGTGGTTGCTCATGCTATGTTGTGTGGCCTCTCTCTTCACCTTCCCTCTTCTCCCAAATTTGAGTAGGAGCCTCTTGGCCTTCTCCAACTCCCAAATTCTACCTCTAATATGATCTATTCAGTCCTAAAATGTTAGTATTTCAGTATTTCAAACTTTATATATGACTTGTGTCATAACTGTCATAGAATATCCATCATTGGTGTCATAGATGTCATAAATGTAAGGGGAATCTAGCCAAGTGTCCATGAAACTCCCATTTGGCTTTTCCTCTCCCATGTAAGTTACAATTCATCCCAAATTTGACCTATGAAGTATATGGAAAAGTATATTAACCTCGTAATCCATCCCAAACATTAGGCTTCCCATAGATTCGAAATTACAAGAGGAAGATGCCATTTAACATAGGAATTCAAGCTTGAATGGGCCCCATAGTCTCCATGTGTCTCCATTCTCCATAGCCATTTCAATTTTCTCTTGTATTTATTTAATAAGCTACATTGTTAAATATTTATCCTCTTCTAATTTCTAAACATCATTTATTATCCCCCATATTCCAAATCTCAAAGCTTCCACCCCCAACCTAGGAAACTAGTGATTTTCCTCCTTGGCAATTATTTGACTTTTAACATCCCTTTGACAACTTTCATGATTATGGAAAATGTGATTTGGCCATTGTGACCCAATGCAAAATTTTGGACATTAAAAATCCTCCCTTCCCAATATTTCTTGTTCTCAAGCAATTTCAAACATGGTTGTTGAAGAACTTGCTTTCTGTATGATTCTTTGAAGTTGCCACTGAGCTGCCCACCTTGCGTCTTTGAGATTCCATGAAGATTTCAGAGAGGAACCACCATGCTTTCTGCTGCACTACTCTGATTAAAATCAGCTTATTAAATGGATAATCCATCTCTCATACTGCTTGTTTCCCAAATAATTTGAAATCAATGGGACTAAAAATTATCCCAGGGTCCCATTGCTTGCATTGCACTCCAACAATTAAGAGTGCTCTCCAACCCATACCATTTGGAAAGAGAATTCCTGGATCCCATTTTCTTGTATGCATTATTCCAAACATCATGAGTGCATAATATATATCATCAAAGTATATAACAACATAATAAGAATGTACATCAAGGAGGTGCCTCACCAAGAAATCATGAAAGTGCTTATACCTCCCAATGAGTAGACTACCATTTTCCAAGTACATACATGCTTCAAGTGACCAATCAAATATGCTCCAATGACATAGGTGAGTATCCCATGTCCTATAATTTTGCTCCAAAAGGAAGTGATATGCATCAAAATATTCAGCCATGTATTCTTTCATCCAAGAAGTGAATGAATAATCTCCACTCAAATTTGAACCAAATAGTGAGCAACAGAAACAAGGAGACTTCAAATGACTCAAAGAAGCCTTACCCCTAGATCCATGAATGAGTGAATCATAAAGATATAACAATGTATGTGGTTGGTAAGAAAAATTTTCTCCTATCATAAGTCTATTCACCCTAGTGTTGGATGAAGTTCCTCCAACATCAAATGAACCAAGTGTTGAACAATAAAAACCACGAATCTTTAAGTGACTCAAATGCATATCATAGGTGCATCCATGTAGATGTGCATCATCAGAAAGTAAAAAGGAATGCTACTGCAAATTTGAATAATAATGTGCTCCAAATGATATGAACTGTGTGTTAACACCTGTATTTTACAAAAAGATGCAAGACCAATGGGAGGTGAGATTTTGTTGATTAAATACTTTGGGCTAAGGATATAGTACAAAGGGGGCTTGATAATCTAAAGAGCAGCCGAGTCGGAAAATATCCTGAACCATGGTCAAAAGGAGAATCAAATCAATGGTTTATACCCTTTCCGCCATCCAGAACATACGAGCAAGATAGGGGAATTTCGGGCCTCTAACAGCCTGCACACATCAAATGTTTTAACATTGCTCAGAGCTGATCTACGGCCCATGTCAAATTCGCTGGCTGAAAGTGCAAGGTGGATAAGGAAATGAAGGGCCAGCGGAATCGCATGTAATCCTCCTGATCCTACGGACGAGGATTGAAGACAGCATTGATCGACGGGCGTGTTGGTTTCCGGAAAGGTAACGTGCACGCGCGATAACCTTTAGACCACCCAGCGGAAATGGATACGTGCTGCTCGGTCCGACGGTTGGAGATCGCAGGATGGTGGATCGACGACGGAAAATGATTCCGGAATGGAGACTTGCGCACCCGATAAACCCCCAGCACCCGGCGGAATATGGTACGTGACGCAAGATCGGACGGTTGTTGAACGACTGGCATCCCATCGACGGTCGAGAAGAATTCCGGAGGAAGAACTAGCGCAGAGGATAATTCCGGATTACCCGGCGGAATCTGGTACGCGGCACTTGATCTGACGGTGTAGTAGTGACGGCGGATCACATCAACGGGCGAGGGTGATTCCGCTGAGCAAAGTTGCTCGGCGGATTAAGATGGAAGAGCCCAGCGGAATCGGTAGACGAAGCACGATCCGACGGCCCACCCGCGAAGGCAAAACAGATCGACGACTGCAGATGACTCCGGGGCCCAAAGTTGCACGACGGTTAAAGCGAGGAGGCTCGGTGCAAAAGGGACATGTGGCATGTGATCCAAGGGCCAGGAATTCACACAAAAGAGATCAACGGTCAGAAATGAACCTGGAAAAGAAAGATGCGCGAGGGTTACAGACAAGTAGTGGTTGCGGAAATAAATGCCTCCCACGTGTCAAATCTGGGTGGTCCTATAAAGGCGAAATTGACATCTTCTGTGATTATTTTATTTCTCGGGACCCGGCGAAAAGGACCTGTCGATTTGGGCGCTTCCAGTTGTCAAGTACCAAGGCGCATTCCAAGCACACGCCTTCACAGTGAGCCAGGTAGGACCTCAAATCCTATAACTTCTGCGCCCCATTCATAGTATAAATTGAGAAATGGACCAACAAAGTGAACCTTCTGTGTCTGGTCGGGTCCCGGACGAAAGAGAAGAGTTCCTGGTAGACAGACACAGAGGTGTCTATGACCCTTTCCTGTCTACAGGAAGTGTGGCTGGTAGTAAAGATAGATTGTGGTCCTGTTTTTTACAGGGAAATGGTGTTTTAAATGTATGTAAGTCCTTTTTATATTTTTTCGCCCTGGAACAAACCCTCCACTTCCCTGAATTTGCCGAATGGTGCGCGGCGAATTACTCCCCCTCTCAGAGAGTCATAGTGAGTCAGTCTGCGTCTAGGATTTTATGTAAAATTGATGCTGCAGTAGTTAGAGAAAATCTTAATCTACCCGAGGATTATCCCAGAAACCGCGAGTCCGTGAATGAAGCCATCCTTGCTGAGTTTTTCCGAAGTTGCCCAATTGATGCTCGCTCTCGATTCCTGTCAAGTATCCTGAAGGAAGGTCAGTCCCTGGAAAACCTCTCCTTACCTTACCCCCTGCATGTTTTTAGAGCTGAGGTACAGTTAGTGATGTCTTTGGTCTGTCAGGTGTTGGGCCTAGATGACGACTGTCATATAGGTCATGTTATCCTTGGTTTCCTGCTAAAAGTCAATTCTTTGAGTCCTGAGTCCCAGTTAGCCCCTGTACTTAATTTAGACGAGTATCTAGCAGAGGCAATCCACCTCCAGCTGACTGAGTTTCCCAAAGTCCAGTTTTTCAGATTCCAAACACATTTGCTTCATATGTTAATATGCTCCAATGTTACCGAATTGAGGCTCTTGAGTACTCTATCCTCTTCTGATTTGCCAACGCAAATCCACCTGACCAAATTCGCCAATTTGGTCATGTCCGAAGTATACAGGTTGCTGTTCGATGGAGAATTGCCCAGGGTTTTCGACGAGATGAAATATTTGATGCAGTCTTCACCCGAAGGGAGGGTG